>CP096880.1:1200000-1780000 GCA_023273805.1 Exobasidium cylindrosporum | reverse complement strand
CATTGCCCGCAGAATAGTCTACAGGACTTTGATAAGTTCAAGAGAGTTGCCTCTCTGATCTTTATGCCATAGCCCGAAGCCATCCTCGAATCTGAAGAACAAACTCTAGAGAATGAAATCGGTATAGCGGTCTCATGAATCATAAGATTAAATTTAAACATGACTAGCTCCAAGCCCAACAACAGCCGAAACTGAAGAGACTTTTTGCGTTTATGATAAATTTAACTTTTATGGACTCTAAGTCTTAAACTCGCGTTTTTGACTTTTTGCCCCGAAGAGTTGCCCCTTCTTACATATGCACTAGGGGGGGGGCGATTTTTGTGGCTAATATTAAAAACCCCCGCATCAAGTTTTTTTGTTTTTTTGGGCCAAATTTACGCGTACTTTTCATAGTAATGTATATGAGAAAAATAGGTCACTTTTTTGGTACTTTTTTGGCAGTAACCCGGTACATTTTCTTGGTCGGCCCTTTGAGGGGGTGCTATAAGGAGGATCCGAAGTGACTTGAACCTCTCCTTCTCGACTTCTGTGACTCCCATAGCAGGAAAAAGGTCACCAAAGATTCTCGCACCCTAACCACTCACCCTAACCACTTAAATTATACCTGCATTTTTTCATTTCACGACTTTTCTTTTGCTGCCAAGGAAAAATCAAAAAAGGCACCTTTATCACTCTCTTAGGTCTCCCTTTACCAAAATTTCAAATGAAGCACCCTGACCAACCAAAAATACAATTTCAACAAAAAAGGCACAAATCTCCAAATTATTGCCAACGTTTTCACTAGAATTACCAATTTTACCAAACTCTTCCGATGTACCGAATTTATTCACTACCTGCCTCCCCCCCTGGCTCCTTCATAAGAATGCACATCAAACTAATTCTACATCTTTCACCACCCTGCCGTCACTCCCCACTTTCCTTGCTCCATTTCTTCCCCATGAACGCGCAACTTGACAAAATCAGAGTAGATCACAAACATTCATAAATCAGAACCAAATAAAAGAGAATAATAATAACAACAAATTAGCAAATCATCAAATGAATGAGATAAACTCAAAGGATTCTACTTTGGTATTCAATTACATACTAAGTAGATACTTACTTATTCACTTACTTCAAATTAGTCGCTACTTCCTTACTTACTTACTCTCTCTTACTCAATCGCTCTCTACTCATTTGCTGAATTCATACAATTAATTCCTTAATTCATACAATTAAATTCATGTCCTGAATTCATATAATTAATTCATATCCTATTCATATCCTAAGGCATCAACTGACGTCGCCTTACAGACAAATAGGATACTAAAGTTGAGGCTCGCCGCCGCCAATAAAAACTAAGTAAAGTGGTCTAAATCTTTATAGTACAAAAACAAAAAAACTAGTAGCGGGGGTTTTAAGAATATTGAAACCCAGCAAACCTCACATTTGACTATGTAAGTGGAAAGTCTCTGACGAAAGAACTAAAAAGACTTGTGTGGAAGATATTTCTTGCTATTTAAATGCTGTATACTATCTATACATGTCGAATTGGAATTTGTCGGGTAATCAGAAGGGGGCACATGACACATATTATACTTTTAAACGTAAATCTTTCATATTCATGTGTCGCTGACAACTGCCACTATGTAAGATCGATACAAATGTTATTGAGCACCCGTTCCAATTTTATTTTCGCTTCTTACTTTTCTACATTTTCTGTTCCGAATTCGTTATTGTCATAGATTCTTATCTTTTCACTATTGTGAGTTACATCTGTAGTACTCTTCTGCCATTTTGGAAGCTAGCCCACTTCTTAAAGATTCTTTCGCTTACTTTTTCCCAATACTGTTCTTTGCCTTTTCCGAACTTCTCTTCTTACACCGTTAAATTTATTATATAGAGTAATCCTAACGAGAAGGCCATCCGCGCACTTTTTTCACATTTAAATTCACACACACCAACGAGCAAAATTTGCTTCGAGTTTTAAGAGACACAATTTCTCCGCTTTTGAATGCAGAGTATAGTGTGCTTATACTCTTCTGGAAGCTAGGAAGAGAATAGTCTATATCGTCAAGCTTCGTTTTCAAGAAAAGAAAGCAAATCTTTTGAGAGAAACTTGAATGTCACAACAACAACACGGGAAGCACTCGTTAACTATTCTCTTTCGTCAAAATTTTATGAAGCACGCGATATTCAAATAGTGACGCTTAATTAATTACATTGCCACACTTACCCTAACCACTTTGAGGTTAACCTTTTCTCCTTTATGGCTTCGCTCAAGATGTGTCTATTTAGTACAGCGCGCTCAGGACGCCAACAACAACAATATCAATTCACAATCTCACTCCGAAGCTTCCAAATTAGATTTTCCGAGTATACTCGTAACGTCCTGACTCTCACATAACTTCTCTCATCATTCCATCCCTTTATAGAAATTACCCCTTTTCTTGAAAAATTTGCGCTCATGCTCGAAGTTAGAATTCTACAAGACAATTATGCTCCGATTGTGATAAAGTGTCAAGAGGGTGCGCAAATATGCCAATGAGAATCGAAGTCGGACATGCCAAATGGATATGCAAATGGTTGCCGATGTTGTACAATAAGATGGCGGCATGGTACACCCCAATCAAGGTGAATATCACAATTGCAGGGCCAACAATCTAAATCACCTTGACTAATTAATAGAGAAGACGCTGTAAATTCGTTCCATGACTTCCTAATAGCGTAATGTGACACTCTGTACGCTATGTCGCCGTATAAAAATAATCCAATACCAGTGCTCATAAACATAGGTACTTTACTGGCTCTTATTGACATTGACGTTGACAGTTCATGTTGTGATAATCTTAATACATTATCCATTGTCTGAAATGCACTATTCAAAGTTGCTTTAGAGGAAAAATGAAATCGTTTTAGCTGGGCATGGGAAGCTTCGACTCTGCTGGTTGCATAAGAGCCGAATGTACGGTATTGTCGGGTAAATGCTCTGACAAAGTAATGCTTTGTATCATCATTGAACCACCATTTAATACAATATCTTGCAGCTTTCCGGGCTCTGAACTCTAACATTTCATCATAATTGAAATCTGGCATTTCTTCTTCGTCAGGATTTCTGACGTCATATTTATTTGTGAAATTAGCAAGCAGGTTGTCATAAACCTCTGACGTTTTAGCATAGGCAATTGACTGTACTTCTGCATTGAATATAATCCATCTTTCTTCCGTAGGAAATTGTGGCTTGCAATTTGACAATACATTTTTCATCATATGCCATATACAGAGAATCTTTCGTACTTGGTAAACTCTGTCAATAGCATTCATGAGAGCTTTCTCACGATCCGTGACAAATAAATCGGGTCTATAATTATTTGTTACTTCCTTGAGTTGTTGTAATGCCCATTCATAAGCTACGTATTGCTCACTCCATAAGAAGCACCATGCAACGGTGAAGGTCTTATGATCCGCATCATGACTGATGATATTAAGTAGAGGCATTCCAAACCTATTCGTCTTATATGTGCAGTCCAAATAAATGATTTTACCATATGCTTGTGTAAGAGTAACACACTCTTGCGTTGTTGCAAATAGTGCCAAGAGCCTATTACCTTCCCCACCGTGTTTCACACGATAAATATAACCGTGGGAACTAAGCCATTCAAGAAGACCATCGATAGGCATTTTTCCTTGTAAAGCTTCTCGTCTGGCCTTAGAAATTACATTAAGAATATCCCTACGAGTTGCAAGGGTAGTCCTAGTGCCTGAATCATTTACAAATTGAGCTGATATTTGATTAGATGATAAACCCCGACTTGCATGAGATTTGACTGCATTACGCTGCTCTGGCGTTAGAGAACGGTGAGCATAATGAGCAGCCGGACTGTTAAACGGCTCATGATTATGCTCTCCCGCTTCCACTTTTGTCCAATAAATTATTTGTCCTTGTGAAATAGCAGGTATAATTCGGACTTGGAACGGGCAATTTATTGAGCTGGTTGTTGTTCGACGCATCTGATGATCATCTGGCCTAATTGGTGGTGGTGACCGGCCCCTACTACATGCTAAAACTGTAACTATACCATCTTTTATTTTGTAAGTCCGACGAATTGAAATAGCATAACCATGCCATTTAGCATGCTCTTGCACATTTGAAATTGCATTTTCGGCCGATCCGAGTATACTGGGAGGTGGAGGTAATAAATCTGGGGTAAATATACTATTACTCATAAATGAAAAAAGATGGCGTTGTAGCCGGTAGAGCGGGGATGAATACAGTATCAGAGGGTTGGTAGTGTCAGAGAATCGTCAGAGAATTGTCAGAGAGCGGGAATTTGACCCAAATAAACACATAGAATCACGACGCGTATACTACAGAGAAATTTAATTACTTAACGGCACTTTAGCAGTGTGTCAGACCTGGCATACTGTGAGTCTATATGCATAATTTTATTTCATTGACGCTAATATGCATTACTAATACAAAATTGGTGAGGAGGGTGAAATAATCAAGTCAATGCATCCGCAGCCCTTTGGATATCTTCTTGCACATGATATGCACCTTTAGTGAAAACGGAAGATTGTAAATCTGATGAGACTATGGGATGCGATAAGCCAAAGGGTTGGTCTAATTTGAGAAAAAAAACCAAAATATGGAAAGAAAGTCTAGACGCGGTGGAATTGCAAAGGTTCTTGCACCTTTTTCGTCAAATACGGCTCAGATTGGTTAGGGTCAGCCAGATTCTCAAAAGGGCTATACAACAAGGACGTATGAATATGTACAACCAAGATAAAAGTAGAATGAAAGCTGAAACATTATTTCCGTGTGACCCCTAAGACGGGTAGAATGACTTTAAAGTCTATCAAATAAATCTTAAAGGGCTAGATTGACAATCTTGACAATCGTTTTAATAAGTAAACCATCTTCCAGGCGCTCATTCCCTGTACTGTACTGTAGCTTTAATTTTTTTCCTGCCACTTGATAAGTTATTTTAATTGATAGGCATCAGAAGCTTCTTCAAGTCCTACTCGGATCGGATGTGAGGACTGGAATGGTAAGTGGTCAGCCCCCTTGTCTTTCAAGGTGAATGTTTGGGTCTTAAAAGTCAATGATGGTTTCATGAGAATAGAGAATGTCATAACCAATGATGATCTTGGTCTTTAAGGTAGCACATGTGTAGAATTGTAGAGATAATACCAATAGATCTGAGGCCTTGAATACAACTTTCGTTTAAAAAAATGAGAATAATTTTGGTACTTCTATACCCCGATTCATGTTTGAGAAAACTTGAACAAGCTTTCTTTTTTTTTATTTCTACAAAGTACTTGTTTCGGTCTGCTTTTTCAATCAACGAAATGGAAAGTCCGCCATCAATGCATGTATAAATTTCCCACTCACCCAAATCTCTGCATATGCTGGAGACATTTTCACGTAATGAGGATTGACGAGCGCTCTTGGGATCCGAGTAAGTTGTCAAGACAATTTGTTTTTTACTCTTCTTAGCAAATGACGAATTTAATGTAGCGATGGTTTCTTAATGAAAAGGTTTTTGTCCTTCTTTGGCCCTTGCGCTTGTAAGTCGAACATTGACATTTGGAAGCATATTCTCTAAATAATTAATTTGACATGTATTGCAAGTCAGCTTATTAGAATGAGAATTGATGCTGTATTTGTTCTGTATGAACTAATTACGACTCTTGCGTCCCGATTGACTGCATCATAAAAGGGAAACAAGAGAACTACTACTTGGTTTTGTGCAGTATTTCCAAATTTGTTGTGGCAATCGCGAAGTTGGCGAGAGACTAAATGCTGTGGAGAGAGTCCTTTGCTCTTGATTGTTTACAACAGCCAAGAGCAACTTTGAAGTTTATAAGGGATTTTGACTAGACATTTCATATTGATCCTTTTCATCTGTCTCTATCTCCACACCAGTGTACGGCGACAATGTTCATTAAAACAAATACTTTCCTTTGTTGACTCTTATTAGAGCAAGTATCTCTACGAGTATTTTAACAGACATCACCTTTCCCAGCTTCTAAAAAGTTGCTGCGCCAGAAATCTCTCCATCAATTATTTATCCTTAGCCATGACTTTAAGGTGAGAATGATATTTGCTTCAATACTTGACAATTTCGTGCGCAAACGTAGTTGATAGATGGCATCCACTTATCTATTCCCATCATCAACCTCAAGTTTACTGTCACATTCTGCTGTAAGATTTGAGAAGTCTACTGTACTCAATTGGTTGACTTAATCTCTTCCACAACATCGGTAAACAAGATTTAGCATTTTGACTTTTTCTATCAATTACATGAAAGAAACACCATGTTCGCTGTCGTTTCTAGCTGTATGAGAAGAAGAAGATTGTTGTTTTCATGTAATTGACCCATTTAATAAAGTTGTTGCGCGGCGCTCTCCTTTATGTTTAGGGCATTGATGTTGTTCTTATAAAACAAGCAGTGATATCTACGCTTAATTGTGAGCTGGAGCCAAAGCCAATTGTAAGATTATGATCTTTATATTGGGCAGTAAAAGGAGCTCCTTCTGCACTCGGAGCTGAAGAGAGAGAGTGTGTTGAGCGAAAGTTTGGAGCAAAATGGGAATTTAACGCGTAAAATTTTTTTTCTTTTTAAAATAATTTAGAAATTGCCCATTTAGGCGCTACCGCCCATCTGGGGGTATCAGTTTTTTGGCTGAAATGGCGCCTAGGGCGTCTCATCTTTCTATATCTGAGCTCTTAATGCAATCGTATAAATTACAATGCCATTCTCCTTATTTTTGATCTTTGACTGGCTTCAAAATTCGCTACCTAAAAAATTATCAGTCTAGCATACACGGATACGCCATCATTTAATTGAAAATTTCAGCATGCCTGACATGATTCAAACTCCTGTAGAACGCTACTTGAAGCGTCCAAAGAGCCTGGAATACAAGCGTAGCAAAGAAGGAAGAGTCAAGAGTGCATTGCAAGAAATGTTACATGATAAGGAGAGGAATACATATAGAGCAACGGCAAAAAAATATGATGTTTCCACGGGTATCTTGCAGTCCAGACGCAAGGGAAAGCTTAACATGCAAGAATTCAATTCTACCAAGCGGCTGCTGAATAAAGGGCAAGAGAAGGCTTTAATTGATTATATTCTGTGTAGAGAAGCCGGTCATAGAGGTCTTACAATGGACGATCTCCGTGAAAAAGCGGAATTTTTATTGTCACGGTCAAATCAGGATACTCATGTTGGCTATCATTGGCCTGCCCGATTTATCAAACGCCATCCTATTCTGACAGCTTACTGGAGCAAAGGTACTACCTTTCAGAAGGCTCTTGCAATGAGCCCCAAAAGGTTAAAAGATTATTATGATAAAGTAAGCATTTTTTTCTAAACATTGCATTCACCATGAAATTAATTAATTTTCTATTTTAATAGCTTGAGATGGCTATTCGCGAGGGAAATCACAATGGTAGAACCATATATGGCATGGACGAGACATCTATATGGCTTATGAATACACAAGAACAAGAGAGAAAGCTGGGTTCTAACGCCCAAAGGCATACAAAAAGGGCTCCCCAAGCGAACGGTAAGTGATGCTGATTTAATTAATTATTTATCTAATAATTTTTAAAGCATTGTTATCTAATCTAATCTTATCGCTGTTGTTCAATTGACTTTAGATACTGGTAATAGAAGTACAGCAACGTCTATTGAGTGTGTCAGAGCTGATGGAGACATGATTCCCTCTTTTTTCATATTAGCAGGCTCAGAGCAAATGGTGCAAACACCAGCTAAATTTGATAATCCTTCTCCCAACGTAGGTCTTCAACAAAATGCAAAAGGCTATAATAACAACGAGATGATGATGAAGTGGATCGATCACTTAGTCAAGCATAGTGGTGTAGGAGTGCGTGTCCCACGAATCTTATTAATAATGGTGAGTCACGGTCATAAAACATTTTTCTTTTTTAGTTTATTCACGCGTTGTGAGGAGGAGAAAGGGTATGCTGGTTGTACAATGGTGTACATAGCCTTGATTCTCATATTAATGGGTATGATTTTATTTACCGATCGTTAGATATGATATACAGTATGCTGAATATAAAAAAAAAATTTACAACTTCTATAGGACAATGTGTCAATGCATGTCAGCAAGAAAGTGCTCAATTATTTTAGTGTCAATAATATTGATATAGTCACATATCCCCCAAATTGCACTGATGAGCTACAAGGGCTTGATAAAATTTTATTCAGACCAATTAAGGCTGCATATAATAAAGATATGAAGGAGAGATACAAGACTAATCAGCCAGTTAATAGGAAGAATATGCCAGCGTAAGTGATCACGGTGGTGAAATTATTGTTATATTAAATTAATATTTATTTGATTCTTTATAAAAAAAATAAACAGAAGATGGAACGAAGCAAGAGACCTGAAGTGGTCTCGTAAGCTTGTAAAAAAGGCATTTGAAGCTACTGGGGTATGGCCATTCAATCGTAATGCTATAAATTGTGCAAGAATACATGATGCAAAGAAGGTTCAAAAAATGCTGGATGATGCTGTAAAGGGACCCAACGTAATTAATTCTGAGCCACAAAATTCAGTAGGATGGCTTCTAGACCAAATATACAGAGAGCATGGTGATGATGAATTTGCTTTAAAGTGTAAAAAGTACATAGAACAGGTGCAAGAGGATCAGCAGCGACTTGAAGCAAATAGAGCATTACAAGATGACGATCCAATCCTTGATGGAACAAATTCGCCACGGCCTTACAAGCACAGAAGACATGTTGAATTATCAATTCAAATGTCACAAGGCTCAGTAGAAGAGGTGGAGGAGGAATCGGAGGTAATAGAGACCCAGCAAGACTGTTATGACTCAAATCAGCGTGAGATTTCAGAGGACGAAGACGAAGAATATATTACAGATGATTTCATTGAACCCATTGAAACTATAAATGAACAGCACTGCAACCAGCAAAATTACGATTCATTTTCACGGGAAGATAGATTCAAAGCGGCTCTCTTTGTTGCCAATTTAATGGCATCGGCGCGCCCCACAAACTAAGCATGGTCATTCTTAATTATGGCTTATAGCGAGAACCTCTCTTTAAAATAAAAGAAAAAGAAAGAAGAAAATTATCTTTTTTATCTTCACATCTATGATATCTTTGTTATATGCTCATTTGAATTGAATTAAATTTTAAGACTGGTTGGAGCATTATTTTGGGTACATGTCAATGGGTGTGAGTGAAACTGACAAATCCATGCTGATTCGATGAACGCGGAGCGTAAAAGCTTTTTTCTCTGACAAAGCCTAAATTTACTTGAATTGTAGCGATGCTGACTGAGTTATTAGACAGCTTGTTATTATAAGCAGAATGCGAAAGACGAGATAATCTTAAGCATTTTAATACAGCTCAGAGACTCCTTTTTACACAGAATTAAGGTCTACCAATCAATCTCTTGGCAGAGAACCTTGGCATTGGCAAATGTGGTTTGCTCAACGCCATTGGCAGCTCTATTATGATACTAGGACTGTGATTTTCAGAACAAGTTTGAATAAATCAGAAATTAGGTATTGCTTTACTATATTAACATACCAAATCTACGGTATGGGTTTGAAAAAGGGAATAAATACAAACTATTTATTATTTTGATAGCGTAAGCACTGTAGCGATAAAATAACAAAGACGATTCATTTAAAAAAAAAGCAATAGAATTCAAGCAGTGAATGACCAACCACCTTGATAATTGCTGAAATAATTGGTAGGATCATATTTTTTCTTTGTAGCTTGTAATTTAGTGTACGAAGCAAAAGTTTTAAGTGGATTTTGATCGAAACCAGAATCATTTGGGAATAGAGGTAAACCTGGCGCATTTGGGATTTCTTCTGCCATTGCCTTGAAACGTTGTTGAACGGCAGCATAGGTAGCAGGAGTTTCAAGAGGTGATGATTGAATCAAATAATTAATCCAATAATAAGGACCATCTGGCATTCCTAAAGCATTACCTCCTTGTGCTTTACTTGCATCAGTGAGACTCTTTGGTACTGGTTGATAATCAATAGATGTTAAAACATAATCACCCTTGTTTTCTTCTGCCCATTTACGCCAAACATCAATGGTACTTTGAAAAGTATCATCAATTCTATGTACCGAATTTCGGAAAAAGTTGTCACCTTTACCAAGAACAGTAGAATGAGGTAATGGTAAATTAACAATATCGTTATAACTTTTTCCACCAGCAAGTGTATTGAGAAGATATGGAATCTTTGTAAAATTTTGAAAGAGATTACCAGGGTCTGGACCATCATAAACCAAAAACATTAAGCAAGCTTCATCTAGCTGAAGTCCAAAATCAGGAGTGAGTAATTTTTCATAAGTTCCAATAATGGCAGCCTTGGGATCCAAATTGTATTTTGTAAAATCTCGAATAGCATTAAAGACGGCTGTTGTTTGATTTGCAAAATAAATTATATTACCTCCATAAAAGGTTCCAATAGGTCGAGATTGAACAGTATACTTTGTCACAACACCATAAGCATTACCTCCACCACCCTTGAGACCCAAAAAGAGATCACTATTTTGTTTGGCAGAAGCGGTAACTATAGCTCCAGAAGGAAGTACTACTTCCAATTCACGAAAACTATCAGCAGCTAAACCATATTGTGAAGAAAGGTAACTAAGACCACCACCCAAAGCAAGGCCAGTTCCAACATCCGAAAGTCTAGCTCCAACTACAGTACGATTATAAGGAGCAAAGAATTCATAAACTTCACCAAAACTTGTACCAGGTCCATAAGTTGCTAAAGTAGTCTTTGCATCATAAGATTTAGCATTTAATTTTGCCAAACTAATTAAAACTCCTTGATCAACGGAAGAAAAAAATGTATTTGGATTATGACCTGCTGCTTTGATAGCAAATCGAGATTTAGCAGCAGTGATTGATTTAACTGCAGTGGAAACATCTGAAGTTGCTGTTGGATAAACAATACAAGCTGGTAAATATTGAGATTGTTGAGTATTCCAATAAGTTCCAACTGTATTAATATAATTTAAATCCAATTTATTACTGATAACTTTTCCAGAACCAAGTTGAGAAGTTAAATTTGCGCAAGCTGTTGTACCAGCAGTGGGTGCTACCGACACAAGTGCAGATGCAAGTGAAGCTGCCAAGGGGATGAAAAGCAAAGAGCGCAGCATCTTGAGCAGCGGAAAGAATTAAAAAAAAAGAAAGAAAAGGGAAAAGAGACGAACAAGATGGGGGTGAAAGAGGGAAAAATTGATAATTTTACTTTGGATCTCTCACACTTATAAAGACAGGAGGGAACGAGCTCATCTTTAAATTATTTGACGTAAGACTGTTTCAGTAAAAGAAAAGAAAAGAAGGAAAAAAACAAATTAGAAAAAAATAAAATTAGGAAAGTGGGGAAAGACACCCTGAAGAACACCGTTGCACCGCGGCCTAGATTTAAACGGAAAAAAGAAAAGGGTAGAAAAGGTATATTGGGTGAATGTTAGCCCGTAGCCGTGATTGTTTAAGAGACGCTGCCTTGATTTGACTAGTCCGCGGACAAACGTATAACCCCGCTTTAGCTCATGAAACGACATATGTTAAAAACTAAAGGGGCAGGCAAAGTCCCTGTCGTGTCGCTATCTCTTTCTTTCTGCAATTAAGATGCAGTAGTACTGGTCTCATGCCAAGATTATTAGTGCGGTCTAAAATTTGATTTTAACTATTTTTACTTTTTTTTTAATCCACTTAATTCTGTTTTAATATGGATCAATTTGACGAGTATTATTCATTTCAAAAACGTGTTAATTGACTTTATAAAAATAAATCCAATCAATGATAGTATATTAAAGGTGAAAAAGTCAAAAAATCGGATTGATAGGGACTGTTTACTGATCTTTCTCCTCTTGTATCATATACATCATGATTTTCTTTCTTGATCGGACTTTGTAATATGTGGAATCATTACAGAGCTAGAGATGATTTTGAAAGAGACCTTTTTAATGACGATAAACACACACACACACCAAATTATAGTGTGAATTGCAAGGAACTTGAATTTAGCCGACCTCGGTTGGGAAGAGAAAAAAGACCGACGTGAAAGGCTGCTAAGCTGCTAGTGCCGTCGGCTCCGAATTGTGTACAAGAATTGGTAAGGCCAGTCGAAGTGGGGAGAGTGTTTTTGCATTTAAATCTGACCTGCTCTCAATGCTTGCTTGAAAGGAAAACCCCTTTTTCTCTCTCGTAATCCAATGCAGTAACATTGTCGACAGAGAAGTACGGTGGTGTCAAATGAGGCAATAATTATTAAAGTTCTTGACTTGTCTGATTTCATAGCAAAGTCGTATCTCTTTCCACAGCTCAAGTAGCAAAACAAAAATAGCAATGCATGATTCCAAACCCCCTTTTTTAAAGGTAGAGAAATAGTCTTTACGCTTAAATTGTGATTGAAATGCTGCTGAAAGTATCACTGAATGCTGTCTGCAAATTTAAAAAAAAAAACAAGTCAAATATATCTCATACCATGATTACACCACCTCATCAATTTTCTTGCTGATTGATAGTATCTTGAAATCTTTTCATTGATCCTTTGCACAAGATCCGCCGATTCAACAGTTCAACTTCAGAAAGACATCAATCATCACTGTTGGGATTTGCCAACTTTACCAAGAACATTGAGATGGGAGTGCTTGTAGATTGGGAATATTTATTGTGGGTCTGGTGACCAGCAAGAGGGTTGTAGCAAGGTGAAAAATAACATGTGGATCATAAGAGGGAGACACTTTACAGCAGAATAATACAAAGTCAAGCCTTATTTGATTATTTGCCATCAGATGGAGTGGACAGTCTTTTTTATGCACAGATAGAAGTATCGTTGAGTAAGTGTGCGAGTGAGCGGTAGTTGTAAAGGAAAGTAGTCTTCACAATAGCTGAACATACCAAAGGATAGAAGGAACGATGACTACAAGTACATTTTTGTATTTAAGTAAAAGGAGGCAGGAGAAGATTTAGACGTTGGCAGGGTGGAGGAAATGCAAGATAAAGCAAGGAATAGTAGATGATAAAGGGAATTAGGAAAAGTAAAGGAGGAAAAAGATCGACGGATAAAAAGTGAAAAAAAAGGTAAAAATTGCTAATAGCAGATATTACTGTCGAGCAATAATATGGCCAACTTTTTAAATTGCGATGGAAATGAGTGTAGAGGATAGGAGACCTTGCAACAGGAAGTGCTTCGTAAGTGATTAATTTTTAGGCCGTGGACGTATCTCAAAGACGCTCAAAGTAATGGTAATATGTTATTATTTTTATTTCTATTCTTGACACTTCTCCGATGCTACATTTTGAAATATGCTTTCACAGCGCAACTAAAATACTCAAGATACAGCAATGATGGACAAGGCATAGCTTCAAGTAAAGATACCGTAACTCAAATTGGTTTCTAGAAGATCAACTTTCTCTGTCTTTTCCTGCCTAGGGTGAGTCTCTTCAGTAAAGAGAATTTAGGAAAGACTAATATTGTCAATGAAAGGTAGAAAAGGAGAAACTTACGACAGTATGAGTACGTATAGTCTGTTTTGGAACTCAATGACGTTTCAGCTTTGCAAAGATACGTATCACAGTAGATCACTACTTCTATCATCGAAGTCAAGTAAATTATGCGAGTATTCTCCCCAGCTTGATAAAATCTCACTACATCTCTCTCAGTGATGAAATTAATTTCATTACTTTCATATGAAGAGGAGTAATTCTACCGTGAGCTTGATTAACTTCATCTCTCCAACTATCTCTTGAGTCTTCAATATTGAATCAATCGTTGCGAAATTCTTTTGCGACAACCAACTACTATTCAAAGCAATAAAAACTATCATTTCAAATATAGAATATTCTTTGCAAGGATGCAATCGTACGTAAGGTAAATGCAATTCAAATAGACATAAATAGAATGAAGTCTTTACTTGAGTGAAAAGCAATATTGGCACTTTGATCGAAATTAAGCTTAGCCTCACTTATTCTACACAATCCTTTTCTATATTCTTCTCTCTCACACTCCCTTTCAATCTATGCCATTTCAGCAATTTTTCACAACATCGCTGAAGATGCCTACTTTAATACTTCTATATTCAATAAAAAAGTGTAAATTTGCTAACATTCAAATTTAGTATGAATAAAGATCATATTTCATGTTCAGTCTCATCACTGGTCTCTTTTTCAAGCTTTATATAATGATCAATGACGAACTTCCAGAGTCGTCGTAGTACTACTTAACTATTATTTCGATAATTATATACAATATATCTTTTGCCCCCCCCCCCCTTTTTTTTAGTAAGCAGACATGCGCTTCATTGACTTGTAGTGACGTTTCTTTACACTAGAATGTCGAAGTTTGTGAATGACTACTACCTCATTTAGCTCGTTGTCTTTATCACCATCTTCTTTGATCATGATATCTGTTTCTTCTTTGTCTTTTTCTTGTCCCCTCTTTGTAGTCGCACTTGTCCCACCTATTAGATTGGACAGAGCAGCCATACCTGTGCCAGTGCCAGTAGTAGATGCATTACCAATATTAGCGATAGCAGGAGTAGTAGGTGTACTACTTGATGTACTAGCTCCTCCTAATTTACTTGTCAGTGCATTCAACCCGCTACCACTACCTCCCCCTAAATTACTCATAACACTACTCAGTCCTCCTGCTCCATTACCACTTCCCAATCCGCTCATCATACTATTTAATCCTCCACCACTACCCATTCCATTCATTATATTACCAAGACCTCCAATACCACTTCCTGTACCTATTCCACTCATTAAACTACTCAGTCCTCCTGTTCCACTACTACCACCTAAACCTCCCATCATGCTAGACATGTCTGGCATTGATGGTATTCCTCCACCCCCCATCAATCTCTTCTTTATTAAATGTAAAATTTTACTTGCCCTTTTCTTGATGCCACCCAATAGAGTAGATGCACTTGCTTTTGCTCCTATTCCTGTTGAAGTAGTAGCAGTAGTTGGCGTAGTAGTATCCAACTTTCTTGCTGCCAAATTTGACAATGCATTATTTGCTGCTTGATTCGTAGTAGTAGTCGATTTTGGTCCAGTATTCGATGGTAAACAAGCAGCTGTATCTGTAATTTGGATTGCACTAGCTCCTATACCATTACTAGTCGTAGTAGCAGCAGAATTACCCATTCCACCTACTCCTCCTGCCATTAAATTTGGCATTCCTGCCATCATTAATCGCTTTCGAATTGAATTTATCAATCCATTATTTTTTGTGGTGGGAGTACAATTACAGGTACCGACTGCTGAAGAGGTAGAAGTGTCTACTTTGCTGGTTCCAAGTGCAGTATTGTCATTTGTACTTTCGCCGTTTATTCCAGTCATGCCATTTAATCCACCTCCTCCCATTAATCCACTCAAACCGTTCATGCCACCCATACCACTTAGACCATTCATACCACCCATCAAGAAGCGTTTTGAAAAAAAAACACTTCTTCGCCTTGTAGTTGCTGCAGCGGTGTTACACAAGGAAGTCGAAATTCCATTACGATCACTTTTTTGTTTTAAAGCTTTAATAATAAAATTTTGAGCTATTTGATGAACTTTTTGATCCATTGGATAAGTCATATGACCCATTCCCATTCCTGAACCACAAACTACATCACCTATACTACAAATATCCAATGTTTTTGAAACCCAATTGATGGGTATACTACCCATCATTACTTGAACTCCTGTAGCTGATTTTGTACTTGTACCTCCATTACTATCAACATTGCATTCTAAACCTGCTTTTCTCATTGGATTACCAAGTAAAACAACGGCAACAATAGCAGATTGAATTGTACCAGTTAATTTATTCATTGCTGCCACTGTTGCTGCTGCACCTTGAGAATAACCTTCTAATATAAAACATATATTTGGATTAGTTTGTAGTGTATTGGTGACTTTGGTAATAATCTGATAGAGGGGTAAAGCGGAGAAGGAAATTTATAAAAAAAAAAGAAAAAAAAATTCCATTTAGCATCTTTTATGTATTTGTTCGCTGAAATTATTCTGAGGAAAAGGGCTGGGGGCAACATACATTTGCAGTACCACTTGCACTATTTTGTGAAAAGTCGGCAGTATAAACTGTATTATAAATACTACCACCTGGTACTGCATTCAAGACTGCTTGATTAATGGCAGTGAAACCACTTGATTGTCCTTGCATTTCACCAGTACCTCTAGTATTGATGATGACTGATGGGGTTTAATGAAGTAAATTTAAATAAGAGATGCTTGGGATGCTACCGTCAAACATGCCACGTACCATAACTTGTACAAGATGCATGTACAGGTGATGTAATGATGATGAAACAAAGTAAAAGAGGAATTAGAATATTGTTGATGATTGATGATGGTGGCGACATACCGTAGTAGGTCTATACAATTCAGTACGATTGTGAAGCAGGAAAGAAGTATTGAAAAAAGAGGGGGAGAAGAAAGGGGGGGGGGGGAAATGATAGAGAGAAAGAAATAAAACAGGGGGGGGGGGACAGTTTGAATGACTTTGGTCTTATATTCTCGCTCTCAATTCTCCTTTTAGTCCTTTTTTTACATTTATTCGCAACGCTTTGACGCTAAGCAAAAAGCAAGCCAGGTACTCGCAATTGCCATCCTTAGGCGGGAAAGTAAGTAAAAATTACACGCTAGTGATTAAGAGTGTCATCATTTCAACCATCATCATCATCATCATCATCATCTTTTAGTCGGGCTGTTTAGCTCCTGAGAGGAGTATCAAAATCCAAAAGTAAAGTGTAATGAAAAGTAGTCCTTGAAAATGTAGGTACATTTTCAATTTATAGTACAATTTGCAAGACATCGACACCTATGAAACGGGTGAATAGTAGTAGTAGTACACGAGTCTGAATTATCTATTCAACGGTAAATACTTATTTTTTATTTCTTCTTTTGCTCCCCCCCCCCCTCTTTTTTTTTTCTTTACTGAGTACTAGCAAAGTATGGTAGCAAGTTAGGGACCGTTTAGACACGGTGATTGTGTTTGGCTTGTTTGATTCTGCACATCTGTCAGTGCGCGAGGAACCTTTTTGAAAAGATTAAAATGCTCCGGATCATAGCTGCTGCCCCTTTTTAAAAATAAATACTGGATAGGAGGGGGGGGCCTAGACGCGATGACTATTTGCTCACTTTTTCGGACTTTATAGTCTATATGCCTCCGATCAAAAGGGGGTCTACCTCTTTCTCCGAATTCAGACTCATTTATTCCCTCGCTACAAGAGCATCATGAAGGAATTAGGATTGTCAAGGAAAAAGAAGACGAGCGTTGCACAGCATTACTCCAAAATAAGAGTTTATTATACCTCCGCTTTATTTGGCGCCTTTACTCACTCCGTCCCCGGTAAGTCCCTCTTCTTTTGCCTTTTTTTTGCCTTGCTTCTCTATTTTGATGTAACTACACGACGCGTAAGCTCTCGGGCTTGAATTTTACCTTCAATTTGTTGCGATTTGACTCATCTCCAAGACACACAGAGACACTACATTTCAACAAAGAAGTTACATTCACATACAACCCCTTTCAATGACTTCAACAGCAATCTCTGCAAGGTGTAAAAGTATCAGCAAGGGAAAAGAGATAATCGAGGTTGTGATTTGGGAAGAAAAAAAGAGGCAAAGTAGTACAGTAGAATCAAGTAAATGCGTGAAAAGGGGAGATAGTGATTTTAATTGTGACGATGACAAAGATGACGACGACGAGGAGGAGGATGACCAAGCAATAAGAAAGAAGAGGAGAAGAAGATGCATTGCTAATCGACTTGCTAGAGTTCGTTTTACTTCAGAATCAAGTCAAGAGAGAGAACTCAGCACCTCAACACCTATATATCAGCAAGTAACACCTCATAGCTGCTCAAAAACAGCAACAACGACAACGACATCCAATCTTGACCCTAACTCATCCCATACACATCGAGTCATCAGCACTACATCAAAATGTTACTGTATTCTACGACCAGTTCCTACTAAAGCATCCACCCAAACCTATCAAGATCAAAGTCAAGTTTTAATTACCATCTTGGCTGCTGGTTTACCACTACCTCTAAGTCTTAAAGAAGCATTACATCAACGGGATACATTTCTTGCTACTTTTGCTATTAGTGATTTACCAATCATCAAAACTATCAATAATAGTATCATTAAAAGACCTCAAGGTACAAGATTTGATTCTAAACCAGGTTCTATTGATGCTTTACATGTTCAATTCCAGAGTAAATCAATCGCTACAAAGGAGCCAATTGAAGTTTGGTATTAGCAAAAGAAGAAGGGGGGTTACATGTAAGCCTATTCCAATACATCTGTGTTATCATTCATCGTCATTCATCGTCATTTCTCTTTGTCTTTTTTTTCTTTAGTCCGTTCTGTTTCAAGTCGCGAGTCAAACATATTCATTATTTTTCACACCGAATCGAGCTGAGTTGATTTATCACAAGGTTTACTCGCATTGACGGTAAAACGGCCCGAAAAGAGAGTAAAAAATCTGTGTGTACGTACTTCTTTGCCTTTTTTTTTTCTCTCTTCCCTCTTCTCCAATTGTCTAATAAGAGCAGGATTTATTTTTTTCATTGTCATTTCCATGCCGATTCCCCCCCCCCCCTCCTTTCCTTCCCAAACCCCTCAACAAAGTAGTCACTATTTTTCCTTTCACCTTGACGTCATAATTAATCTTGCTCATAGTGTAATATTCGATCTACGAGTCGTTTATTCTCATTATTCGGCATGATTAATGTTGATGATGATCGCCCAATTTGGAGACCTACAAGTCGCATGATACAAGTAGAAGATGTGGGTATAAAGTAAAGAGAGAGAGAGAGAGAGAGAGAGAGAGAAAATAGTAAAGTCGAGTCTGATTATATCCTCTTTCCCTGTAAATAAAAATCTAGGGTATCTGGTTAAATCAAAAAGATCAAGCTGCTTTTGCTAGACTTCGAGGAGAGAGAGTAGAGATGAGAGATGATCAATTCAACAATCACAATCACTCTAATCGAAACAGAACAAGAAGCAAGTTTAAAAACACTACTACTACTACTACTAATACCATTACAACAACAAGATTTCAAAATCGTTTACCAAATGGTCAACTATTGTCATTGGTATGTGGAATTTATATAGTTGTAAAAATAGCATTGATATTGAGTACTGTTTCCCTTACTATTTAAAAAACAGGCAGAACAAAGACCTTCGACTACTACCTCTACAGACCGACGAGATTCAAATGAATTAAATACCATGACAAGTTTAAATGATCAACGACATATTCGAGATCTAGAATATCTTTTACAACATTATCAAAATGAAATTAAAGCTCTTCAAGAAGATGCTAGTATTTTAAAACAACACATGACATTAAAAGGAATGTTATTAGCTGAAAAGAGACAAGAAGAAAGAAAAAATCCAAAAAAAAGTTATCGTGGTCCTTTATTTCAATCTAGGAATGTTTTTCCAGATGGTTTATCAAGCAAGATTGAAAATGTTCAAGAAAGAGTAAATCAAAGAATCAAAAAGGGAGATTCTGAAGTTGTAGCGCTAAAGTCTAGAGTGAATAATCAATCATCCAATTCTACTCAAGGATCTGGTCAAAGTAGAAGTAGTAATCTTTTGAATCGTAATAAGCGAGCTCGTACAGTGGCTCCATCATGTAGTTCCCAGTATATTGTAATAGATTAAAGGAATAATTAACATGTGAGCCTTTTTTATTTTCTTTATTTTTATTGACCTGTCGTGAAACATGGTGTGAGTCGTCGAGGTTTGGCTTCTCCTTTTTTTTTTTTTTCCTTTGTTGTCCATCATGGTAATTGATTTGAAGCAAATAGGTCACTTTACTCGCCTGATGAAATTGACAACAGTAGAGAGTGAAATAGGATCGAGTTAGACTAGCCGCATTTACAGCGAGTTTGTAAAAAAGACGGAGTAAAAAAAAAAAAGAAAACAAATAAAAAAAATAAAAAGGATTGCGAACAATGGGAGTAAATTTTACTCTGACTGGGTAAGTGGCCAATTGTCGTTTGTATTCTCATGTATATATAGTACCCCTCTTTTCTTCTCTACATTGTCTTTTGCAGTCCTCACTCCCCTTTTTATTACACTGCACGGAATCGTATACACCTTTGCCATCTCTCTTATTCAGACTGCTACAACCTGCTGCTGCTCGCTACTCACCATCATGACAATCAAACCAAAAAAGACTACTCAAAATTACACCGAAAGCCTCACCTATCTTTTAGCAAGGGATCAATTTGAAAAGGAGGAAGAAATTCGAAAACAAAATGGTGGTAAAATCTTTCGAGGTAAACCAGTGATTTCATTGGAAAAAGAAGGTATCAAGTTTGCACAATTGACTAGACCATCTCGTAAAGTTTATTATTACAAATTATTACCAGAATTAAAATCAAAATTGGATAATGGTGAAATGATTTTATTTCTTGTTCGACCAATCAAGTGTAGTAAAGAAGAAGATTATTATAAAGGAAATGAAAATGATACTGCTGCTTCCTCACCTTTTACATTAACAATGGATCAAGTTTTATTTGCATTTTCAACAATTCATGTTATGGAAGGTTATATTGTTCGATTGGATGGAAATTGTATTGAATTTTTAGTACTTGTTAACTTAGAAAATGTTCGATATATTCCAAGAGAAAAATCACCAATTTTACTTGTTGATGAAGATTTAGCAAGAGAAAAGTTTGGAATTAAAATTTCACCTTTATTGATTGAACAAATTGATGATCGAACTACACCATCTCATCTCATGTATTTTGAAGGATTTTCCAATAGTAATAGTAATAACAACAACAACAACAACAAGAATAGTAGTAGTAGTAGTAGTAGTAGTAATGGTGATAGCAACGATAATAAAATTGAAATCGACGTAATACCACCCACCAAACAAATTTATCCACATGATCTTTTACATGCCAATTCTATTCATCCAGATTCAAGCAAACGTATCATCAAGAACGTTTTGGATAATCAATTCAATGTGATACCATTTAAAAGTACTAAAAAAACAAGAGAAGTAGCAAAAAAGGTAAATACAGTAAAGAGAAAGAAACGCAAGGTTGAAGAAGAAGATGCGGCGGACAAGGTCAAAATCAAGCCTCTCAAAAAAGCAAAAGTGGTAGGAGCGAAAAGAATAAGAAAACCCAAAGTAGAAGTAGTCGAAAAAGACGAAGAAGAAGAAGACGATTACAATTCTAAAGAGCTCAACTTTGTCAAGAATAGTAATATAAGATATCGTAATCAAGTGGATAATATCAATATTTATTTTGGTATGTTTACCGGTTGGGGAAATGTAGTAATTGATTGGGAAAAAGTTTATATGAATAAAGCAGATGAAAGTTCAATTTCTTTACCTTTGGGTATTTTAAAAATTACTGAAAAGGTAAAAGATCAAAAAGAAGAGGATAAAATTCATACATTTATTAAATATACATGTCCCGAATCTTGCTTTGCGGAAAGTCAAATTTGTCAAGATTCTACTGGTAAATGTCGTTTTCTCAATTACAAGAATCCATCCAAAGGTTGGGAACCTAAATCTGCTAATCCTTCTAGTTCTCATATACGATGAGAAGAAAAAGAAAGAGCTTCAAGTGCCTGCCCCTTTTTTTAAATTCTTGGGATTTGCTAGTAAGGAAAAGTGATGTGATTTACCTTGTATGTTTCTGTTTCCAGGTATATGTGTATATATGATACACTGCTGTTCCTCATTCTCCTTGTACTACAATCATTCTATGCCTTCATACGTTGAGGTGTAAATCTACGAATTGAATATTCTCTAATATGATATAATTTACCATTTTGAAGTCCTTGAACAAGTGATTGTGGTGTATTCAAAGATGTCGACGTACCTAGTGTTGACATGGATGGAATGGTGACATGACAGAGAATAATAGTCTATAGTAGGAGAAAAGGAAGGAGTTGTTGTTGTTAGTATCATATTGTATCACATAAGTATCAGCTAATGACAATCTTAAGACATACCTTGAGAACCTGAGTATTGACTCGATTCAAAGAAGAAAACCATACCCAATCACGATCATTACCATTTGGATGCTTTCCAAAAGGGCTACTTTGCTCATCATCTGGATCTTCATAAACTGGAATGACCAAGACAGCAAATCTATAGAGTATAAAAATTACTTTGAATAAGGCATCATTCTTTGCCAATCACATATTACACTCACTCGGCATGACTAAAAGCAGGACCTCTCTTATAAAGCAAAAAATCAACGCAAAATTTAATGCCACTCTTGACTACCCATCCTAAAGATCGAAAGTGGTGATAGACGACATATTGTAGTAAGAATGGATTATCAGGTCGACTCCATAAATTTTGAACAGATTCTAATTGCTGCTCAGTCATTGTTGATAGTGGCAAAGTCGGCAGTAAAGAGTAAGGCAAGACGGAGCTCAAAAGTAGTGAATAAAGATGGTTTAATGATATTGGACGATCCTGAGTAGAGAAAAAACAAAAATTGCTTTGATCAGCATACACATGTCATCATCTACTCTAAAAAAAGGAAAAATTCACCTCTTCATCGATGACTTGTAAAACGCCCAACATACCAGCTAGAAAGAATGTTTCATAGCTTGAAAGTTGAAGTACCTCCATATCTGCTACATCAATGTACTCTTCTTCTCTTGCATTATTATCATCATCAGTTGAGGCTGTTGCCACTATTTCTTCCTGAGTGACCAGTTGCTCTTTTTCTTGTGGTTTTAGGTAGATGAGACCTGGAATATGTTTACCATATGCACTTTCATCCTTTTCTTCTTCCTTTAATTCACTCTCTGCCGCTCGCTCTATTGCCTTTTCATCTTCTTCAGTCAATTCCCCTCCTAATGCTACAATTCCATCTGCTAATTGCTGCCCTGCTCGTACTGCAAGTCGAGCTCGCTCAATCTTGGCAGCTTTTCGCTCTTTTCTTCGTAGTGCCGTCAACTCTTCTGGTGTATACACTGATTGTAATGTAGATGGAATGAGCTTTATAATCTTACATCTTAAAGTCATTCTTTCTTGACTCACCTTTACCTCCTCTTTCCCTTTCTCGTTTGACTCGAATGGCATTGACTTGTCTTTTTCTCCAAGTAGGTTCACTTCTACTCAACGTCCCCTTTCCAAAGAAACCTGATTCCCACAAATATCTCATCGAAATCGATTGATCTTCTTCATCTTCAACATCAGCAGCAGCGACAAACTTGCTGGATGATTTGTTGGGTAATGTAACCTCTAGATAGACTGATTTAGAAAGTGGATCCCATTTACCAATCACAAGATCCATTTCACGCTGCTTCTGCTTTGAAGAAGATGATGACGTAGGATCAGGATAACCACACAATGTCAAAAAGTAATCTGCCCATGCAGGAAGACGATATGTTGTACTATCAATAGAAGAAACTCCTCGATGAAAGTGTGGTTGCTCTCTGTTGGCCAAATAATCTACATTCACATTGACTGGTAACAATCTTTGATAGGTTTTTGCTTTGCTGACAGATTGAGACTTTCCAGTAATGGCGCGACTACCAGCTGGGAGCTGTGTAAGCTGTTGCTTTCGATGCCGGCCTTTTGGCATATTGCAAGAGGTATGCCTTAGATATTATGTATCAAAGTAAAGCGACACACACAACATATATAAATCAAGAAAACAAGAAAAAAAAAAAAAAAAAACAAGGAAAAAAAGGGTAAACCCTGATTTCCGGGTTCCGTGTTTTCAAGCCTTTTTCTCAATTTTGCTGATACGGTCAAGAAGATGAGGCATGACTTATAAAGATGAATTCAGTTGCAGCAAGAATAGCACGAAAGCTCGGACAGTAGAAACATGTTGTTGTTTTTTTTTTTTGTATCGGTAAAGTCTCTACTTTTATGTAATAGTACAAATTACAGGTGCTGACTAATAGCTTAAGGCGTGAACTCTTGAGAATATAGCCTACTTTTCATTTCATGATGCTCTTTTCAAATCCTCCTCTGCTTCTTCCATTGTCTCATTCACCAATGAAGCTGTTCTAGATAGACCACTACTCTTTCGTAAATTAACAAGCCCAAATCTCCTCTGTCTTGGTTCTCCAATAGGCGCAGGCAATCTATCAGATTCCTTGAATACCACACCAACATATCGTCTACCAGTTCTGTACTTTGAACTTGAAGGATGACCTCGAGCTGGTTCGACAATTGGTAATGCAGTTTCTTGACGTAAAAGAGAGACTGCTAGACCAGACATTGCTTGAGTTAAAATAGTTTCCTTTTCATTTGTATTGCTTTCTTGAGATTGTAATAGGTTCGTCGGATCTGGATGAGGTTGATAGAATCGAACGTAGCCTGGTTCAACGGCGTATAGTGTATGATCTAATCCCATTTTAACATTGACACCAGGGTGCCATTCGGTACCTCGCTGTCGAATGATAATGTCACCAGGTTGAACATATTGACCTGATCTCGTGGAGAAAAGCGATTTAGTCACACCTAATAAAAAAAAGTCAAGAGACCAGAATCTGACAATCTTAACTCACCTCCGTATCGCTTTACACCTAACCTCTTTCCTGCACTGTTACGATTATTTTTTGTACTACCACCTCCTCGCTTTGTTGAATTACGAACTTGAATCGAGCCTGCAAATGCAAAGGTTGGTAGTGGTTGAGCGCAAGGTATATGACTAGACGAAGCAATTGAGTTGCGAACAGCACCAACCGAAGTTGATGTCAAAGACCTGTTCAGCATTGTTTGTTGAATTTAAAGAAACTCCGAGTGAAAGACGTCTTTTTTTTTGGGGGCGGGGGGAGGAAGGGGATATAAGGATGCGATAAAAGACAGATGAAGGAAGCAGCAAAAATAAGAAATAAAAGATGGAAAGAACGACGACGCATCAAAAATGGAAAAGGCAATACACGTGACTACTTCCCCCGTCCTTAGTGGTAAATGACAAAGATTGAAATGAAAAAAAAAATGAACAAAATTCAAAGACTGATGATGATGATGATGATGATGATGATGTGTATGTATGTGCGTATTTGATTGATAAACAAAAAACAATGATAAGTTTTACAAAGTATATATGTGCTTTTCAAATTTTTTATTCAAGTACCTCGCGAACACCATCATCACGATTCCATGGTATTCTAGTCTTCATAATTTCCTTGCTATCTCTTGCTGGTCTAGCAATAGCAGGACCATCACTAACCCAACCTCCAACCAATCTAGCCAATTTTCTTGGATTTTCCATCATATGATATAAAATCTCGGCTTCTTTATTAAGCATGTCATTGATGCAAAGAGAGGCAAATTGTGGATCACACTGTATCCCATCTGAAGTTGATGATGCAATATACTTTTCCATCAAATTGGCAATGTCAACACTTTCAGCCACCAATAAATAACTACCCAAGACGTCTGCCATTGCAACTTTAAAACCATCTTGAGCTTGAGGATTTTCAAATACTTGACTTGCTAATTCATTCATTGCTTGCCTTGAATTTGATCCTACATTGGAAGAAGGTGCCTTTTCTAAAACTCTAGCCAATGCCTTTGCAGCGGAAATAGCCAAGTCGATTACTTCACTTGACATGGAATGACCAGGTACATTTCCAGATTTTACCAAACCAACTAAATCAATAATGACAGAATCTACTCTTGCTTGATATTCCATTAATTTACCTAAACCAATACCAGCTTGAATTCTAACCTTGACACTGTATAAATCAGTAATTGATTTTTGAAATGATCGCTGTAATTGAGGATAAAATGGTTTACAATGCTGTGGAAATCGTAACATGGTTGTGAGTGAATAAAGAATTGCAGATTTTACTTGAGGTTGATGTCGATCTCCACAAGATCGAATTAATGGTCCAATCATGGAAATGATTAAAGGTTTAATAGAATCGGCTGATGTTCTCTCTACGATATCTGCTAAACCATAAGCACCTTGCTCTCTTTCATCTGCTGTACCATTCATAAGTCCGGCCAAGAAAACAGTAACCAAAGGAGCTGCACCTCGAGGTCTAATGAAACCAGGTAAATCTTTTCCTGACATACCAGTACCTTCCAAAGTATTTCGAAGTGGAATTGTAATACTTTCCAAATCTTCTTTTGGTACCGTCTTTATGAGTGCTTCCAATGCAACAACTGCTTCATCCACTACCTGATCATTTCGATCATCAAATAGAGATACTAATCGACGAACCCAATCAATACCATATGTTCCAAGATCAGCTTCATCATCTTTTACTTTGCAAAAAGTTGAAAAGTAATGACAACCTCTTGCTCGTAATTTTGCTGAATCATTATTACCAGACCAAGCCAGTAAAACATTCATCAATTGATAAACACCTTCATATTCCCAAATACAAGATAAAAGTGTTGAAATTGATTCTTCTAATGAAATCTTTGTATCAGCATCTTGTTCCATTTCTATAGATTGAGCCATGGCTTCAAGAATGGTTGATAATCTTCGATATAATGAATTACCAGCAAGTGTTCCCAAAGTGACTAAAGCACTTGCATTAAAAGCAGTCATTGGTTGTTTGATAAGTGTGGGAACCAAGACAGGAAAGACGCTATCAGAACTACCTCGCATAATTTCTTGAAGTGCAGACAAAGCTCTACCCTTTTCACTATCATCAATATACTCTTCCTCTTCATCAGATTCTTCTTCTTCTTCTTCTTCTTCTTCTTCATCGCTCTCTCCATTCTCTTCATCCTCTTGCTCCTGTTCCTCTTCATTGCCTTCTTTTTCCTCTGCAAAGTGTTTACCATTCGAGGTTGTGGCTTGCTGTTCATGAACATTTTCATCATGATACTCTTCTTCCTCCTCCTCTTCTTCGCCCTCATCTTCCTTGACCAAAGCTGCCAATAGACTTGGTACAATTTCATCGATAGCATATGCCCCCATGTGTTGTTGCAATGCATCAAACGCTTCTGCTGCTGCTTCTCGAACATCTTGAGAATAATCAATGAGTCCCTTTCTGACTAGGTCAATCAATCGTTCTCGATGATCATGAAGTTGATTATCAGTACTATTATTAAGAATTTCAGTAACAGCATAACAAACTCCTGCTCGAAGTACTTCTTCATCTGAATCTGAACTCTTCCTTTCCAACATTGGTATACTTTCTGATAAAATCTTTTCACCAAGCTTACTAGTCAATTCACCCAATGCTCTACCTGCCATTTCTCTAGTTTCCAAGCTTTGAGCCAATAATTTAATGACCATATCGATGAGTAATGGTAAAATTTCTTTTGCCATTCTAGGTGTATTATTGACCAAAGCCTTCCAAACATTGATAGCAGCTTGTCGAACGTTGATAATAGAATCTTGTCGTAATACATAAAGAGCTGCAAATAAATTATCTCTCCTTTCTGCACCCAAAGCATCTGCCAAACTCTTTTGAATAGTATGACCAGCCACAATATTTTGTTCTGCTCCTTCATCTTCATCACCTTCATTCTCCACTTCATTATTACCACTAACTCCTGATAGACGAAATAATAAATCAGAAATTAATTGAACTGAAGATAGTCGAATTCGCCAATTATCATCAAACAATCCAATTTCTAATTCTGGTAAAAGTAAATCGACGGCCTTGTTACTATAATTTGCAATAATCATTCTACCTGCTCGCATGGATGCTTCTCGAACACTTTCAGAATCATCGGCAATACCTCGTAAGATTGGTGGAATGATACGACCAAGGTGAGGTGAAAATCGAAGACCAAAGGTAGCTGGTAGATAGATTAATAAGAGAATATGAGATTCTCTAACTGTAGCTCTAGTAGAAGAAGAAGCGTTATTGATAATTTCTGGCAATAATGCTTCCATTCTTTCTATACCTAAACCAGCCAATACTTCTGCCAAACCTTGAGCTGAACCTTGTCGATCAATACCACTCTTGTCGGATTTGAGAATGGCTAAAAGTGAAGGTACAAGATCAACAAAATTAATTTCACCCAATCGTTCTACCAAAGTTCCCAATGCTTTTGCAGCAGTTGATCTTGCGTCTGGAACAGGAGAAACGAGAACGATTCGAAGTAAAGAAACAAGTGACTCTAAATAAGGTATAAAATCTTTTGAATCGGTCAAACTAGCCAAATTTCCTACAATTCTAGCTGCATCCTTTTGAATTGAAGCTCCTCTTTCCCTTAGACCTCGATCAATGACAGGAATAATGAGAGCTAGAGATGGTCCATCCAAAACATGAATCCATTTTTGAGATAAAATTGACTTTTGAGCAGCAGCAGTCTTGACATTTGGATCAATGAGAGCTTTCATAATGATTGGTACAAGCTGTTTAACTTCTGGATTACTAATCACATCACCAAATCCTTTTAATGCTCTCTCTGCCGATTGTCTTACTTGAGTATGACTATCTTTGATTGGTTCACTAAGATGTGGAATAATGGTAGGTAAAAATTGACTTAATTGACGAGGAGCACAATAAGCCATAGCTCCAAGCAATTCAATAGCTCCTTTTTTTGTTCTCCATTGCTTTTCATCTAAACCACCAAGTAATGATGGCATAATCAACTTGACTCCATAACCGGAAACATTTTGCATAATTACTCGAGAAGTCTCTTGAGTGGCTGCTTGTACTTCTTTGGATGGATCTCCAAAGCATGCAAGGAGTTGAGGTAAGATTTGTGGAATATAAGGTTCAAATAAACGACGAAGTGTAGCAATCAAAGTTTCATAAGCCATCATTGCTCCTTGACGTCCGTTGAGATTTTTTTTATCTTCTACTGCCGATGCCAACCTTGACATGATTTTAAATTCAGCAATACTTGAAATTCCTCTACCTTTGATCAGTCCTGCTAAACCATAGGCAGCTCCTCTTCTTTCAGCATATTTGGCAGCATAAAGCAAATCATTAAAAAGCTTTTCTATTAGACGAGGTACATCTTGACCAATTGCTGAAGCCAAGGGTGGTAAACAATCTGTCACTGCCACTTGAACTAATTCACTTGGTGTTTTTAGCGCATCGACAAGACGATCTACTATTTTAGATACTCGATCATCGCTAGAATCTAAATGTCTTGCTAATCTACCAAAGAGAATGATGACTGCTTCGGTTACGTCGTCATTTGTTTCGGAAGCGGGATGTTGTAAAAAACTTTCAAACATTGAGATGAGATCCGAGACACACTTGTCACCATGTAAGTCGATAGTCAAGGTTCCAGCATCTAACATTTTTTGTCTAACATCTTCACTACGATCACCTAATGCTTCTTTACCAATTAAAAATTCGTAAAAGGAAACCAAATCTTGAATTGGAACATATGGTGCCAAGTATTGAAAAGTTAATGCAATTGCTCCTCTAATCTTCCAAGGATCTTCTCTATTTAGAGTTTCTTCTATAATCATTCCAAATCGATCGTATTGTGGTTCAAGAATTTCATTTTTCTTCTCATACAATTTCCGAAGTGCTGTTAATAGGTCGGAAGTAGTTTCCGGGTGCAATTCGGCCGCTGCCGCTAAACTCTTTGCAGTACTAATGCGAACATAATGATGATTATGTTCCAGCATATAGAGTAGATCCTTACTATAGTCAACGGGGACGTCTAAACCATTTTCTTCCCATGCTTTAAGTGCAAGTCGATTGTTTTCCTCATCCTCATCATGACAAGCTAACCAAAGTGGTACGCAAAATTCAATGTCGGTCAAATCAAGAGGTTGAAGTGCTTGCAAAGAACCAGCTCTCACGTAAACTTCATCGGCCAGAGTATGATGTAAAAGTCTTTCAATCTCTGTCGAAGTTGCGTTAGTCTTCATTGCTTCACCCAACGATCGAAGAGCGGCGACAGCATCTTTTGCGAGTTGAGTTTGCGAAGATACAATTCCAACCAAGTCGTTAATAAAGAAAGTTCTTGGAAAGCGAGCATCTCGACAAGCAGAACCATGAAATGTAATGAAATCAAGAGCCAATTGAACTTGTTCAGTTGCTTCATCCGTATCACTACTTGAAACGTCGAGACCTCCTTTAGCAATGATGGTAGAAATGAGTGGCTGAATGAATGATACTGTGGTGAGGTCAAGTGGACTTTGATCACAAATCAAACGCAATCGATAGAGTATACGTAGCGTCAACTCATTCAATGATTCTCCCAAATAATTTTCATCAACTAGTTCTGAATTGATACTTCGAAGGAGTGCAACACGAAGCAAGGGTACAAAATCACCTAATCGATCTGAACAACAAGAAGACAGAGATTTGAATGCATCTTGAAGTTTGCTGCCTGCTAAGATTGATGTTTGAGGGATTGCAGCTAGGTTCAATAGGAGTTGCATTAGATTAGTCATCTTATCTTCCACTGCCTTGGATGTCCTCGCTTCGACAATACTGGTAATCACCATGAAAGAATCAGTAAGTCTAGTTTGAAGGTTCACCACTCTTGCCCGAACTTTCTTCTCTTCCTCCATTTGTGCATCTACAGATGCTTTTTGTTCTTTTGTTAGTGTCTTTGTTACAGCTGCCTTTTTCTTTGCAATTGATTCTCGTAATTCAGCATCCCATTGTTCCAATGAAGCGTCTTTTCGATTTTTATCAATGACAGTATTAGTATCTTTTTTGGCCAATACATCGACAAAAAGAGTATCAGGTTGGGTTTTCCAAATTCCCAATTCATCCGTTGTCAATCGAAGAATTTCATCTACCTTGACAGTAGCATAAATATCAGCTGTCAAACGAGAAGATGCCTCTTCTGGGTCAATGAGCACCAAAGTCGATAAAGCAGCAAAAGCAGCCAATCTCAATGATTCAACTCTTTGGCCTTCACGAGCAATCTCCAGTAATTCTTTCATGCGAGCAGATACCAGCACTTGTGGGCTCACGTCTGCTTTTTTACAAAGCTCAACAAAGGATTGACGATGTTGTAAACCTAATTCGGCATGATGTGCAATGACGAAAAGATCTCTTAAAATGTCGAATCGAACATTTTCATCAACATTGGAGTCAAAAGAGATTGTCGCCAAGAGCATTCCTTTCACTTCTCGATTGTAAGATTTGATCTTTACATCTTCTCCACCCTCAATATTTGTCTTTTGTAATTCCACCTTTGCAAATTGTGCTTGTCGACTACTAAACCAAGTAAGTAAACTCTGTTGAACGAGAAAGGATGCCAATCTTGGCGCTGATGATGTCACTTTTTCAATAGTAGTCATTGCGATACGTTTTGTATTCGAGTCTTTGGGTGAGAAAATAAGTTGAGTAATGGCTTGACTAGCTGCTGTCCGTGCTGCTTCGTCTTTAGTAAAGACCTGCGAATGTTGTATGAGAATACTGCCTAGTGCATGTAGCAACCAAACTTCCTCTTCTGCTGTTGAAATCTTACGGGTTACCTTGTCATTCAATAGAAATGATGGCTTGGGTGTTGTGTTGGTGAGTGATGTCAGCACAACATCCTTTTTTATAAAGTCATTGATTTTTGTCGAATTCCAGTATGCCATATTACCCTCCAAGATGGCGACAGCTACGTAACCTTCGAGAGGGCCTGATGGAGAGGTAAGAGTATTGGTAGTTGCATTTTTAAGATTCGTCTCTAAACCAGTCAAGAGATTTTCTCCGAAATTTATCATGGAGGGCGTAACATTTGAATTTGTAGGCAATTGTCTAAAGATCGAGCCTACACTGACACAGACAACTTTTCGCAAAGGAATTTTGGCATTAGCTAACTCCTTTGAAAAAGCTTTTCCGACTTCTGTCCCCACTTCTACATCATTTTGGAGACACCAGACCAAATGCTGATCGAGTGCATTCAATGCTCCTTTCATGCTTGTTTCTTGTAACTCTTTGGCAAGCAGAGAGGCTACTTCTTCAACTATTGTTTTGCTGATGAATGTATCAGGCTTCGTATAGTGAAGAAGTGTAAATAAACTTGCTCTTTGATCAGGGGATGATATTTTTCCTCCTTTTAGTGTTGAGATGATTTCCTCTACGGCTAATTTGGTGGCATTTGCATCTTCTTTACTTGCATCGATCAAGACCTGAAATAGCTCGCTCGATCGAACTCTCGTTTTAGACGAGCTTGATTTGGCAGCGGATAGAATCAGAGGTCTGAAAGCGGTAAGGTGTACGCTGCAATCGCCTTTATAAGCTACAAAGCAGCTTCTTACAACAGGAATTGCAATTTCAGGCGATCGAAGCATCATCTTTTCCATAGTTGGCCTCAGTGTTGACAGCACATCCTCCTCGGTTAACATCGCTGCGAAAAAGTCGTGAAAAGCCTCATAGACGTGTGGTGATAGAGCGACTTTCGTTGAAACAATGTTGGAGACGTAGAAGTTCAAGATAGAAGACTTCTCTTCGGTCAAATAATGTCTTCCTATACCACTCTCACTACCCTTTGATGTTTCTGCACCTGCTCTGAGTCGTAGGCAAACGTCCATTACAAGACCAAGTAGAGGAGCATGTCGAACATTTGGTGTTGCGACTAGAGCTTTGAGTAAATCTGGAATAGCTGCATGGGACTGAACTAGAATATAAGAATGGTGGTCTTTGAATCGAAATTGAAACTACTCACTGTCCTGACACTTCTCCTGACAGCAGCCGTCGTATTCTTTACAAGTGCTGATTTAAAATTCCTATCGATTGAGATCGCATCGTATGCTTGAGCAAAGGTAGTAGCGAGTTGATTCCAGATAGATAATGACGAGCATTCTATTCCTTGTGACTTTGCGTACTTTGCTGTACAGTTGAATGTAAAACTGACCCATGAGACCAAGTTGGCTCGCTGTACGGAAGATGATGAAAAGTACCCCTCCTTTGTTACTTTACACAATTTTTCGACCTCCCTATGAAGCCATTTCACTGCAACCTGTAACGCTAAATCATCTTTCGTTGGCACATTCGGATCGAGCATTAGTTGACTAGCCAATTTTTGTGATGCAGATCTAGATTCCTTGTCGTAATACCTAGAATAGGTGGCCAAAAGTGAAAGTAGGAGCTCGGTACGTTGTATGTTAGAAAGAGGTTGCTCTTCGTCTTTGTTCAATGTTGGAAGTTGAATCTCCAGTAAATGCAGTCTCTCTCGTGTACGAGGTGATCTTAGTTTCTTTTCTACTCCCGTTAGGAAAGAGTCCCAATCTTGTAAACTGCTAAGCCCCTCATCTCTGTTGTCGATAATACCATCGTCATCTGGTCTCATTTCGTCGTCTGAGTCGTATGGGCTATCTACAGATGTGGTATTGCTAGAGCTAATGCTTACCCACTGCCGTATGTCCTTTGAGCGCATACGTGTGGAGCTCCACCAATACAGAGTATACTCAAGTAGATCGAACCTTGGAAGCTGCAGAAATGAAGACGATGAGAATGCAAGATGTTTATACAATAAGAGGTTTCTTTCAGTCTTGAGAAGAAATGAGGATGAATACGATTTAAGAAAGAAAAAATAAAATGAAAGAAGTCCGCATAATCCACACACTGTCCTACACGTGGAAAACCAACCTTCCTGTGCTTGGGCCTACTCCATTTTGTTTTTTTGTGTAATTCTCTCCATCATCAAACAAAAGGAATTGATCCTCTGCTGATGTCGGACAATTCCAGAAGGCTTGCTGAACTTACTGGTTTGGACGATGAGACTGCTCGCACTCAAATTCTCCCATATCTGGATTCGTTTTCTACCAAACAAGCGCTTATAAATCATTTACAGGATCTTTTAGGACCGGGCTCAGCACAACAAGCTTTTATCAACACCTTCTCTTCTCAGCGATTTCCTGAAAAGCCGACTCCAGCTTCCATACAGCCTGTAGCTGCAGATCAGAAAGTCGCAGACACTCCTTGTCCGCCTGCCCGGCAAACTCCAAGAGGAGCAAATATCAAAAGAACAAAAGCTAGATTTCCTACCAAGCTACCGCCACCTCGAAAGGTAGATGCAGAATCATTTGGTGGGATAGGCGCGGTATACAGAAAAAGCTACGATGATGAGCCTCTCATGGGTACAGCATCGTCTTCTCGAGCATCTACATCCAATGTTGATAAGGTGAATACAACAACATCGACTTCTACTGTACTCAATGCTGTCCCCTCTGCTTCTATAAAAGATGTATCATCAGCAGGGATTTTACCCGAAGCGAATAGCAGAGGAGCAGCCTCAAACATGACAGATAAGCAGCATACATATACTACATCTTCCTCTTCTGGGAATTCTGATTTCGTCTTGATACCAACAGAAGAGATGAAGAGCATACAAGAAACAATTGCTATTCTTCGGGGGGAAAGCATTCAAGAAGAAAAAAGAAAAGCAAAACCTTGCTTTTGTCAAGGTACGTAGACAAGAGAGAATATAGGTGCTTGAGAAAACTGTATTAACCCTGTTCTTCTTGATATCAGCTCGAAGACACCCATTGCACCCATATGTGCCTCTTTGTCTTTCATGTGGCCTCATCTTATGCTCATTACTATCTCCATCACCCATACTCTTTCCATCACCACCATGTCCCTCATGTGCATCTCCTTTACTCAGCACAACCAGTAGAGCCATTCTACTGACCAAACTCGATATGAATCTTGCAGATTTGACACACTCTCACGAAGAAAAGGTACGATTAATACAGCAAGAAAGGCAAAGAGCTTGGAAAGAAAAGCGTCAAGAAGTAGAGCTCTTTCCCGATTTACAAAGTAATAGTAGTGCTTTGGCAAATAAGAATTCGGTTGGATCAAGTAATTCACAAGAGTACAATCGATTCTATGAAAGGAGAAGAGCTATAGATATTGCAATGGGAAGAAGAGTCGATGAAGATGGACAGAGGAAATCAAGGGTACTTCGGATCGAAGGAAAAGCTAGCAAAGCGAAAGGAGTGGTGAAGAAGAAACAGACTAGGAATGAAGTAAAATCAAGACTAACAGCTCCTCAAATTCAAAAGCAGAACAGCATAATCGATCAAGAAAACGTGGTCCTCGAAGAAGAGGAAGAATCAGGAGAAGACGAGCTCGGTTATGAAGGAATTTATGATGAGCCAGGCTATGGTCCGATGGCAGATCCTGATGACCACGGCTTTGCTCGACATGCGACTCTCTTTCCTCCTGAATGCACGACTGCGCCAGCTAGCTCAGGATGGTGGGAAAGAATTAGTAGTATACCAATGATGCAGTATAGTGCCAAGGAGAATCGGATACGGTCTCAAATGGGAGAGGATGAAGATGACCAAGATAGTGAGAAGAATAGTTTAAAGTCTCGCCAAGTTCCTGGTGCAGCCAAAGAAGATATGAAACGAAGTAATCAAGCAGGGAAAGACAAGAAGGCTAGCAGCAACAAGGCAGAGGGTCAATGAAAAAGTAAAAGAAAAGGCCATGAGTTGCCTACTGAAATTGTATTAATTGGTACGGTGACAAAAGTGTAATGTAGACCATTAAATCCATCTTCTCATAAAGTATACAATTGATTAATAAATGAAAATCAATTCATAAAGCTGAAGTCATGGTAAGTTGCTTAGCATGTACTCCCAAAACCGGAGGTCCACCACCAAAAAGACTCTCCAATTGACGAAGATATTTGAGACTCTTGCCAGGATCTTCAGCTGTACCTGATTCAGGGGCAGGGAGGGCAGTAAGAACAACTGAAGTGGTAGCCAAAGAATTGACTCGAATCAATTCGCTGAAGGGGGGAAAGAGGTGATAGTGAAACAAGTTAGCAAATTAGCGTAACTCTGTTATGCTATTTGTATACTCACTTGAGAATAAGGTACTGCGCTTTATTCGGTAAAGAGTTGAATGATACAAATGGTAATTCAACATGATTGTTGGAAGAATCTGGTAGAGTTGATATCGAAGGATTTTCATCATCTTCCTCATCTGCTGAATAGGTACTATTAAGACTGGATCGACTACTATGAGAAGAAGATCGATGCCTATTTTCTTTTCTATGATGAACTCCTCGAAGTTGCAATTGAGCTTTTGCTCGATCAGATGCTTTCAACGTTCCATCCTGATCAGTTTCACTTGTCTCTTTACCTTCCAAAATGGTTGAATAATGCTTTGATGTTGGATTATTGTACATACCTGGTCTTGGTGTCGTACTTAGTGAGCCATAAGAAGTTGAAATTTGATCATATGAATCACTTGCACGTCTGGAAAGTAAAGATTGACTACTTGGTTCATCTGGTAAATTTGCCCATCCTCCTACTTTTCTACTATCATGACTTTGTCCACTTGAATTACGTCTATTTCTAGTTGTACCTGTTGCTCTTCGATGAAGATGATTGTTTGTACCATTGGTCATGCTATGTCGTGATGTACTATAAGTATGTGTCTTTGAACGTCTAAGACCATTTCCTGGACTACCATTATTGATCCATTCTAAATCATCAAGATCTAATCTTGCAAGTTCATCACTTAAATCACTATCAGAATCACTTTCTTCGTATTCACTTTCACTTTCACCTTCCAATTCTTTACCATATCGATGTTTACTTGATCGAGGATGTGCTAATCCAATTTGCATATTCTTTTGAAAAAAGTCTAAATGTTCTTTTGGTAGTGAAACTCCCATCATCTTTTGTTCTTTTTTGGATTGTTTCTTTGATGCTCCAGAAGATGTTGAAGGTACTGGTTGAGATCGATTCCTTTTGGCTTGTGCCTCTCTAAATCTTCTTTCTTCTTCTCTTCGCAAAGATTTCAGTGCTTCCCACCATGGATCACCTCCCAAGGTCGTCTCTATCGATGTTGGTGTACCTTTTCCACGAACAATACAATCATAACTACTAATTTGACCTGAAGAAAGTGAAAAAACTCGTAGAGAGGCTGGAACTCGTAAATTATCTAGCAAAGATCGCACTCTTTTTCTTTTATTTCCAAATGAGGTTTATACCAAAATCAGTCATGAGCTCTCCTGACTATCTTAACATAGCTCACTTACCTTTCTCCTTCAATATCTTCTTCGAATTCGACAAAGACAGACACTCTCAACTTGTGTTCTTTCCAAGATCCAGTCATGCTTAAGATTGTGCCCAATTGTAATATCATTGTATAAGTATCCCAAGCATGACTTTGATCAGCATCCGGACTTTGAATTTGAATTGGCCATAAATCCAAGTACAAATCTTGACCAGCTTCTTGACCTCTAGTGTACTTTGTGGAAGGTCCACTAAGTGACATGTTGTCAAAGCCATAAGCAATTGCCAAAGCCTTTTGTAATGCTAGAGCATCTTCCATAATACCTACAAATGTACCTGGTAAGATTGGAGTTTCCTTTCGTGCATTATCCGTTGGTAATGTTTTGACATTGATGACCTGATGTGGCGGATGCTGATCAGCAGCACGAATGGTAATCTCACTACCATCACTTTTGCTTGATTTTAATTGATGTCCATTTCCTTTCTTACTCGCTGCTTGACTTACTTCCACTGGTAGATTACTAGGAAATCCCAAACAGACTATGTTTGGTCGCATTCCACCCAAACCACAACTCAGAATTAAATTCCTTGCTCCTTCCCTTTCATCTCGAGCAATGATGACGTCTACAAAACTCTTTATTCCTGAAACGTCTACCAATTTGAGCCAAGCTATCTGTTGCTTTCGTAATTCTCCCAAGCATTCTTGAAATTCACCCTTGAGAACATGACCAAGTACGTAAAGAGCACCTTTTTTGAGACTGTTGCAAAAGATTATCAGGTTCCACTCTGTTCTAGGATTGTTGGCTAATAGTAAGATTTGAGGTCTCCAATGTGTTACTCTACCTTTTCTCTCATCCAATCGAAGCAGATACTTGCGAACAATGTGATAATTTAAATTTCTAGTCACATCTCCCCAAGGTTTTGGGGGACAAAAAATGTGAATGGCACTGAAGAGGAAGATTGCAAAGACGATGCAAGCAAGAGCAGCCATGGGATCTGTAAAGAACATGGCGCCAAAGCTTGAAACTGTACCTGCTCCTGCTGTCCAAATATTCCAATAACGAAATGAAGGTCGAAAGGATGGAGCTCCACCTGCTTTGAGAGCTAGTGTTGCAAAAGAAAGAGTACCAAAAGTGAGTAACGATGTCATGGTGACCAATTGAGCGATCAAGTTGACACTATCCACGAATAAGACGCATTGGCAGAAGATCCAAGTGGCTAGAACAGCATACGTAGGTGTATCTCCCAATTCTGTTCCTTGTGCAAATACATCCAAAATAGGAAGTAGATTGTCTCTAGCAATTGCTTGTAATACTTTTCCACATGCCATAACACCCATTAATGCTGAAAAGCTAGTTGATGCAAGAACACCAAATGTGATGATCTGAGGACTTAATGCCACATCAGATACAATGCCGACATCTAGATAGAAAGACTCTCTCGCAATAGTTCCAGCAAAGACAACGAAAGAAATTACGTAAACACCATATGTGAATGCAAGAGACCAATTTGTACCTGTAAGAATCCAGCAATATTCAGCGAACCGGCTCTCAACAAAATCAGCTTCAATAGTACTCACCTTTGGGAATACTTTTTGAAGGTTTACGCAAATCACCAGACATACTCGCTCCTGCTAAAAGACCAGTAACAGCTGGAAACAAGACCCCGAAAACAGTTTGCCAATTCTCTTTGAGAGTTCCAGTACTACTACCAGCGGCACCACTAGTGAAATGAGGTGTCAAATTATCCTGCAAAGTTCGAAGACTCCACCCAGTGTAGTATGCTCCTCTTTCTTCATCGACAAAGGGATGAACAAAGATCGAAGAGACTGGTATACTAATGATTGCTGCACCTAATACAACGGCCAAAGCGAGTGTTGCTCTAGAAAAGAGGGCTGAACCAACGAGACACACAAGTGTTGAGATTAGCAAACAAATACTTCCATAGCTGAAATTCCACCAAGGACCTTCTGGCAAAAATCCTTCTCTTGATTCTCCAAAAGCATCAGTTAGACTCTCAACGAAACCGAGAACGTTCATGGCAGCATTGAGTGCTTGTCCCAAAAAGAAGACCAGACCAATCGATCCTCCAAATTCTGGACCCAAGGAACGAGAAATTAAATAGTATGCTCCCCCTCCTCGTACTTGTCCGTTTGTGGAAATGGCAGACACTGACATTGCAGTGAAAGCATCAATAGTATAAGAGACTGTCAAGAGAAGAAGAGCGCCTAAAAGTCCGACTTGACCAAGGATAAACCCAAATCGGAGGAATAAGATGATACCAAGGATCTTACAATGAGAGAGGTGATTTGGATCAATTATTTCATTCTCTATCAATAATCCAGTGAAGGACTCACATTTAAGCTGACAGGCATAAAGACACCATCCCATGTCCCTAATTTTCTTGGTGGGGCTGATTCGAGAGCACTTTTCTGTAGTCTAGCTTGGTGATCAGCGCCAAGGACATGATGGGGCATATGATCGGCATTGGCAAATCGATGGTGATGCATTGGAGAACGTATAGCATCACTATTTGACCGTCTGAGTGGTTCTTTTGTAGAGCTCGAAGAAGATTTTGGCTCTTGTGTGTCTTCGGAAAAGGCAACCTCCTTATAACCATGAGCGTTGTGCCGATTTCGTTGAGGAGGAGAAGTTGGACGAGATGAACTAGAGGAGTCATATTGTTGATGACTGCTTGAATGAGCTTGTTGGACCTCAGGATCGCTCAACTTTCTTTCTTTACGAACTGTTTTTGAGAAAGACTGCTGTGATGTAAATTCTTCTTGACTATTTTTGCGCGATATGGATGTAGAAGAAGGTGTATGCTCAAGATGTTGTGGCCGACGAGATGAAACACTCGAATGATGTGAACGACCAGCACCTTCTCTTGCTGACCCCATAGAAGCAAGACTAGTTGGTCTACCTTTGATAGTTCCATTTCTACCCTCACTGATAGCATCATCGTCACCCTGCTGACTGCTAGCTTCTTCTTCTACTGCTTCATCTATATCTTCTTCTTCGTTATCTGTTCTTCGTTGCAATAATTGAGCGTTGAGATCGTCAAAATTAGAACCAGTCGAAACAAAGTGCGACATGGCGATCACACTTTCCAGAGTCGCAATTTGCAGAGTCTAATGTGGAACAAGAGATGAAAGACAGGGTGACAATAAAAAGGATGAGGGTGTGACAACAAAGAAAGATGTGAAGATACGTGAATTTACTATAAAGGTTTCAAAACCCGGCACTGTTGGTGTCGTTCGTTCTTCGCGCACGGACAGAGCAAGTGACATGGAGGAAGAATAAAAAGCTAAAAAACAAAAAAAAAAAGAAATAAAAGTTATAAAAGTCGATCTTAAATTCGGATCTCTCACTTTGGAAAGTATTGATCAGCTCTATCTTATCATGCCTACAGTCAGCCTGCGAATGAAGGCGGAGGCCTGGCTTAAAAAAGATCCAGATGAACATTCTCGAGCTCATTTGCAAAAGATACTGGAAGATGACGACGAGAAGGCCATTGATCAAGCATTCAGTCAGAGGTTAGAATTTGGGACTGCAGGTCTTAGAGGATTGATGGGTGTAGGACCCAATAACATGAATGTGCGTAGTTGTAGATTGCTTTTACAATTAAACAGAGTACTAAGATCATATTCCATTTTCAGCGACTTGTTATTCGAGAGACAACAGCAGGACTGGCAAATTTTCTTCGTAAGGCTCAATTCGAAGATAATCGTAGACAGAGAGTTGTTATTGCTTATGATGGTAGGCATGGATCCCTTCAATGTAAGTAGACACTGAATTGAAAGCAGCAAAAGAGAATGTTAGTCACACCATTCTTCTGGTTTTTGTTCTTCAGTTGCTCAGGATGCAGCTGGAGTCTTAGCAGCTCACGATATAGATACTTTGCTGTACGATACAGTTGCACCAACACCTCTATGTGGATTTGCCGTACGAAAGCTAGGGACAGCTGCAGGAATAGTCGTGACTGCATCACATAATCCTCCAGCTTATAATGGTTACAAGGTAAGAGTGTGACTTACAGGTATGGTTCAGCATACGAATAAAGTAGCTGAAGCTATTACACTCTCTCCTTTGGATTTTAGGTATACAGAAATGGTGGAACGTGAGTGTTGCGCTACGTAAGATCAGTTTATTGGCATTGACTTTATTAGGTCCTAAACAGACAAATCAATGATCCTGTAGATGGTCAAATTGCAAATGAGATTGCATTGGTAGCTAATTCGCCAGACTCACCAGAGTGTATGCCAATCGATTTGGCAAAGAGGCTTGGTCGACTTCAGTACTTGGGAAACGAGATGTTTCAGTCATACATTGAGACTATATCTCTGGCAATTCCACCTTTCCAGACCTCGGCTGATACAAAAGATACTTTGGAGGCTAGAAGTCAATTTGGAATAGCTTATACTCCTTTACATGGGGTAGGTGCGGTGATTGCTGAACAACTTCTAGATCGTCGCGGATTCAAGAGCGTATGGACGGTACAGGAGCAGAGAGAACCAGATGGTGACTTTCCGACTGTAGAATTTCCAAGTGAGTTGTAGCTTTTCTGGCATCAAATCTGTACAAATATGTAAGCTGACTATTCATCGTGATCACATCGAAGACCCGGAAGAACCTGGAGCCACAGATCTGGTAATGGCTCTGGCGGATAAACATAATGCACCACTTGCTATAGCTAATGATCCTGACGCTGATCGACTTTGTATCTGTGTTAGGGATAGATTAGGTAGGATGAGACAAATGACAGGAGATCAATTAGGTTCACTCTTGGGGGATGCTATGATCAATCGGGCTTTGGAAGAGAAGCAAGGTGTGCAGGAGATTGCTGTTCGTAGTACAATTGTATCTTCTAGAATCTTAGCTAGGATAGCACAACATCGTGGAGTAGAACATATGGAGACTCTGACAGGATTCAAGTGGCTAGGTCCATCTGCTTTTCGCGCAGTTGAGGATGGAAAGAAATTTGCATTTGCTTACGAGGAAGCACTAGGATACATGGTCACAGACTGTGTTCTAGACAAGGATGGTCTTTCAGCTCTATTGGCAATTACTGAATTAGCATATAGTCTTTCCTTACAAGGTAGAACTTTGTGGGATAAACTGGAAGACATTCACAGGCAAGTGGGTCTAAGTATTACTTTGCAGCGAACCATTAAGCTACAACCTGGTATGTCTGGAGATGCAATTATGAAAAGATTACGAGCAGAGCATAGAAGCAAAGTTGGCTCCTTCTCAATTGCTCTTACGGATGATCTATTACAAAGACCAGCGAAAGCAGAAGCAGGCGCAGAAGATATTCCAAAGAACAATGTATTGCGGTATTATATAGCATCAGAAAACGATGTGGAAGCAATGACCAAGAATGAAATTATGCTTGCTCAACCCAGAATAATCGTTAGGCCTAGTGGTACAGAACCGAAGGTGAGTGTTAATTACTAAATAGATAGCTTACTTGTTGCTTAAACACTATTTGTAATTTCCGGATAGGTGAAAATCTATTGCGAAATGCTTGGTTCGATTGAAGAAGGTGAAAAGTACGAAGATGTCAGTAAACGAGTCACCAATGACTTGACTGCCATCGTTGATGCTTTCCATAGCTGGATGAGTGATGATGATGTCAAAGAAGAGGATTCCTCTGAAAGCAAATCTACCTCGCTTACATCTACGCCATCTCTTATTCGACAAATTTTTACAGCATTCCCACTTTTCACTTACTCTCCGTCTCCAGTATTCTCCCCTGAATTACGAGAGAGAACAAAGAAACCGATACTTTATGTCGCCATGCCTCATCCAGGATCGAAGTTTACATGGGCTAGTCGAGATCCCCGAAGCTTATATTGGCAAATGCTACTACTCTTTCGAGATATCGATTACGAGTGTGTTCATGTGGGCGGATATAATGATTCAAATAGTGCAATCGGACAGGTTCCCTTTCTTCAGAACATCAACAAGACTATCGTCTCGACAAAAGACCTTCCTCTTTGGATTCAACGTGTATCTCCAACAGATGTGAATTGCAAGAACGACGACAAAGTCACAGAGAAAAGCGTGGAGAGTCTATTGAAGGGACCTCTGATGGCAGGAGTAGTGAGTAGAATGTAATTGACTTTCGAAATAGCATGAACTGACTGATGAATATTTATACTCGAATGTCTTCAATTAGCTCTTGGAGATACTGAATCTACCTATCGCGACGAGTGATAAATCTCAACCAATATTTTCAAGGCTCCTGCAAGAGAATCTGGCTCTCCGAGATAGGAGCAAATTAGCTGGTTATGTTTCTACATTGACAGAGACAAGTCCAACTAGCCATTTACCTGGTTGGAGCACATCTTTCTATGGCTTGTTGGGTGGTAGTGGAGCAATGACTGGTGTGGGATTAGGTGAAGACGAAAAAGAAGGAGATCTAAATGTAGATGTCGATATATCTGCTCTTGATCATGTCAAGATCAGAAGAAATGCCGTTGAAGCTGTTCAAGCTCTTTCTATTTTACTCGATGAAAGTAACGATGAATGGCTGGTAGGAGCAAGGTGAGCATGAATTGCTATTGTTACTGCTGGCAAGTGTAGGCTTCTGATCCTTTCCTCTCCTGATCCTTTCACCTTCCCAAGTTCACCTGGTCACCTAGATGCACTTCTCTTTGCACTCCTTCACACTAGTCTTTCGATTCCCATGGATGCATGCCCTGATTTGAGGGGTACCATTGAATCATGTCCAAATCTACAAATTTGGACTAGGAGAGTATGGCAAAGTCATGTAAAGTCGCGCGGCGGATAAAGCGATTCCACATAATTTATTTCGGTCAAACCCCTCTTTGATAATAGAGAAAGGTGACCCCTTGATTTGAACGCCAAAGCAGCCCTCCCCTCTCTGATCAATTTCAACCTCAGTATTAGTCTCCTTGCCAAGTTTGACAATACTCTAAAAAGTGCATTTCAACTTCAAACGCATTTTATGTAGCCTATCACAAACGGAGCAAGCAATGAAAGCCAATGACGCAACATTCTGCGGGCCCCGTTCATCGGCGCTGTTCCTTTCAAAGAGTCCCTTACAGTCTACACACAGTCAAAGAGAGTGAAATTTGCTGGCAGGCGAGTTGTTGGTCGGATAATTTTTTTTTCTATCTCTACTACGTCTTTGCCGTTTTATTTTTTCAGACCCCCTCTTTTGCATCTCCTCTATTCGCTTCCTCATCTCGTCACTCCCCTATTCGACTCCCACTCCCTCTCTCTTTAAAAGCAAACTAACTGTCTTTTTTTTCCTTTTGTCGCCTACCTTTTTGTACTAACTACCTACACGCTCACTCTACAAAGTCTATCTACAACTACAAGACATCATGTCTCCCACTTCATCTACTTTCTTCGTCTTGGCTCTTGCCTTCGTTGCCGCTGTTGAAGGTACTCCCATCATTAACAGTCCTACCACTTTGGTTCAATGTCAACCTGCCGCTTTGACATGGTCTGGTGCCGTGCCACCTGTGTACATATCAGTGAGTGTTGACAGCAAGTATTGCGAAAAAGGCAATATTATTTGACTCCTAGTACAATTCTATTCCCCTTTTCTCTAGGCCGTTGAAGGTACTAGCACTGCCTCTACACCCTTGATTTCCTTTGCCCCTCAGAACGAAGTATCTGGATCTTTGACATGGGAGTGAGTCAGAAGACTAATATGAAATCGCAAGCTAACATGACTGACTTTCCCTCTCGCTTACCTCTACCTTTTATGAAGACACGTCAACGTCACGGCTGGAACCATCCTTACATTGATTGTGAGTAGAATTGACAGTCACAATAAAGTATATGGCGACATTACCTGACCATTTATTCATCTACACCTCTCCAGATCAACGATGGGTCAGTATCTCAAAACACTGTTCTATGCATCATGCCAACTAATCATCGTCTCTTTTTTTAATCTATAGAAAAGGAGTCAACAACTTTAGTGGACAGGTGACTGTCAAGCCTGGTTCCGATGAGTAAGTGTGTTGTTGTTCTTTTCCTTTTCTCTACCTAACACGTTGTAATATGTACTACAGCTGTAAGCCTTCTCTTGGAAGTGGTTCTTCTAGTACAAGTGCCTCCACTGGCACTACCACTTCAGGATCAAGCGGTACATCTGGCAGCGTTACGAGTGGAAGTGGTTCTTCTAGCACCGGTACCACTGGCACCACCGCATCTTCACCTTCTTCTTCTGCATCAAATTCGGGTACATCAAGCCCTTCTACTAGCTCAAGCTCTAGCGCTGCTACCTCGCCAACCACAAACCATTCTACTAGTAACACCTCAACAACCAAGACCAATGCCTCTTCTGCAAGCACATCCGGAAGCAGTGGCTTGGGATCCTCTGCCAACACGATCATTGCTGGTACTATTGCAGCCTTGGCTGGTGTCTTGATTGCCACTGGTCTCTTCTAGGTGGGAAATTGCACAATCTAGTGACAACATTCCTTATATTCCTACACTCTGGGTTTCCCCACTCAGATTATGCCACTTTCAATTCCCCCTCCTCTATATATAACACGTTGTAGTTGCGCTTTCTGTGATTTCAATAATTTATGTCAATTTTTGAACTCTCATATGGCACTGAAAGGTATGAGTACAGGTAAAAGTTCGAGACTTTATTGCAATAGTGCTCTTGAAAGAAATACATTTGGAAAAAGTGTTGGCGAAGTGGGTAAAGTCAAGTTAATCATTATTCTACACTACTCCTTCATTGCGGTCAAAGCTTCCTCATTTAATTTTTCTGCTTCTCTCATCGCCAACTCATCTTCTAAGCTTTCAATTTGCTCTTGTAATGATCGCTTTACTTCTTCCCTCTCCTTGTAATTATTTTGCGCCATTCTTTCTCTTCTCTCCAATACTTGAACTTCCACTTCTAACGCCTTTTGTCTTTCTGCAATAGCCATCTTTTCCATTTGACTCAATCGCTCAAATGCTACTTGCTGAATATAATTTTCTTGTAAACTGGTGTATGCCACCTTTATCTCCGAACCTAGTGCTTTACTTCGAGCTTGATAACCACCCAAAACTTTTGCCAATTTCTTTTCATCTTTTGCTGCTTGTCCTGCTTGTCTAGCCATTTCTTCTCTCATGGCTTCCAATCGAGCCAATTGACCTCTTTTCAATTCTGCTTCGCTCATGTCATCCATTGACATCCAAGAATTCTTTTCTGCGTTCCACATCAGTTTGTTTCGCTGTTCTGATAGCATTGCTTCTAGTTGTCTTGCCTTTTCTCTTCCTTCTTCTGTTTCTTCATCAATATATGACAAGACTGCACGCTTCAAAACTTCTTTTGTTGCACCAGGAAAACCCCAAGTGCTTGCCATTTCTTGATGAATTTCTTTTTTAGCTCGGTCTAAATGTTCATCAGGAATTGCAGGCAGGCCAGATTTCAATATTCCTCCAACTTGTTTGCTTCCAGCTATTGGATAGAGAATTGAATCGTGTTTGAGCAAGTGAACCATTTCCTCTGCAATCATTCGACGAGCTCGATCCTTGGGATCGTTTGGAGAAAGTGGTGTTAGACCTGCTAGCATAGCTTCTACGTCTACATTGGCCGGTCGTGGCAGGTTTCTCTGTACTACTTGACTTCTTCTAGATAGCTCCTTCATCTGCTCTTCCTCCTGTATCCTACGAAGCCTTTCATCCCTTTCTTCTGCATCTTCTTCAATCATGCTGACCAAATTCCCAACTTCATCTGCAATTTTTTTCTCTCCATCATCATCAAGTACTAATTCAAAATCATTCTTCGGAGCTGGAAGACCTCGGAGGCCCATCTGAAGTTGCATTTTGGCTGATTGTTGAGCTCTTCGGTAGTCTCGAGGTGTACTTCCCATAATCAAACCATCTTCTGCATTGAGTCCCAAATTATCTCTAAAAGGAGTTCGCATAGGAGTAGCACCAACCTCGCTCCTAGGTGTGGCAGAAGGTAAGATAGATTGACCTCGAATGCTCATAGGAGTAGCACCGGGGTCTAGCTGACTTTTATGAGCAGGAGTAAGAAGCGGGTTTGGCGTTTGAGCAGTCATTGAATTTGGAAGAGCACCTCTATGGCCAGTTCCTTCGTGTACCTCTACGTTTGCGTCTCCCAAAAGAGGAGTCTGAAGATTAGCCATATTACGAAGATTACGAGCTTCTCGCATGATAGTGTCCTCTGAGGTAATAAAGAAAAATCATTAAGCTAATTGTACATTCTAAACTAGAATACGTCCAATCGTACTCACCTCCAGGCGCTGTTCGAGGAGTTCTAGCATCTTTTGCTCTTTCAAGAGCAGAATACTCTCCTAGCAAACCTGCACTACTTTCACTGCCGTCTGCCACCAAATTTCTCGCTGTTTCTCCAGCCAAACCCATTTTGACAATTTCATCAAGTTCCCTTTGTCCCACTTGTGCCTCGGGCAGATTGAGCCTCCTTCGTTTGCTAATTTGTTCTGCTTCACGCAATTTTCTTAGTTGCTCCTCCTTTTCTTTGTCGAATACAACTTTTCCTTGATCTGCCTGCTTCTTCTTATCTGCTTCTCTTTGTTTTTGCTTTCGATCTTCTTCGTCCACTCTAGCTCGATTTGGATCATCCATCTGTCGAATTGTTCTACCAACTGGTGCTTTTACTGCTCTTGTATTCTCGTCCGAAGTATCGTAGAATCCTGCCACTGGTTGTTTCTCAAATGGTATGTCGGTCATATAATCCATTCCCTTCTTTGGTGCTTTCAATCGAGTGTTAATCCCGGCCGCTTTTAATTCTCTCCTCTTCTGTAACATTGCTAAGCGTCTTGCCTCTTCTAGTGCACGCTCCCTGGCTTTCCTCTTTGCTTTTTTGCCTTGAGTATTTGCCAATCGGGCTCTTGCTTCACTCAACATTTCCTTTTCATCTTCATCCATGTCTACCGGATCAGGTCTAGCAGGTTTTGTTTCTGGATCTGGGTCGATTTCTCCTGGCCTAAGCTTTCTGACATCATCTGCAGATGGTGCACTTTCAGGACCATCCGGACCTGTCAAACCTAAACCTCCTGAACCACTTGCTTCTGCATCTTGTCCTTCTCTTGATTCGGCTTCATCCAATAATTTTTGGTACCTTTCCAGACATTGAGTCGCAGTCCTACCAACGATTGGTGCAATTGTCCTCCATTGTGTTGGCATCAATTTGGCAAGATGCAATAGCTTCTCATCTTCTTCCTTTGACCACTCTGTCTTCTTAATTGAAGGATCTAGCCATTCATACCACCGAGCTTTGCACTGCTTTGGTGTCTTGCGCACCAGCAGAGATGAAATACGTGCCCATTGCTACAATCAAAAATTACAATAATTAGCATACACTCGTACTACATTCTCTGTATTTTTTTACTCACATTCTTTCCATACTTGCTAATGGCAGCCTTGAGAATTTCATCTTCGGTCTAGTTTTGAATGAGGGTCAGTCTTGGCTCACTCACTGAGACAATGCACTTCTAGAAGACTCACGTTTTTCCAGACCCCTCCCTTGATCACTATTCGAACCATGGCGAAGATATGTCGGACCAAGTATTCTCGTCACTTTCCCAGACACAAGCGTAAAGGTACGATGCAAAAACATCTATTCCAGTTTGCATTACCGGTAAAGGTTGCAATTGAAGGAAGAAAGCACGTGATTTTCGAATATGGAGCTATAGGTACCGGTATATTGTAAAGGGGTTGGTATAAGCCTTTGATTATCTCTCCTTGATGGTGATGGTAGCAAAGCCAGCCAGACCGTATGGCGAGGAGCTCCTCAAAGGTATTCTGCAAGATGGCACAGCATCCACAAGTGCACAAGCTATGATGGCTTCTACTTACTTTACTTCTCGTGTTGAGGGCAAGAGATTGCAGCTAGCAAATCAAGATCGAGCTAGACCGGCTGCAAGCATCAATTCATTGGCCCATCATCAGATTCATAAGCGGCAAAATCGAATTTTAAAAAGGCGGAGAGATGCCTACAGAGATACAAGGAATGGTAAAAAGAAAATTACAGTAGCAATGAGTAGGCGGGAAAGGCGAAAAATGGGTCTGGAAGAATTGGATGATGATTTAGACTATGAGCGACTCCTTCCTGTTCATTCTTTGTGGCTTGACTACATACATCGATTATTGGGCTTCATTGACGAGCATGGAACTGTTCAAGCAAGTCAAGTTCAAGTCTCTCGAGAAGAAGGAGGCCAAATCAAGGTAGTAGTCGCTCCAAATGTTGTCAATGCATTTCAAACTAGTCTCGTCAAGGCAGACCTATGTGGTGCACCTTTACGTGGTGAGCAAGGACAAATAATATAATACCTGATTGCTTGACACTGACATTGGAATAATTCCCGCTTTGCAGTCACCAAGGCTTTGAATCCTTCCCTAGTTGGTATAGAGGGACTAGTGGCAAAAGAAACCGATTCGACATTTGTCATTGTCACAAAATCTTTACACCCCAAAGCGAAAAATAGTCGCAGGCTTATCAAAGGTGAGTTTGGCACAAAAGAATCAATTGCACTGATGACTGACGACTAAATGAATAACTACATCACTGCGCGCTTGTAGTCATACCCAAGAAGAACAGCATATTTAACCTTCAGATACCACTCCCATCAGGTGCAGTTCCAATTCAGACTCATGAAGTCTTTGAGGTCCAAATACCCCTATTTGGCAATCAGCTTTGCAACAACATGCAAACAAGAGCTACTAAAAAGTTTAAAGCACGAAAGACAATCGATCTGTAGCATATCAAACCTATCCTCATCCAAATTGTGTACTTTTATCATGTTGGTTCTTTTTTTATCAAAATTGAGGCTTTATCATTTGTTGGATTGATGAATAAATATATATAATGTACACAATTGAATGATCTGATGTGAAAACGACAATGATGAGGAGAGTATATTGGGATGCTACAATGGTATTAAATACATAATGAATGATGCTTCTATCCTTTTCTTAAAGTATCTGTATTGTAGCGAACTCCTCTGGAAGCTCGCATTTCCCTTTACTTTGGGCGACTTCGGCCCATCCCCAATCTCTTTTTGTGTGGGGGGCCACTACTGGTAGTAGCAATACTACCACTACCTCCTGCAAAAGGATTAGTAGTGCGGATTGTATTTGAAGTGAATGGTTTAACATCAGCAGGAAGCATACTCATGAAACCTTTTAGTGATTCTTCACTTTTCTTTTGAAATGAGTTAATATCAGTCTTTGCTTTGGGTAGGCCCAAAAGACCGTTGATGGTCATGCCTTCGTGAGCCAAGTGATTTTTAGACAGACGATATTCGTCCATAAAAGAAGATGATGATCGAAGTCTAGAGGAACCTTGATGAAGAGGTTGTGCAATTGGTCTAGGCGCAGCTCGAGTCGTTGTACCTGTTGCCCAACCATCCTTATCATACATTTTGTTTGCAATTGATGCTCCAACTGGTGTCAAACTAGTTTCAATAAGACTTCTAGCACTAGAGAAACCAGCATTGTTTGGTAAAGATGATGTTGGTGCCTGTTGCAATCTTTGAGAATTGTAAAAATTACCTCCTCGCATCTCTTCTAGAGCAGTAGCAGCAGCATCTGTTGCCTGCGATCTAGCTCCTGCATTGCTATTCTCACTGAATTGCAAAAAGTGAAGAAACAAGTAGTAATCAATTTACAGTCATCACCTCTCACTTACCCCGATCCTCACTCACAATTTAGCCACCATCTCAATTGCTACACTTTCATCGACTGCTTGTCTATCAAGAATTTTCGCCATGTCTTTACGATCTTGCTCAGTAATTTTTGGCTTAGTACTTGTAAATTCAATCATGTTTACCTTTTTGTTGATTGATGATGAAGAAGAAGACACAGCTGCTCCCGGTCCCATGAAACCTCCAGCCGCAATATACTTGGTTTCATTTAGTGCTCTCCATTGACCACCTTTGAAGGCTTTAGCATCGGCTATTCGGGCTACAAAAGGACTTAATGCTTGATCTCTACTTTCTCCAAAATTCATTCTCTTTGAACAGTAATTAATGTAAAGATTAGTCTGTGCTCGAGTGACTGCGACATAAAGGAGTCGACATTCCTCATTCTTCTCTTCATCAGTAGTGCAACGAAAGAATGGAAAAGTGCCATCTTCTACGCCAAGAATGAAGACGACGGGGAATTCAAGTCTAATTTAGAAGAAATAGAAAGTTTATTACTAAATGACGTTTTAGCAATAGCCATAATCACACTCACCCTTTTGCTGCATGTACAGTCGCAATGGTAACCTTTGGGCTTTTCCCATCTTGATCATCTTGTTCCATATCAGTAGAAAGAGTACTTGCTTCTAAGAATACTCGAAGTGGCGACTTGCTTTCCCCATTATCAATAGTAGAAGTATTTTCCGGCATAGAAGCAGGTACAGCATCGTCTCCTTTGTTCAATGCTAATTTTGCCTTGGGTTCTGCCTTGTCGGAGACTTTAGCCAGCTCTGGTACCTTATTCTTTCTTGCTCCTTTCCCCTCTTTCGCCTTCTTGATGATTGGTTTGACATCTTCTTCTTCTTCATCTGATATCAAATCGATCACTTCTGTCGTATCTCTACTTCTCTTTGATCCCCTAGTTTCCAAAACTTCGCTTTTAATAGTCGAGCTTGCCGCGATGCTTAAAGCATCCTCCTCAAGAAGAGTTGGATGGCTGCCCCAAGAAACATCACCACCTTCGGCTTCGTAATCCATGCCATCCTCATCTGCTTGATCTTCGTCACTATCACCTTGCTCACTTCTGGTCTCAAAAGCAACGGCTACTCCTGCTTGTGCCACAATTGTACTAAAATTAATCAGCTCCTTTACATTTTCCCAACGTTGTGCAAAGTCGTCTTCCCTCTTTAGAAAGTCTTCATATCGGATTCTTTTGATCAATGTTTCAATTATGGAAGCCACTGGTACATGCTAAAAAAAGATGATATCAAATTTGAATTCTTGGATTTACAAACACCTACGCCCTGCATACCCAATACTCACTGCAAGTGCCATTTGTCTAATTTCTGTGATCACCTCGACAAAGCCTACCAGACTTTTCTGTACACCTGCTTTGATACCAAAAATCGGTTTGGATGCTTTGGCTGCTTGTTCTACAATCTGCATTGTTCGAACTTGTTGCACTTCTGCAACGTCCTTGAGATCGCTGAAAGCCTTTTCCCCAACTCCTCGTTTTGGCACATTGATGACTCGCTCTAGAGCTGGTGTGAAGAACGGATTGTCAGCCAAAGTAAGGTAGGCCAAAATATCCTTGACCTCTTTTCGCTCAAAAAAGCGAGCGCCACCCTGTCAAAAGAGTAATGATCAATGTAATGAATTTCATCGGCTTCACAACATTTGGCAGCTCACCATCATTCGGGAAGGGATATTTTCAGACTGCAATTGACGTTCCGCTTCTCTAGATAGCGCATTGTAACGGAGGAGGATAGCAAACTGTAAAGGTATGAAATGAGCGAGCCAGTAATCGGAACTCTAACGCTTTTCCATCTTGTCACTTACATCGTCATAATTGAGCAAACCACCTGAGTGAGCTACCAAACGCTTCACTTCTAAGGCAACAAAGCTGGCTTCATGTTGATTGGATGCGTGCCTCTTCAAAACGACTTTTGAGCCTACTGGATGACTGGTATAGAGACCCCTATCAATTCTGTCCGAGTCTGATAGTGAAAAAGCTCTATCATCTTCTCAATGAATCAAGCCGACATAATAACGACTCACCACCTTCAATGATACCTTTGGCTGCTTTAAGAATATTTCCAGTACTTCTATAATTCTCTTCTAAGAAAACCTGCTTTACACCTTGTGACTTCACGCCATCTTTTACTCTCTTTCCTCCAAAGTCGTGTTTCATCAAGCCCAAGTTGCCAACTTCAGCTGACCTCCAGCCGTAGATGGACTGATCAGGATCTCCTACTACTGACACAGAATGTCTTGAGCCGTTTGGTCCTGCCAATTCTGACATGAGCTGATACTGAATGGCATTAGTATCTTGGAATTCATCGACAAGGCTGAAGAAAGTGCAGAGGATGGTAAGAGAAAGTTTTGGCACAGTAGAAGAAAGTACTTACACATGCTGAATGTTGCCAATAACGCCCGGTTCGTTACGAATTAAACGACAACCATATACTAGCAAATCGTCAAAATCTACGGCATTATTGGTCCGAAGGTATTCTTGATACTCGAAATAAATTTCAGCGGTAACTCTTCTTACTTCGGTGCTTTCACCTCTTCTGCCTCCTTTCAAATTATTCTTCTCTTTACTCATTGAATTAATATGACTCAGATAGGCCTGTGGATCCATGTCTTTGGCTTTGGCTCTCGAAACTTCAGACATGACCTGTTCAACTTTAATGGTTGTGGGTAGTCCCATACCTTCTAGTGCATCCTTTTTACCTTTTAGTATCATTTTGAAAGCCTTCTTCGCTTCATCTGAATCACAAATGGAAAAGTTATTTTGTAGTCCAACACTCTTAGCATTCCTTCTCAGATAACGAGCACAAGTAGCATGAAAGGTGCCTGAATTTGGATACAGGTAATAAAGTTAGCACACCAATATTACAGGTGTCACACAGTTGTCTTTACTCACCTAAGACGAGGTTGGAAGTTTTCTCTGGACCAATGAGCTTAATAAGACGTTGTCTCATTTCATTGGCAGCTTTGTTGGTAAATGTAACTACAACTAGATCGTTTGGTCTGATCTCCTTTGTCAAGATCAACCAAGTTACTCGTGCCACCAACACTCTAGTCTTGCCGCTACCTGGTCCTGCAAGTATTTGAAGAGGTATATCTGGAGAAGCAGTGACTGCGTCCAGCTGCGCTTTAGATAATGATGCCAGGTATGGTGCTAACCCCACATAGCCGCCATCATATACCTCTCTGAGATCAGTCATGATGAGGCAAAGATCCCCTAGGAATGGCGGGGTGTAGAGGGAATCAGAGAATCAAAATCGCGAAGAGAGGATAGCAAATTAATATAAATTGGGATGTTTGCGCGTCAAGTACTACTATATCAATGAAAAAATAAAGTGTTGGATCAAAGGACGCGATTATTTAACTATAAATGCGAAGAACTGAGCCGCCAGTCAAGGACATATTCGAGTATCATAATAGGTCTACAACATCTTTTCGAGGGTATAATATTATTATTTTCTTTTCATGAAGAAAAAATTAGCTAACTATTCAGTATACAAAGAGTAGAGACGAACACAGCACAGCAGCAAAACAAAGCTGGCGTGACGAAGATCTAGACCCCCCCCCCCCCAAAAAAAAAACCAATGACTGTTACCGATGCGATACAACCTAAAGTAGAGAAAAGTAGGGGGGAGATGCTGATGGGAGTTTCTTTTTTCAAGGGTATTGCGCACCCACACCAGCTGGAATAGTTGATTGAGTCATGGCAGCTACACCACAAGAGCTACTAAACATTGCATCTTGTTCATGACCAACTCCACTAATAACGCACTGTTGATGATTAAAAGTCCCAGTTGAAATTGTTGTAGCACCACTTGCTTTTAATTGATTATAACCAGTATAAGAGCTAACATCTGTATTAGTACCTGCCAAAATGTTTTGATAGGCCCACCAAGCATAATTTCGATCTCTTCGATTTGCACCACCTTCTGCTGTACTACCACAATCTTGTACACCTCCAGGATATCGATCTGAAGTATCATAATCTCCCACTAAATGCACTACATCTCTTGCAATCCAATTTTTAAAAGTAGTAGTTGCACTACTAAATCTAGCAGCAACATAACGAGGCATATTTGTAGTAACTAATTGAAAAGGATATGAATAAGCATCACTACAAACTCCAGTTTGTGGTCTAGCATTGGTAAAATAAGCTTGATTGGCTGCATTAGCAATAATAAATCGAATAGAAAAAGAATAAGAAGAAGAACCTGAAAAAATTTGACTATATCTTGATACTAAATTTGCACCAGCTGAATGAGAAACAAAATAAACTTTAGTTAAATTTGGAAATAAAGTTTTATTATTAAAGTAAGCAAGTAAAGCATCAAAAGTATCCATACTTGAACAAGATACTGAACTTGGACTAACTGCATCTCCTCCTGCACCCCAAGTATATTGAGCAGATGACCAAGCTAAATTCAATTTAGGTTGATACCAAGTAGTAGGAGCTGAAGCATCAGTATTCCAATAAAAGTTGGGTGCTGCAATAATTCCTTTAGTTCCAATTACATTGTACACTCCAGTAAAATAATCTGCAAAATTACGACTTGATCCATGTTGAACAATGTATGCAGAAGTAGCAGAACTTTTTGTAAATTGATTATTTACAAACATGGGTAAAGTAGCACTAATCCCTGAGCAAGGTTTAAATTGAATAAATGTTGCACCAGCTGGAGAAGCAGGAAATGAAACGGTGGAAGTCGGAGTAGCAGCAACGATTGAAGTGGTGGTAGTAGTAGTAGAACTGGGAGTTGTAATAGCAGTAGTTGTAGTAGTAGAAGTAGGAGGTGGAAGACTTCCACCGTTTGTTGGTAAATTAATATTTCGAATACCATAGGTAGTCACTACAGTACCACCAGATGAATTTGGTCCTGTAGTATAAGTTGCCAAAGTACTAGTAACATATGTAGTATGCATTGAACAAACAACTGTACCAGCCGTTGAACCAGTCAATTGAATAATTTGTACCATTCCACAAGTAGATGTACTTGAACATTTTGCAACACAAGCATTTACAAGTGCTTGAGTAATTCCACCAGAAGTTGCAAGAGTAGTATATTGATTAAGTGGTATAGTATGAGTACTTGCACCTACAGAAGCTCTTTTATTTGCAATATTCCAACTAATTTTATAACCAGTAGGCGCTGCATAATCTGTAATGGCTCTCTTTTTACTTTCACGAAGCTTTTCAAGTGTTGTAGCTTCAAATGGTGCAGCAAAAGTGATAGCAGTGAAAAAAGTAAGGCAAATGAATAAAAAAGTGAGGTCAAAGAACCGTACCATTGTTGTGGCAAGATTTTAAATAGAAGAGATGAGAATATAAAAAAAAGCCAAAAAAAGAGGGCAAAGGAAGAATGGAAACGGAGGGATCGTCGGCCTCTATGGGAAGTGGGGGATCTACATTCCTCATCACTTGCCTTTTTATGGTTCAATGTGGATTCTTCCCTCTTCACTCTTCGAAAAAAAAGAAAAAAGCGTCGATCAGGTCTAGCCTTTTTTTTTTATTTTTTCCCTTTTTGCGACAACTTTCCTGTCGGTATTTCCCGAAACAACGATCACAAGGAAAACATCACTCCCACCATCAACTGGGTATTCTTGTTTATACCGTATAAAAAGTTATATACTGTTGAGGAATTTTTTATATTTTTTTTTATATTTCTTGTTTTATTTTTTATATCATCTACAAATCTTAAACGTATACAGAATTAACAACGAATGAAGCAAAATATGAGTCCACTGCTATTCTGGACCGTCTTTGAGATACAAACCACACTTGGCACTTGGGCGCAGCAAAAAAAAAAATAAGGAGGCAGGTGGCAAGAGAGAGAGAGAAAAAATGAAAAAAAAAAAAAAAAAAAAAAAAAAAAAAAAAAAAAAAAAAACAGTAAGCCTGTGAATATCTCTTCCACCCCACCCACCCCCTCATTACTAGGAATTTTCATTCATCAATTATAAACAAAAAAAAAATAAAGAGGCCGATCCCCTTTCGCCTCACCAACTACGTAATTCTCACATTCCACTTTCTTCCCGTCCTCCCCTTTGTTGTAGAATTGATCAAAGTACCTTTTTCTCTTATTTTTTTTTAAATTATTGAATTTCCCAAAAAGACGGGACAAAGAAATATCCTAAAATTTATTATAAATTTACTTCCCCTCATTTGATGCAATAAAAATATCAGTATTGATACAGTATCACATCTTGATTTTCTGCAGGGACCTTTTATTTTAAATATATAGAATTTAAAACGAAAGCCTAGAATTTATATTACTATAATAATAGTGATTAATAGTATCACGTCGGCAGGATCAATCTACCGGCATGGCCAGACCTAGGCAATTAAACGGTGAGGCGATGAAATATTTAACTATTGCATATAGATCAATAGTGGCTTGGTTGCCAAGAGGCTACTCATCAATCTAAAAGCCCGATGGTCATATTTTCTTTTTTTTTTTGGGTACTGTATTTGAAAAATATAAAACAATAATACACAAGATTACAAAAAAATAGATGGGGTGTGAGGCTTTATTTTATAAATGCGTGCGTGATCAAGAGTGGTAGGCTAAGCAATTCAACGACAATTTCAACAGACCTTCCGCTGTGCTCCTTTCCGTTGTCGCAGACGCAGACTGTGGTGCAGATCCAACCCCCCTTGCCTCCGATCCAAACATTAGGGGAGAGAGTGGGGGAGAAAATGCGACTAAAATGTCAAATTCTAGTGATCCTTGAAAGGGAACGTGATTCATCGGCCGATCAACGCCTAATCAAACAATTTTCAAAATTGAATTGCTTACGATTCAACGTGTTCTTTTTGTCGATGATGATGATGAATGCTTAAATTTATATTTTTAAATTTTTGACAGTTTTTAAAAGTCTACCATCTTCCAACTTGCCAAGACCGATCGATTAAGAGAATTAGTAGAATATGTCTGATCACGTTCACACAAATTGACGCCTTCCTCAGCATCTCGCAAATCTACAAAATTTGATGGTTTTTTTTTGGAGGTGAATGTTGTCACAATATTAATACAATGATGTGAAATGTGTAGACAATACCATTGGTACTACCGACGAATCAAGTCTTCTGGTGGAATACCTCGCATAGGTGGAGGTGGACCCATTTTTGGTTGATAAGGTGCTGCTTGAGCTCGACGATATTCACTTCTACTTTCACTTTTCCAAGCTGCTCGAATTGATGCTTCTTCTAGAAGTAATTGATCTTCTTCGACTCCATCTTCAATACTGCGAATAATTTTTTGTACAATAGAAGTGTGATTACCATCAGTCTTATCATCTCGAATTCGGTGAAATCGCCAAGCTGGTGGTCGTCTTGCTACATCCTTGTCATTGTCATCCACATCCATTCCATCAGACTCTGGTGGTCCACCATTTGGATCCCAATAGCATTCAACGATGCGATCATCATATTGTACATCGTCTTTTTTCATCCTGGTTCCATCATTAAAGTCATTATGAGAAAATGTAGATTAATGACGCACCTCACTCACCTTTCCCATTCCTCATCTTTGATATATAGCCAGTCAAAGTAGCGATAACCATCTCCGCTTCCACCTCGATCATTTCCAATAAATTCTTCAAGTGCAAAGAAGGGTTTGGCTGTAAGATCAGGAAGATTGCCGCGAGGGTCTTTAGCAATATCAGGCGGAAAGTACAATCGAAGTTTAAAGTCGATTGTATTTTCTGATGGTGGTTTCCATTTGATACTGAAGAGGTCAAATTTATTCACAAATTAGCCAGCCATCACGAATCCGAAGCTCTTTCTTACTCACATTTTCGAATCAGTACCATATGAATAACCTGAATTAGTACATGTAAAGATGAGCCCATCGTTTCCATGTTTGAGACTTGGGATTCGAGTAAACAGTACAGAACGAATTCCATACGCCAAGTCCATCGTCTTCATTTTAATTCTAATTTTCAAATGTCAGACAAGGGCCAAGAAGACGTCCCGCCAATTACCGAACTACTTACTCAAATGGTGCATCATTAGCTGCTGCTGGATTGTCCAGCATGAATTGCTTGAATGGTGGCATAAGGAGTGATTGTAGACGCTGTGATAGAAGGCGTCAATCTCACTTCATCACCAAATAAAAATTGTAGAAAGTATCAAACATACCCCATATCGTTTGTCTAGAGATCGATGTGCCATTGTTTCACCGTCAAGCACTATGCAATCAAAAAGCAATAATCTCATGACTCTCTGTAGAAGAAGCAAGTTTAGATGCTTTGAAGAATATACTCGTCTACAAAGAAGCTCACCCGACCGTCTGTTTCCTGATCCCAAACCAACTCTCCATCGAGCAAAGTATCTGTTCTAACACCGTATTTGGCTCCCACCATTCTCATATCCTCGTATCTTTTGAGCGTTGCTTCGCTTGGCGGCATCTCATGAAAAGGGAAAAAAAGCGAAGGATGTTGCTGACGATAATTGTTTTTCCTGTCAATCAAGTAAACTTCCTGCCGACCAAACATCTTGTTCAAGACAATTAGCATAAGAACTCTTTGACCATCTGATTTCTCACAGACCCAAAAACTTCAGTGAGCAAATGTTAGAAAAAAAAATTTATCATATGCATATACTTCTTTCCCACTTACTCTTCCTCTTTAAGCAACTGAAGCGAATCAGTGGTAAAGGAGACGGGTTGAGCACCAGGAAAGCGGGTATGATTGAGTCCACATATTCGCGACACTTTGCCTCGAAGAGATCTCTGGTGGGCTTCCTCGATGAGCTCGCCCGGGACATCAGGCACACTGGATGTCATGGCGAGGAGGGAGAAGACAAAGTGATGGAGTAATTCATAAATGTTTAATTATTTCCCCCCTCTACACCTGTTCGCGTGGCCGATGAGAGAAGAAACGCGAGACCCGTGCGAGAAGAAAGCGGTCTTAGTTTGCTACGTTTCATTAAATACAGATGTTGAGAGAGTTACTGTGTCTTTTAAAATCCATTCATCGGCTTGAGTCTGTAGAGGGCGATAACGAATAGGGAGATCGGGTAGCATGCAGCTTTTCAAGCTAGTTATAATTATTTTGGCATGCTTTGTCTCCATCGCTTACTCTGTAAGACCAGCTGATTTCAAGAAATGTGCCGATTCTTCCTTTTGTCGACGGATTAGAAGAATGTCAACTTATGTAGAGTCAAAGTTTACATCTCCACACTCGTTTAAATCTCCATACTTTATTCCTGGTGGCTCAGCATCTTTTGACAAGACTGATTCCACACTCATTGCTTCAGTGAAATCGGCACTTCACTCACAAATTGACTTTCAACTCAAAATTCATTTTTACCAAGATGGTACAAGTCGAGTAATGATGGATCAGGCTGGTCAACGGCATGGCGGTTGGAAAAGATATGATGGAGCAGCTTCTTGGGCTATTGATCAACAACCAATCTCGGCAGAGCCTGGGAGCGTTGTCGTAGAGCAGAGAGAAGCCGAGACAACAGTGCGGTGAGTAGTGAATTTGGTGGTAATAATTTTCCACTCTAAGAGACTTATGTTTATCTTTTAAATTTTCTGCTCTCAGATTTGGACCGGATGGTATTAACACTCTGATCTTGACTCATACACCTATCAAAGCTGTGTTTTTGAAAGCAGGGGTACCCCAAGTTGTGCTCAACGAGCGAGGTTTATTGCACATGGAACACTACCGACCCAAACCAGATCCATTCCCAAGTCCTAAAGGCGAAGAACAAAATACACTTTTCATACAGTCCAAGAAACGGTCATTTGAATCAGTTGGATACGCTGAATTGGAAGCGAATCAATGGGCCGAATTTGAGATGGAGGATGATGGAGAATGGGAAGAGACATTTGGAGGAAAGAAAGACACCAAACCGAAAGGACCTGAAGCCTTTTCTTTAGATATTGAATTTCCTGGCAAGGAGCATGTTTTTGGACTACCCGAACATGCCAGCCCTCTCAATCTACGCAGTACTCGAGGACAAAAGGATGGTGACTTTACCGATCCCTACCGCTTGATGAATACCGACGTATTTGAGTACGAACATGATTCACCAATGAGTCTGTATGGTAGCATCCCTGTTATGCACGCTCAAGGCTCAAAATCTGCTGCTAGTATATTATGGCTTGCGGCCAGTGAAACATGGATTGATATAGATCGTAGTGGATCCGGCACCAACTCACCTACTACTCGAGCTCACTTTTTCTCGGAATCTGGAATATTGGACTTGTTTATCTTTTTACAAGATACACCTTCTGCCAATCTTGCTACAATTTCTACACTAGTCGGTCGAACCCCTCTGCCTGCTTATTTTGCTATCGGTTACCACCAATGTCGATGGAATTATCTTACTACTGATGATATTCTCACAGTTAATGCTAGATTTACAGAAGAAGATATTCCTGTAGATGTCTTATGGCTAGATATCGAATATGCCAAAAACCATTGGTATGGTGTATGGAATGATGAGACCTTCCCCAAACCAGAAAGAATGTTGGAAGGTCTGGATGCAGAAGGACGTAAAGTGAGTAATCTTTCTTTATACAAATGTGATGTCTTACTCTAATTCTCCATCTAATTCATCAGCTTGTCATTATTGTTGATCCGCACCTTGCTCGAAACAATGATTATTATTTGTACAAAGAAGGGGAAAAGAATGACATTTTCGTCAAAATGCCCGATGGCAAAGAAGACTATGAGGGATGGTGTTGGAGTGGATCTGCAAGCTGGACAGATAATCTCAATCCCGCTTTTTGGTCTTGGTGGGTGACTCAATTCAACTTAGCTGGCAAGAAGCTCAAAGCAAATGCTAGAAATATGCACTTTTGGCTGGATATGAATGAACCAGCTATCTTTAATGGACCCGAAATCACAGCGCCAAAGGATGTCAAGCATTATGGAGGTTGGGAACATCGAGATATTCACAACATCTATTCAGTTGCCTATCACAATGCTTCTTCCAATGCAGTCAAATTACGAGAAACACCACATCACCGACCTTTTACACTCGCAAGAGGTTGGTGGATTGGAACATGGAAGGCTGGTGCCATTTGGACTGGTGACAATTTAGGAACATGGGAGCATCTTGCCGTTAGTATACCCATGATCTTGGCCAATAATATTGGTGGAATGAGTTTCTGTGGTGCAGATGTGGGAGGATTTTTTGGTAATCCTGAACCAAACTTTTTGGTTCGATGGTATCAAGCTGGTATTTTTGAACCATTTTTCCGAGCGCATGCTCATATCGACACAAAACGTAGAGAACCATACCTACTTGAAGAACCACTAAAATCCGCAGTCCGAGATCTTATCAAGTTGAGATACAAGATGTTACCAATGTGGTATACTGCATTTAAGGAGAGTAGTCATAGTGGTCTTCCAGTATTGAGGTATGTCTTTTTTGAAGCAGCTCTTTCGTGTTTATTGAATCCGCTAATACTGCCGTACTCCTGGCAGACCACAATTCCTCATGTTTCCTGATGATTCTAATGGCTATGCTATTGATGACCAGTACTACATTGCAGATTCTGGTCTTTTAGTGCATCCAGCTGTCAAAGATGACATCACTTCAGTCGACATATACTTGGCAGAAGAGCAGGTAAGTTTTAAAGACGGTTTGAGTCTGTCCGATTAATTTTCTGACCTTTATCTGCTTTTCCTTCTTTAGCCATATTATAATTACTTTACTCATCAGGTGTACTATGGATCTTCGACCGGAAAGCGAGTCAGTGTTTCTGCCCCTCTAACTGGACAAGTCCCATTACTTCAACGGGGAGGTAGTATTCTTTCAATTCGAGAACGAGTTCGTCGTGCTGCCGAATTAGGATGGAGAGATCCGTTTACTTTAATTGTTGCCCTTGATAAACCAAGCTCAAATACCTTGCGAGCTACTGGAAAACTTTATCTTGATGATGGTGATACGTACAACTACGAAGGTGGCGACTTTGTATGGAGAAGATTTGAGTGGCACACTGCATCCAATGGAAAGTCTCACTCTCTACAATCAAAGGATGCATCTACTATATCGTCATCATCCTCAGCTTCTTCTCAGTCAACGCAACTATCTTCCAACGTCAAAGGAACAAGAAAAGGTGAATTTGCTCAAAGTATTTCTACTGTCCGAGTGGAAAAAATCATCGTCTTGGGTTTAGAAAAGCAACCAAAGCATGTCAGAGTAGGGTCAGAAACATTGTCATTCACTTGGTCAAGCGGTGTTAGTGCTAGTGGCTCTTTGCTGGGAGGGACGGCAAGTAAATTAATCATCAAAGATCCAAAGGTGCTCCTCATTGAGGATTGGGATATTCAAGTTGAATAATCAGTTGGTCTGCACATACTCTTACTTTGTCAACTAGATCATTGCAATTTACAAAACTTTCTTTGTTGATACATTTTTAGCTCGTCTCCACTTCCATCTGGTAGTCGTCTACTTCTTTATAGAAAGCAACTTGTGCTTTGAGCTGAAGACCAGCTGTATCATTCTGTGGAAATAGAAGTACGGAATAAGCGTCAGGACAACAAACTCTTGACATTTTCAATCAAATTTTTGCACTCATATGACTGACATTTTTTTCACATTCATCTACTCCATCTTCGTCGTCGTTTTCCTCCCTTAGCTTGCTGCTTCTACTCTTCTTCATCGAAGCCGTTACAAGCGATTGAGTCTCCACTTCTAGGGCCTTGTTTTGTGATTGGCTTGACTTTTTCTTCTTGATTGGCCTGCTTAATTCCGCCTCTCCATCCGACGTTGTCACATCAGCTGCAGGCACAGAAGGACGAGGTTTAATCTTAGCCTTTGTCGAGGCTGCAGCTTTGAGACCGTTTGTGCCTTTTGGTGTTGCTCTTATATTCATATTGGACTTTGATCCTACTGCTTCTAATTCTTTGCTGGTCATCCAAGGCGGACACGAGTACTCATCGACTTGAGTTTTTCTCAGTACCTTCTTACCGCCCCTTTTTCTCATCGTACTACTGAGAACGTAGACATTCTCGTCCTCTTCTTCTTCTATCAAATCCAACGATCTTGCTTTCTTTGGCTTTGGTGTCTTTGCTTGAAGATTCTCTTGGCTACTAAGCTCTAGTTTTCTTGTCTTGTCAATCTTCTCTTTATGCTCTTTACCTTTGCCAATTTTGCTTGCCTTGCTTATCACTTTTGCTTTGCGCTCTGAAAACTCTGAGTTTCCTTCAAAATCCAAACATTCAAGGATCTCATTCACTGTCTTATGGCCTTCTTCTGTCCCTTTTTGCTGGGTATCAGCCTTGTTCTCCGTTCCACCAACCCCATAAAGCTTTTTGTTTTTCTTCCCTTTCTTCTTTGATGTTTCCAAGTCAGACAACTCTGAGAGAATTGTTTGATCTGCTTGCTGCTCTGACTGCACTGTTTCATTGTTACCCTTGTTAAGCTTTCTCCCATCTGGTGGGTCACTGTAATCATACAGAGACAGGTCATTGTCATCTTTAAGTTCGTTTCGTAGACTAGACAAGATCTCCTCATCAGTTTTACATCCCATCAACATAAATTGTCTTGATGCCGATTCTTGATCAGTTTGCATTGTAAATTCACCTCCACTTAGTGTCTGACTATCCTGATCCAGATGATTGAATCCCATTTGAGGGATGGTTCCCATTGCTTCAAACGTCCTTTTCGCCTCAAGACTTTTCTCTACATCTTTTTCTGCCTTTGTGAATCCAAAAGTATCAAATCCAGCGCTATCCATCATTGCTTTAAAATCGACCTCTTCTTCTATTTTATTAAGATCCCCTTTTTTCTCGGCTTCCATTTTTTCATCTTTTTGAACAACAGCTGATATCTCTAAGAATTTGTTTGAGCGTCCATCTGCTTCTGTCCTCTTCTTGGAAGGTTTTGCAGCGCTCAGTCTGCGTACCTTCCCTTTCTTTTTGTTGACCAATTCGTTTGTATCACTTCTATTGACGTGCAGGATCAGTGGCTCGTCGTCTGATTCTTCTCGGCCACTTGCGATCCCATAGATTATGTCTTCACGACGAATTCTTTCTGCCTCTTCGTCGACTAATAACGGTTGTGGATCCTTTCGAGTAGTTGAAGTGACTTCACCTTGCAGCCTACCTTGCTTACTATTTGATTCATTTAGAGATGGCACATTGACCACAGATGTCGAATCTACGGAAGTAATCATGTTGCTCTTATTGTTAGTGGTAAGCTGTAACAATGTTGCAGCAGCATTCATGTGAACATTAGACGTATCTTCCACTAACTCCGGATCAGAGTCCTGATTATTTACACTTGCTTCTACATCTACGTATTCGAGCTCGTTGTCATCGCTAGATTCTACCGTTTGTATCCAAGTCTTGAAACGGTTTGGTGAAGAAGGGGGAATCTGCAAGTCTGGAAACTTGACATCAGTGCAATCTTCTATATTACTTACACGCTCTTGAATGATCAGCTCGTTGCTTTCTATCGTGTGTTTATCTTGAGGAGCATTCAAGGCTTTGGAGACCTCCTCATCAATGGGGACATCTTCTTGTCCTTGGTAATCAACGATAATTTCGTTCTCATACGCATTCTCGGACTGAATATTCTTTCCCTTGTCTAATAGATCGGGTTGGTTTGAAGAATTTGTACCCTTCTCTTTAGAGCCTCTTTGATTTGCTTTTCGCAGACCGTAAGTTTTGGTTGCAGGAATTTTCTTTGTCTTTGAGGCTTTGCTAGTAATTTTACCAAGAGAACCGCTTCCCACAATCTCAGTGCCTTGTTCTGTTGACAATTTAGACGTTTCATCCTCTAGCTGATTTGTTAAGAGTTCCCTTTGGTGCGCAGCAACACATCCATCTTGTGTTTCCTGAACATATATGTATATATCATCTTCAATGTCACTTGAATGTCCCGTTGGCTGAAGTGTTCTCACAGCAGGAGTGCTTAGACGATTGTCTTTCGACTGCATTTTGCTTGATTGCGTTGGAACAATTGTTTTGGCTGTAGAAGACGACGCATTCACAGCACTCTTTGACTTTGAATTTCTTGCTGTTGTAATTTTCTTGGTGGCTGAGACGATACTCTTGGTATCTTTGCGCTTTTGAAGACAGGAAACATCGGATTTTGTCTGCTTTGGGGCCGCTACGTTGTATGAATCGGCCTTTGCCTTCTGTACCTTACTAGTAGGGGAGCTTTGCTCAGTGAAGAGAGAACTGATTTCAGAAGACATGTTGATCTTTTCTCTAAGCGGCTGTCTTAGATCAGTAATTGCAAGTGGCACCATCATTGAATTTGAAGCATGATCGCTTGGCGTATCGATGCGTCCAACCAATCTAGCAATTGACTTCTCATTTGCATCCCTACGACTTTGATGTCTTCTTGCTCTAGGGGGAGGTAGAAGGTCTTTACGAGGGTCATATGGATCAATTGGTGGTGGCAGGGCAGGAAATTCTGCTTTACTTTTAATCGCTGATACTGCCAAATTTTTCACCTTGTGTTGTCCGCCATCAGACTCAGTCAGAGTAGTGCTTGACATTGTTGAGCAGCGCCTACCTTTCTGGTGTGACGAAGGTGATGGTGACGAAATTTTCCAAAGGATAGAATTTTCATTACATAGAATCGCTCTACACGGCCCGGCCAAGCAGTCGCGATCGTCAATTTGAATTGTTCACACACACACACAAACACACACGCACACATAGCAACAATGCTTCAGCCCAATAAAATCATCACTGTTCTTGCCCGTCAACTGCAACGGGTATTCGCTACTTGGGCGTGATCTCGAGACGCGCATTGACACGCGTAATTATTTATGGCGACGAAAATAGGCAAGGTGAAAATAAAAATAGAGGGATACGGATACATAACTTCTTTATCTTCAAATTTTTTTAGCAAATTACATCTAGAACTTCAATTACTTGCACCAATCCACTCAAACGTTGTTTCCCTCGATAACTTCCCTCACACGCCTCTCGTTAGCACGTAATCTCTCATTTTCTAATTCTAATTTGCGAATTAGATTATCTCGTTTTGCCATTTCTTCCTTGAGCATTTCTATCTCATCTTGTGCCGCTTTAAGTGACCCTCCAGTCTCTTTTTCACTACTTCTGTTGCTTGTGGTAGATGAAACACTATAAGCTTGGGTAGGTGTTGGCACTGCGGAAGCTTGTGAATTACCATTTTGTCGAATCGACTTGACTGGTGAGGCTGGTCTTATAGTTGTTTCTACTACTCTGCTAGAATCGGGTAATTTAGTTGTAGTGGTGGGGGTCGCTGCTGCGACTGGTGTAGAAGTAGGAGCTGGCACCGGTATTGGTTGAGGTGCAGGTGCAGAATTTGACTGTGTGGGTGTTGCAGTAGAAGTCGCTGCTGCAATTGGTGCGGATGATCGGGGTAGAGCACTAGCAGCAAGGTTTTTACCATCTTCCAAACTTATCATATTAGGAGCACTTTGCTTTCCAGCTAAAAATTCTGCAGCTGTCAAAGCAGGAACACCAGAGGGTGCTGGAGGGAAAATGTCTGATTGAAATGATTCTGCTCTACGTGGCACTTGAAATGCAATAGGTTGAATCATATTACCAGTCACTTTGTATGCTCTAGCAATCTCGTTGTCGCTTGCAGTCAATGCCCTCCTAGGAACAAAAGTCATCCCTCTTTGTGGTTCAGTTGATTTGTGTTCAGCCAATTCGAAAAATTCATCATTTTCCAATTCATAATATCGAACATTTCCATCTCCCTTACCAGCCAGATAAACGACACCATTGTCACTCCAAAATGGCATAACAACTCCACTACTAGTGTCCAAAGTAAGTGATTTAATGGGTTTGTCCAATGCTTTTGAGTCCCACAAGAACATTTGACGATTACTAGTCTTTGTAAAACCAGTGGTGATCAATCTTTCTCGATCACCACACCAAACAACTCGAGCTCCCTTTACCCCTTCATGTCCAGCACCAATCAAGATAGGTTCACCACCTTTTCTTGCATCATAAATCCGCAACTGTTTGTCTCGAGATGTCACAGCAAGTTTATTTCCAGAAAAGTCAAAGTCCATGGATTGTATAGAATCCTTTGGTCCCACCATTGTTACCTTTGGTGCCAATTGCTCAACTCCTGTAGCTGTACCTGCCTTTGTTCCCGATTGAATGATTGCTGTCAGATCATAAAGGCGAACTTGGTGATCTGAAGTGCTGACTGCTACAATACCTTCTGCTGTAGGATGAAAGAGAACTTGTCCAATCTTTCTTGTACCCGTACTGATCCTAGCCAAAGGAAGTAGATCTTTTACACCTCCTGCTCTTTCCTTTTCCTTGTCGCTCAAATCCAAAATCTCAAACAAAGATGGATCTACTCTCCAGACACCCAAAGTACCATCATCTGCACCACTAACTATAATATCTTCGTGAAAAGGTGAGAATGCAGTATCGAGAACGGTGGCAGTATGACCTCTGCAAAGAGGGTAGATATCAGGCAATTTGCCAGATCGATCTAGAGGTAGTACGGCAAAAGCTCCCCCGCCCGATGCATTCCAATTGAGAGCCAAGTACTTTCCATTCGTTGCAACTAGATTTGTATCCCAAGCCTGCCCAAATAGTTTTTTCAATAATATTCAATGTCTAAAACTTTATTGCATTGTACTCACATTGTTTGACACTTTGACATTATCATAGCATCCTTCTTTTTTAGCAGGCGTCCCGTAGACGTGCCTAACATTGAGGTTTTATCATCAGCTGACATTAAACGTCCTTACCTTTCCAATACTCACCTGTATTTGGATGGTCGAACAAAGAAGCTCATTGATGAGAAAATCAGATGAATTGATAAAAATGTAGAACTGGCAGGTCTAGAAACGCCAAGCCTTGATGCCTTCTTATTCTGTCGAGACAATCCCACAAAGCCGTGCGAGATAGCCAGCACGTGCAACTAAAAATTTCCCACCTTTTTGACGAATTTTGGAGTTGTTCTCTTAAATATACTACTCACTCAAAGCTCATCCTGGTTCTACCTGTAAACTTTGAGGCGAGGACAGATTCAAATGAGTGTCTCTGCGACGAAAAAGGTAAAGGCGGGGAATAATTGGAAACGACTACAAAAGGTGAGGTAATGAGGTGGTTGCAGTTTTTTCATTATATTGCAAAATTGGTTGCTAATACGTCAAATTGCGAGCAGACTTTGACGAACGAAGAGGCAGGTACTAGCAGCAGAGCAACTAAGAGGGTAAAACGGACTTCAACATCCTCCTTACTACCGAGTAGAGCGATACTAGCAACAGAAGCTGTAACACGAGATTCTTCATCACCTGCTCCAACTACACTACCATGGTTTGCTGAAGATTTAAGTCCAGAAGATCTGGCTTTAGTGCATCGAGCAGGAGGGCGACCATCAGCTGGCTCGACCAAACTTAGCAATGATGTGGAAGACAATTACAACGAAACTGAAGGGGATAAGAATCGGAAAAAGCAAGTGATACTAGGAGGTGAAGATCTATCAAAGGAGAAGAAGGAGCCAGGAACGTATATTGCCATTGATTGTGAAATGGTGGGAGTAGGACCGGAAGGAAGCGAGTCAATTTTAGCAAGAGTTTCAATAGTCAATTGGCATGGTGCAGTCTTGATGGACACATTTGTTAAACCAAAAGAAAAAGTGACAGATTATCGAACTTGGGTTTCTGGGGTGAGACCGGCAGATCTCTATAAAGCTCCATCTTTTCAAGAAGTACAAGCTGATGTGGCCAAATTGATCAAGGGAAGGGTATTGGTGGGGCATGCGATTCATAATGATCTCAAAGCTTTGTTGTTGAGTCATCCGAAGCCTCTTGTTCGAGATACTGCTCAGAACAAACATTGTCGAGAATTGGCAAAGACAAAACATCCATCACTTAAAAAATTGGTATTATTAAAGTTAGGAATTGAAATTCAAAAACAAGGAATCGAGCATAGTCCAGTGGAAGATGCAAGGGCAACCATGGCGCTTTATCGAACACTTCATGCTGATTGGCAAAAGACAATGAGCTCTTCAGCGACAATCATTGGCAAAGGATGGAAGAAAATAGACAAGAAGAGAAAGATGAGCATCAACAATGGAGAAACAAATGGTTTCAAGGTAAAGCCATCTAACATTAGTACAACTCAGGATCAAGATTGGTGGAAGCAAGTATGATACTACATAATAGTATCTTGAATTAGATCATCATCATAACCGTCACCATCATCAAGATCTGTTCTTCTTCCCATTTCTCCTTGTAATTTTAGTAAAATTCATAGTGTTGATAGAGTAGTGTACAATTTATGATGCCTTTGACTTTTTCTTTGGTGGCTCTTTGCTTACATCATTATGAGGAGTAGGAGGTCCATCTGATGCAGCAGTAGCTGCAGCTGCTGCTTTTTCGCTGGCTTCCTTTCTCCTCTGTCTCTCCTTCTTTCCCATTCGCTTCGTCTTTGACTTTTCTTGAGCTTCTTGTTCTATTTTCTCCTTTTCTCTATCTTGGTAAAACTTTCTTCTAAAGTCCTTTACACGACTATTAAGATCAGAGGGTTTCTTCCTTCCATCGCGATAAGGTTGTAGTCGTTTCAGGCTCACTACTTCCTTCAAATCTTCATCGTCAGCTAATAGAATCTCTTCTGGTGTGAGTCCAAAAGTGGACTTTGCTACCGGCGTATATTTGAATCTTGTAGGTTGATCACCAATCATATCTTCATACTCTAAACCATAGTATTCATCCATAGCTTCCTCCATCTTTCTTTTACGTTCACTTGGACTTATATGATCTACGTCCTCCATCTCTTTCACAATCTCCGCATTCATTTCCTCCTCGTCTACTTCTCCACCTGGCACACCTTGTTCATTTGATTTCTTTGCTTTTGCCTTTTCCTTCTTCTTAAGCTTCTTTTTCTCTGCTTTTGATAATCTCTTCTCCTCTACAGGCACTTCTTCTTCTTCTTTCAGGAAATCAGCATCCATTTCAATCTCAGACTTTCTTAATTTGCTCTTCTTGCTCTTTTTATTTTTGTCACCAACAAGATCACCAATGTCAATGTCATCATCCCATTTTGGTTTTCCATCTTCATCTTCACCATAGTATTCGTCATTGAAAGCACCTTGCATGAGTCGATCGTGCTCTTCTGGGTCAAACTCCTCATCAAGTTGAAACCTTTCAAAGTCGACATTGGTACTTCCTGTAGCTTCCTTTAGCTTCTTGAGTCGATCTACAATCGACTTTCTCTTTAAATTTCTCATTCGATCAATCTCTGCTTTCTTTTTCTCTTTTTCTTCTTGTTTTCTTCTTGCTCTCTCTTCTCTTTCCTTCTTTCTCTTGTCTTCTGTTCGTCGAACACTGCCTATTGGATTCCTTGCGTAGCTCTGAATCTGAGCATCTACTTCACCTCCTTCTAACTCTTCGAATCTAAAATTGTAAGCATTCTCAAAAGCTTCTGCTCTCGAATCAAATGAGTCTTCCGAATCTAGATCACTGAAACCTTCCTTATCTACCATTGCTTTATTATCTTCTTCTTCTTCATTTAGCTCTCTGTTCCTTTTTGAGATTTTCGTCTTTGCCTTGGGAGCTGCATTTGGATTCTCCAGCCATCCTCGATTGAGTACATAGCTATTCAAGAATGTTATTATTTAGCTTTTTTTCCGAACAAAACGTCAATAAACTGACTCACTTCATTAAGAAATCCTCGTTTTCTTTCTGCGTATCCTCTTCTGCTCGCACTTGTGGCGCTTTCCCTCTCGAGGGTTTAGGGGCATCACCGGCAGCAGCTTCTTCGGTCTGAGCTCGAATAATCTCTCTAACAGCTTCTTCCTTATCTTTGCCGCCAAGCACTCCCAACAGAAACTTTCTGTAGCTCTCTGGATCATCTTCTTCATCATAATTGTCATGTGCGCCACTTTTCTTAGTAAAGAAATCATCAGTCTCATCTCCAGCTGATGAATGGAAAGCATTGGTGACCTCTCTCCTTAGCTCTTCCTGCTCTCTTGTGTGTGGAAGAATACTTTCACCATCAGCTTCGTCAATTTGACCATCGTTTCTACGTTGGATCATTGTTGCATCTGCAAGTGCTCTTGCAGGGTCATCAGAAGTCTTCATCAAATCTTGAATTCTAATCCGCTGATATTCAGCCAATGTTACCTTCTTCTTGCTACTTCCTCCAGCATTCATCCTTCTTGGCAGCAACTTTGATTGTGATGCTAGTGATCTTTCCTCTGTGAATATATTTTCAGTACTGAAACCTCTCACTTCTCCCAATGATCGCATACTCACCATCGAAAATTCGCTTTCCTGCTTCATAAATGCTCTCGTCTTTTCTTCGAATCTTTGCCAATGTAGTTAGAATAGCTGCATCAACATCAGCAGTCACCTGTTCTCCTTCCTCGTCTTCAGTTTCATCTTCACTACTCGATTCATCTGATTCATCTCCATACTTTTCCTGTAATTGATGTAATTCTGCTCTTTGCTTATTGTGTTGAAAACGAGCGGCGTACTCTTTGTTGATAGTGAAATGATCGTCTTGTTCATCTCTAGAATTTACAATATCAATCACAGGAGATGCTCTTTTTGATGAACCTGCTTCCGAGTCAGAAAAGAGATCCATGACGACTCTTGCCAAAAAAAATCGTATTTTGGTAAATGGCTGTACTTCAAGAGTAGTAAAGACAACATCAAAACTAAAAAAAAAAAAAAAATTAAAAAGAAAGGAGAATTTTTACTCATCGCCGAGATCCGACATTGAGGCTTACGTCAGCCATTTTTTTTAAATTTTATTTTACTTTCGATTGATTTTAGATTTTGAGGATTTTTCTTCTTCTCAACTCGATTTTTGTCTTCTTGGTACTCTTAGACGTTCACTCTTAACTAAGTCTCATACCCCTTCGCCTTTTTATTGACACCAACAATGGCTCCAAAGAGCGCCAATGGCGTCAGTAGGAAGAAGAAGCCTACTCGAGAAGCTCAGTACAAGAGGGCAAAGGCAGTAGAAGCTGCAAGTCGTAAATCCAATCTTGTAACTTCTTCTCGAACAATCACAACCAACACCAAAGGTAAAGGAAAGGCTAAAGAGGTAGAAGATAATCCTCACCCGTTTCGATACAAATCATTCAATGATAGACTTGCATCTGTGCATATTAATGTTAGCAACAGTCTTGGTCGTAGTGGAACAGGGGCACTAGCTGGATTAGAGGGCCATGGAGTTCTTCCTATTGCTGGTTCATCCTCCAAGATGCAATTGGATGGCAACGCGGAAGATACTGATGACGATAGTGAGGTTGATGATGAAGAGAGTAGCGCTTCTCAACTCCACGCCAAAACATCGTTTGGAATAGCTCTTTTGAGTTGGAAAGAGCTCAATCTATCTCTTCCATTTACCTTAATACTTCAGCAAATACAGCACCTTTCACTTTCCTTACCAATGCTATTACATCATCAGACAACTATCGCTGAATTGCTCAAAGAAGGACTGTTGGCCAGCCACAGAGACTCTTATTTAGGGTATGAGCCATTGTTGGATCTTGTCCCCCGCCTGGCAACCGACCTAGGCTCTTCCTTTCTACCTTCTTTTCCAGAGTTATTGGTCGCCACACTGCGGATTACGACGATCAACAAAGCCAACACAGAAGGAGAAGAATATACTGCAGCGATGTTGGTGGAAAGAGCTTTTGAAAGTACTGCAGCAACACTCCGATGCATTGCTCCTTACATTTTGCGAGAGCAGAAAAGCATAGAAGGCGAAGAGAAAGATTGGTTGCAAAATACCTGGCAAATTGTGAGGCCTTATCTAGGGAGAAGTGAAAGTGGAGCTGATTCAACAGGACCAATAGAGGATGATGAGACTTCAAGTGACAATGAAGAACATGAAGTCTCTGATAATTTTCTCAATACAAACACGAAGATCAGATTCAAAAAAGGAAAGATTCCACCTCACACTCGCCGATTTGCCTCTGAAGCTTTTGCACATTTGGTCAGGAGAGCCAAGGGAGACCAACTCGACAAAGTTGCAAAAATGATGATGCAAGATTTGCAGGATGATCTCCAGAAGGATGCCTATCGGACCAGGACTTTCACCTCTGGAATTGCTGGAGTGTGGGTCGAGGTAGTCAAAGTGAGTAGTAGAGGAGTTTGCTGGCAGAGGTGAGTCTTAACATGCTAATTTTTTCCTCCTAAGTCTGTCGATCATCGACTTCACTCTTCGGCTACAGTACAACTTTCGGCTCTCCTATTGTCTTCGGAAGACATAACAAGTACAAAGGCCAGTACTGCCAAATCAATGGTCGGTAGTGACGTTATCACAGCGCTTGTACATCATGGTCAGGCCATACATCTTGTCACTTTATTTGATTGGTTAGCTGACATTGCTAAATCAAGATTCAAGATGGAAGATTCTTCGGAAATCAATGTCTGCAAGCTCAATGAAATTGCATCTTGGCTCATCGCATTTGTGGGGACCAGAAAGGGAAAGCGTGTAGATGACAGCATCAAGGGGAATTTATTTGAGCTCATCGATGAAGCAGTCGATCTCCTTTGCAAAGAATCACTCTGGTTGGGACAGTCTCATCTCATAGAAGAGGTGCAAGAAAGATTAATGCAATTTATCACTCTTTCCCTACCATTGGGAAGAATTCAAGACTTAATAGGACCAGGAAAGAAAGCAATTGAGCGTTTAGCTTATTCTCACAGCCCTTCGTCGCTATCTACTCGCTTTGTAAGTCTCGCTACCTCCCTAGGCCAAGCAGAATTCGAGTTTGCAGCTTTCCGTCAAGTAATTCTTCCGGCTGTCATGACTGTCACAACTCAAGTGTTCATGAATGACACAGACTCTACTTTGAAAGACAGGGCTCTGATATTGCTCGCCATACTACAACAACAAGGTCAATTTTCTTTTCTTTCAAAATCAGTACCTACTTCGACAACTACATCTTGGGTCAATGCAGCATCCAAAGTGGTTTATGAAAGACTTTGCAGGTGGAGTGATGAGATTACCGAGGGCCAATTGGGAAATGAAGGCATTTTAGCTTCCATTTCACTTGTGACTTTGTTCCCTTTACAATCAGCGCGGGAACGGTATGTCGAAGTGCTGTGCCAAGTCTCTTGCGCTTTGGCTAAGAGTTCTACTGTAGCGCAGCTATCATTTGAATTGGGCCCCATTAATGAGGCTGGTTTACTTGGCTATACGATCATGACGCTAGCCAATCTGATAGACTCTGGCGATGATCAGCTCGCTCAAAGTACTCTTCGTCACTTTAAAGACAGCGAAGATTTTTCGAGAGCTACTATACATTTCTCATGGCATCGTAATGTAGTATGTTCGATTTCTCATCTCGCCAAAGTCATGGAAAGAAAGAATCTTTCACTGCCTATGCCATCGTTGGAAGACTTAATGGAATCATTAAGTCAGTCAGTAATGTCAGCTGACGAACCTCTTCGACTTGCTGCTGCTCGTTTGCTTACTATAGCCGAATTACAAGGAAATTCCAAGGGAGAAGATTCGATCTTGGTAAGGCTAGTTGAGATAGAAGAAACACCGCTAGAAGTAGAAACGGTGAGAGAGCGCAATGTTAGAATGAGGGCATTGGCGAGGGAGATTGTGAAGCTACAAAAGCGGGAAGATAAGCCTACATCCTTGAATTTAAGTACTGTGATTGCAGCAAGATATCTTATTTCTGTCTTCAAGCTTAACTTTAGACCTCTGTGGGAGGAGAGCAGACTGGCATTGGTGGATTTGAGTACATCATACGGGCAAATTGTATGGGAAAATTCTTTTTCAGAACTTCAAAATGCAAAAATAATTGCTCCTCTTCCTTCTTCCTGGTCTACAGGTACTTCGACAAGAACATCTATAGCTGACAAGTTGTCCAAAGAGGAGGAAGAGGATATCGACAAACAATTTCGTGATCCACAGCTAGCAGAAAGGAAAGCGATTGTGATAGCTAGTATCAAAGGTACTGATGAATTTTCAGTAGTCAAGTCACTCATCGATTCGCAGCGACAAGGAGGGAGATTGGATTTAATCAATTATCAGGGACTCATCTTGAAACTCTTTGGAAGCATCTCTACTATAGCTGAAAGGAATAACGCCCCCTTGATGAAACACTTTTTTAAAACTATTGTTGCTCGACAAAGTCCCATAGAGGAAGAGGAAGATTTGAATCAAGAAGATCAATCTGACGAAACCCAATTTTTACGCCTTACCATGATGCAACGCAGAACTCAGCTTTGTGCGTATCTAGAAATGTTTGGGCAATTTAGCAATTTAAAAGCGTTGTATGGCAGTCAAGATTTGCATCATTACCTCTATACACTCTGCTCTCAAGGTGATACTAAAATACAAGGATTAGCTCTCGACGTGGTATTGCAGTGGAAAGATCCAGCTCAAATCACATATTCTGGCATACTTAGAAAATTGATAGACCAAAGCAATTTTAGAGAAGAACTCACCTCACTAAGATTAGATCCAGAAGGTGATACTATACAAAAGAGTCATCGTGATCGATTACTACCACTACTTATTCGATTATTTTTTGGTATCATGGTGTCTAAGAGAGGACGTGCAAGTCAAGGATCTGGTCAAGCTGGTCGAAAGAATGCCATCTTGGTAGCTTTGTCTGACCTTCCAGCGGCAGAATTGAAATCACTTGTGGACATTATGCTTGAATCCTTTGAAGACCAATCTGTCTGTAACAATGATAAATTTGAATTCTCAATGCAAGAGCCCAATACATCCAGAGGTCGACAATCCGGTTATCTTTCACTTTTGGGGGATGTCATCAAGCATTTGGGATTGCAACTAATACCAGAATGGAATCGGCTCATTACTGTTACTCTCAATTTGACCTACCATGCTTCCAGACGAGTCGAATTAAACCAGGGTAAGGTTACACTTCCTGATCGGAACATACGTCAAAGTGGTATTAGAAGATTGGACGATTTCTTCAAGCAACCAACTTCTGTTTTCGATTGGAGTAGATTCATGCCAGCAATTTTTAAAGATCTCATCTCCCCTAGATTGCCCAATCTCTGTATTGAAAGCGTACAAAGTCCATCAGCCTTGTTGGATCTAATCGAGACTTGGTCCAACAGCAGTCAGACAGTCTTTTATTTGGTCGAGTACGATTCGAGCCTATTGAAACATGTCTTTGCTTGTCTTAAAGTACCATCTGTTAAACCAAGCGTTATTTCAAAAGTATTAGACATGGTAGAAGCGATTCAATCATACGCTGAAATTAAAGATAAAGATGCAATTCTTCTAGCTAGTGATGTGGAAATCAAATTATTGAAATCATCAGCCTCGGTATTCTTGGCTGGTCTCACACCGCTTGTCTACCGATGTAATTCTATTTCAGGAATAGAGGCAAAAGCTTTGAAAAAGGAGGAACTTTTGCGCCGATTATTACAAATTCTTAGTAAATTGGCACCCCATATTACGGCAAGAACTGATGCATCTGCTTTATTGGAAGCTCTTTCACCAATGTTACGTAAAAATAATGCAATCGTTGCTGAAAAGAGCAAAGTAGATTTACTATTTGTTTTTGAAAAATTAATACTTCTTGTTCCAGAAATGCAAGACAGTACCTCACTCGCTTTTATTGCACAGTATAATCTCTTTTCCAGCCTATTGTCCAAATTACGATCAAGAAATGCCCGTCTAGCTCTCTGCAATACATTTACCAAATTTTCAAGCTCTGATCCATCACTGGAGAGAATTGTAAAATGGATCCAAGATCTTAACTCTTTTGATATCAAGCGTATGGAAGAGTACGATTTTGAAAAAAGATTAGGAGTTTTTGATGCCATTAATGAAAATCTTGTTCACCCACCAATTTCAACAAAGGAATGGTTACCACTACTTTACAATTTTCTTTTCAATCTTCAAGATGCTGATGAGCTTGCTATTCGAGCCAATGCAGGTTCTTCCATTCGCAAATTCATCGATGTCGTTGTTTCATTCAATGGAAAGGAAAAAGAATTTAATTCTCTCTTTACAAACGTCGTTTATCCTGGTATTAGAAGAGGTCTTCGAAGCAAGTCTGATTTAGTTCAACGAGAAGTAATTGCTATTCTTGGATATGCAGTCTCTCAACTTGGAAATTCAATGGAATATCTAAATGAAATGACTGGATTACTTGTTTCTGGCGATGAAGAAGCTAGTTTTTTCAATAACATTTATCACATTCAAATTCATCGAAGAATTCGAGCATTAAATCGACTTGGACAAGAAGCTGAAAAAGGGTCTCTTTCTAGTAGAGTAATTGTTGAAATCTTTTTACCACTTGTTGATCAATTTTTAAATACTGATTCACATCATGGAGATGCCAATCTGATACAAGCTGCAGTAGAAAGTCTTGGAAAATTGAGTTTGAGATTAAAGTGGGGTCCATACAATGTTCTTCTTTGGAAATTTTTATCCATTGGTAAAAAGGCAAAGGATGGCGAAAAGGAAAAGGAAAAATCAGATAAAGTTTGTGTGAGAGCAGCAATGTCTATTTTAGATAATTTCCACTTTCAAATGGAAGAGTCAATCACTGTAGATGAAGAAACTGTAGAGGTAGAGGAAGAAATGGAAGTAGATTTTCAAGAGGTAGAACAGCGAACATTGGTGGCGGAGAGATTGGAAGCAGAAGAAGTACAAGAATCAAAAAAGATTTTCAATGCGGTTCAAAATAGATTATTACCCAAATTGATGGAATTTCTTGAAATGAAGGATGATTTGGAAGATACTGTACGATTACCGATTGCAATTGGAGTGGCTCGTGTCCTTCTCAAACTTCCTCATCCCTATCGTAGAATTGCCATTACCAAACTTTTAACTACGATGGCAAATGTTTTTAAAAGTAAAGCTCAAGATACTCGTGATCTTGCTAGGATTACTCTAGGTAGAGTTGCTCATTCAATTGGTCCAGAATTTTTACCAATCATTGTCAAAGAATTACGAAGAGCACTTGTTAGAGGACCTCAAAAAGCAGTCTTGGCTTTTACTATTCACAATGTCTTGATTCAATGTATGAGCAATTCGGAAAAACCTTTGATATTGTTGAAAATTGGTGTAGCTGATATCATGGATGTCATTATGGAAGATATTTTTGGACAAACATCGGAAGATCGAGATAGTATTGAAAATAGAACAACTTACAAAGAAGTAAAAACAATAAAGAGTATGGATACACTTGAACAAATGGCTAAAATTGTCGATCCTACTCATATTGCTACCATTTTGGGACCAATTAAGAATCTCATGCATCAAACTGAAAGTATTAAAGTAGTCAAGAGTATGGATGATTGTTTAAAGAGAGTAGCTGCTGGATTGAATAGTAATCAACATTTGTCCAGTAATGACTTTATTTTACTTTGTCATAGCCTTCTCACTAGTAATGCCGATTTTTTACAAAGTAGTTCAACAAATAGATCATCATCCTCAATAAAACGAAAGGGACGCAAATCAAGTGTTGATTTACTACTTCGAAAGCGTAGTGATGTGGAAGAAAGAAACGGAGATCAAGATCATTACGCTAGAAATGCATACAAGTTTGTCAATTTTGGACTTGATTTGCTTATTAATAGTTTGAGAAAGAGTAAATTTGATTATTCAAATCATGAAATTATTTCCAAGCTTGATCCAATGATTGGTGCAGTAGGAAATTGTCTCTATGCCCATCAAGGTTCCATTATAACTTCTGGATTTAAAGCATTGGCATTACTAGTCAAATGTCCAATTCCTTCTATTACATCTGCTTTACCTTTACTAATCAAACAAACACTCAAAATTGTCGACAAGGAAGGTTCAAATGCTCAATCAGATATTCTCATGGCAGCATTGAAATTACTTACAGTCATTATTAGAGATGTACAATCATCACAATTTCAAGAGAATCAATTAATTCAACTTTGTAGATTGATTGATATGAATTTAGAAGAGGATGCAGAAATGCAAGGAGTCTTGTTTGGATTATTACGTGCAATTATTGGTCGTAAATTCATCGTAACAGAAATTTATGATGTTATGGATAAAGTAGCAACAATGATGATTACCAATCAAAGTCATTCCATTCGAGATCTTTCTCGTTCAACCTATTTAACTTTTCTTCTTGAATTACCTCAAGGTCAACAAAGATTTACCAATCAAATGAAGTTTTTAGCAAAGAATATTAATTATATTTTTGAAAGTGGTAGATTAAGTTTATTGGAATTTTTAAGAATAATTTTTCTTAAAATGGAAGAAAAAGTACTTCGAAATTATTTAAATTTGTTCTTTGTTTCACTTGTCATGTGTCTTGGTAATGATGAGAGTAGTAAATGTAAAGAAAAGGCAGGAAAATTGATTATTCAAATTTTTGAAATTTCTCGTCAAGAAGAAAGGGAAAAATTGATAGAATTGGTTCACCTTTGGGCTCAATTTAAAGAAGAAGAAGAAGGTGAAAAAAAGAAAGAGTTGATTCGAATCTCCATGATGATTTATAGTCTCTTTATTGAATCACCATCAATGCAAAAATTGAATAGTAAAGATTCAATTTGGAAATTAAAAGCATTGGGTAATGCACGTCGAATTTTAATTTTTTACGTTGAAGAATTGCAAAATGATGAAATGATTGATGGAGAAGAGCAGCAGCAGGAGGAAAGTTTAAGTAAAGATTGGCAACTTCCTTATCAAGCATTGCAAGTAATTAGTAAACTTTATCAAAGTAAAAATGAAGAAGAAGAAGAAGAAGAAGTAGAAAATGATCAAGAAGTATGGAAAGCGGTGGGAAATCTTTTTTTATATCCTCATACTTGGGTACGATCTGCTTCATGTCGATTATTAGGTCAAAGACTTGCTCAAATTGAAATACAAAAACCAAAAGGAGTAAATAGTACAACAATAATATCGATAAACAATTTATTGACATTGACGAGAAAAATGTCATTAATGCTACAGAGTAATTACTTGGATGAAACTTTAGCTTTACAAATCGTCAAGAATCTCTTATTTATTGGTAAGTGTTTTGCTCTAGTCAAGGTAGCTGATATAGCAGAGATGGATACAAATGGTATTCAAAAGGAGGAGGAAGAAGAAGAAGAAGAAGAAGAGGAGCATGACTGGTCATTGGAGAATCCCCTACGTTGGATGTTTACTAAATTATCTCATCAACTTCGACAATGCAAGTTGAGTAACGCAAGCATAGAATCAATAAATTTACTTCAACCTTCAACTTTATTAAAATGGTTTGCTGCCATGGTCAATCATTTACCAGTAAATCAAAGTAGTCTATTTCTTTTACAAATTATTTCTCCAATCTATCGTCTATTAGAAGCAGATGCTCACCTTAATCGTAATAATGAAAATTTTACTTCTTTACAAACTTTAGCAAGTGAAGTACAAGATTTAATTCAAAAGAAAGTGGGAACAACATTATATTCTACTACCTATACCAAAATCAAACAAAAAATGGCAGAAAAAAGAAAAAAAAGAAAGAATGAAGCTCTCATGTTATCAATTCAAGAACCTGAAAAGGCAATGAAAAGAAAAGCATCAATTAATAAAAGAAAGCATGATTCAAGAAAGAGAAAGACACAATCATTTGCTCAAAATAAAGAGCGAGTAAGACCAATCAAAAGGCAGAGGTGAAAGAAAAGAAAAACGAAAAGAAAAGAAAAGAAAAGAAAAGAAAAGAAAAGAAAAGAAAAGGGAAAAAAAAAAAAAAAAAAAAAAAAAAAAAAAAAAGGTCATTAATGCCATATTTGTACCAATAGTTCATTCAATTTTCATCATTAACATCATCGTCATCATCATCGTCGTCGTCGTCTTTTCATAGCACATTCCCAATAGAATATAGAATTTTAAGAAGTTTAAATTCCCCTTTTATACAAATATTACAATTTTGAAGAATTGGGTAGTGAACCTCGTGTTTTTTTCCCTGAAATGTCTACTTGATTCCACCAAGGATAGAAACCAAACCAATCTAAATCACCCAATTTACCTGGAAATTTAGCAGGTCTTTTTTGTAAAAATGATTCAACACCTTCTTTTGCATCTTTACTTGCACTTGTTGCACGAATACAAGCACTATCAAGTAAATGAGTTGCTTCTGGACTATCTGGTGCTCTCCAAACAAGTGACTTATTTAATGCCATTGAAATTGAACTATTTTCTTTTGATAATCTTTTTGCTAATTTGATTGCAGTTGGTAAAACTTGATCAGCTGGTAAAATTTCTTTAAACATTGGTGAAAAGCATTTAGCATTTGGTGAATAGGTATCACCAGTCATGCAAATTTCAAGAGCATCTGCGATAAGAAAAGGGGGAAAAAGGGATAGATGAGTAAATGACGTTTTAAATATCAAAAATGAAAAAGAGTAGGTAGTTTTTTTAATTCTCATAGTAGTTAGTATTTATCAATTCGCACATCGCACACTCACTTGCATGTCCTACCAATCGAGGAAGAATATAACCAGACATTCCTTCTAAAGTGATACCTCTCTTGACAAATGGTAGTGCTAATTTGGCTGTTTCTGATACAATTCGAATATCTGCTGGTAGAACCATGGTAATCTTTTTGAAATTTTTTTACCAAATCAGCCTCAATATATCTCCATTTACTACTTGGTGCAGGCTACTTTACTACTATTCACTCACACCAACCCCGACTGCATTTCCATTCATAGCTGCAATGACCACTGCAGGAAGTAGAAGAAGAAGAACGAGGAAGAGGAAAAGGTAAGGTCAGCATGTCTTTTTGTTTCTCTACATGCAAAGTCTAATAACTCACACTTTCTACACCTTAGTACAGCTCCGGAACTTTGACCACCTCCATCTCTATGAAAGTGAGGTGGTGAATTAAAATCTGCTCCAAAACCACCACTTAATTCTGCACCTGCACAGAATGATTTACCAGCACCAGTTATAATGACTACCTTGACACGATCATCTACATCGGCTAATTCAAAGCAAAATACAATAGAGTGACACATGTCATTGGTGAATGCATTGTGTCTTTATCATCACAAAAAAAAAAAAGGAGAGATTTTTATTAGTTTAAAAAAGTAACCTTTTTCTTCCATGTGCTGATAAGATTGAATTAATTTCTCTCTCTCACCTAGCTGGTCTATTCAAAGTAAGAATCAAGATACCATCATCATCATCTAATTGTACTTTGGCATCAGGAAAATTGTATGAATTATAATCAAATTTGGAAACGTCTATGGTATTGACTGCTGGATGTGGGTTATGTAGAATGCTGGTCATTACGTATAAAGGTTCAAAAGCGAGGGTCGAACAGAAAGAGAAAGAGATAAGATAAAAAGAGAAGGAGAGAAGGAGAGAGAGGGGAGAGAGAATATTAAGAATGGAGTTTAGCAATGCGGGGGAAAATAATATGTGAAGATTATACACCCGGCTCAGATCATACTTTCAGCCGGTCTGCTCGCGCACGGACCGAAGGCTGAGTGAGAGAAGTCAAAAATAAAATAAAGATTTTTTTTGGGGGAGGGAAGGGGGGGGGGGTTGTGTTAGCTTGGTAAAAATACAACAGATGCATAATTTTGTTTTTTGCGGCATTTAAGATAGCACTGGCAAATTGTAGTAGATGGTAAACATCCAAATCAAAGAGAGAGATACTAGCACACCTGGTAAATCTAAACGAACAAGACTGTATAACCAGAGTGTACCAAGTGGTGGTACTCTACGAACAACAATGTCAAAGCTAGATCGAGAATAAATGTAGAGAAAAGATGCACCACTTGCAGTTGAGATGAGAAACATGAGCAATTGAAGTCCAGTTCGATTTATATTTGGTCGAATGGCGGCTGTAGAATGGGATTTACAATCAGATATGACCAATCCTGTCTCTATCACACTTCAATCATCTTTCACTCACTTGCATAGACAAAAGCAGTGAGTACTGATATAACCAAAAAAAATAAAAAATAAAAAAAAAAAAAATAAAAAAGGGGGATTTTAGTATTAAAGTGTGCGGCTTTTTGGGAGTTCCCACTTACTTGGCATGGTGCTGGCTAGTCTTCTGGCTTCACTAAAGATAGATGGGTGCAATGCATATTGCTGCTGAATCATTATATCCATCATCAAGAATAGAAAGCCAAATGGCATTGTCCAAATAATTGTATCAAAGATTTGTTCCACTATTGGATTCATGGCATTTCGTTGTGATTGTAAAAGTAAAGAATCGGCTGTCGGTTCCTCATCGCTATCGCTAGCACCATAACTGTCTTCACTGTCGCTGTTACTATCATTTTCATCTTCACTTGGTTGCCAAGGAGGAGAAGCAGCAGAGTTGGTTGAATTGTTTGTCATATTCCGCCTTCTCAGCCTTTGCCCACCTTGAGAGTGATCAATAGTGCTCCCTTGCTGCTGCTGCTGCTGTTGCTGTAGTGAAGTAGGAATAGCAAGCGAAGAGAGCTTCAATGTACGCTCTGATCGCGGTGTGATGGGTGTTGGTGATGACGGCATTGAACTGCTTCGTCTTCTATATAGAGGTGGTGTTGGAAAAGTAAGTATACCCAAGACTCTGGTTACGTTCCAAATTTGAACTTGCGATTTTGACACCGTCGTTGCGGGCTGATTGCCTTCACCATTGACTGCTGTCGCTGTAGCGCTTCTGTCCGGTTGCGGGCCACCACCAAACATTCTAGACGATCCACTACGAGGCATGGGTGATGCTGATCTGGCTCGTCTACCAGATCTAGTGGTAGATGTTGGCCTAGAATGACTTGATTGGATATAATCAAATCGATCTTGCATTACCAAACTACCACCACGCGAATCACCTCTTTTTGCATTGTTAATCGTATTCTTAGATCCTGCTCGTTGTTGTTGTTGTTGTTGTTGTTGAAGATGAATTCTTTTTGCAAAGAAGTTTTGATCTGCCATGAGTTGAACAACGTCTAAATCTTGAACTGACATTCCTTCTTTTGCTAGCCTTGCAAGGCTAGTCATTGCACCAGATAGGGCAGTATAGGAGTGAAGAAATCTTGCTCCTCCTACTGAACTTGTACCACCTCCCTCTGTACCTCCATTTGTGCTATACATTTCAGCAGCCAAAGCTGCCGATGGGGTATCAGCAACTTGAGAAATTTTTACCGAAGGTCTAAAGGTAATAAGTACACCATTTGGTCCAAACGTAGCACCACATTGCCTTGGTGGTAATTTTAGGTTTGTCATTTGTTCTTCCTCTTCCTCATCACTCTCATCACCGGGCAACCAAAAGCTATCTAGACCCGAGGTGTTAAAAGACTCAGTTTCTAGTGTTTCACCCAGTAAAAATCGAAGGCAGGACTCCATACTTGGCTCTGCTGGTTGCTTTTGTGAATTTTCAAGTAGAAGACTGGTAATCTTGCGAAGAAGAAAAGCTCTTGTTTTGAGAGAGACTGAAGCATTGTGTTCTAAATCAAACTTTGGTACTTTTTTGGGATAAATAGAAGGAAAGGTAAAAGTAATTCGTAGAAAACAAGCAATATTTTTGCCTGCCCATGGACCGTAGCATGTCACTGTACAACTTCGAGTACTGACGTCGATCTATCAAAAGAAGAAGAGGAAGAAATAGTATCAGTATAGAAGTCTTGATACTATATAATCAAAATGGTGAATCACTCTAGAATAAACTTTCACTCACCTTTTCAAATGTGGCTCCATTCACAGTCTTACTGACTGCCTTGATTTCTTCACCCAAGACTTGAGCAGCATCTCTAGGAGCTGCCTCATCATCATCTGTCTCGGCTTGTTTTCCCTCCCTTCCCCGCCTTCCCTTCTTTATTTGGGAAGAAAGAGAAGACTCTTCTTTTTCTTCATTCCCCATTCGTACTCCTGCAATCCATCCTACCGCATCCAGAGCGGCTCCCCTTCCCGTTCCACCTTTAGGTACGTTTGAACCAATATTGAGTCGCCCTTGACCACTGTGAGCTCCCGCTCCTCTAGTCATGTAAATCGTAGGAGCCAATGGTTTGCTACTCACTCGCCCTTGACGACGTTTTAATCTGTCCTTTTTTATTTGCTCGTGTGTCCGAGAGGGAACATTAAGCTTTGGAGGATCTACACTCATTCCACCACTTTGACGACTATTAAAGCTTGATTTACCATCTGTATAACTTGCTGCCGAGGGTCTCTTTCCCAAATTAACGGCAAGTTGATTAGCGCTCATAGCTACATGAAGTCGCTTATCACCAAGAGATCCAAAGGTAGGTCCTTCATTGCCCAAACTACCGCTTAGGAAGTTTGATCTGCGGTCTGATGATGGACTGATCAATTGATTCAATGGTGAAGATGCACCAACGCTAGAACCAGCTTGACCACTGCCCCTGATATTGGTATTTCGATCACTTCCTGCTAGACTTGCTCTACCACTACCACTTAACAAAGACCTAGTCACTCCAGTTGGTGGTAAGATACTAGCGCCACCGCTCGAAGCTGGCGATTTTATAAGTACACCGGGTGAAGTGACAAATGCTGACTCGACTGCAGCAGTAGGTTTTAAAGGTGGGACCCTATACGTTACATTTGCAGCATTGATCCTTGTTTGCAAAACTCGAATAGGTGTATTTCGACGATGACCGACACTTTTCATCATATCTTCTGATATGGGCCACAAACGTAAAGTCTGATCTTTGCTCCAGGTAATTAATTGAAATTTACGATCATCACATTCTCGATCCGAACCCCCTTGCGTTCGAATGAGGTACTCTTTGACAATATCTCGATGACCTTCAAATCGATGTACTGGCTCATCTGGCTTGTCCTTTGCCCACATACCCAGACTCGTATCACCTCTTTGTGGCAAAGTCATGACTCCATTTCCAAAAGGTAGATGTCTTGCCCTCCAAACTGGTGTACGAGTCTCTATCGTAGTCTCTGCTTCAGTTACCAATCTTCTTTCTCCAATTGCTTCTTGTGCTGCAGGACTATCCAAATCCCACCACTTGACACTACCATCCAGACTGCAAGTGACCAGTCTAGATAGACCTAGAGAGGTATCTCTTGACCAGTCAATTCCATAGATCCTTGAATGAGCAGCTTCAATAGTTGCTAGAGGTAATGCACCCTTTCGATCATCCCAAATCAATACTTTATTATCGCAAGAAGTTGCTAGACGATGTGGAGAAGCTCGGTTCCACTTGACTTGAGTCATGGCAGCATTCCAAGCACTATAACCTTGCTTTGGTCTACTTGGTTCTCGCAGATCCCAAGCCCACATCCATGTATCTATCCCGCAACTAGCAAGGATCTCTGGATGAAAAGGGCTCCAATTAATATCGGTAATGGCTCGAGTATGAGCACTGAGAACATGAGAAATTGATGATGATTGCGAGACAGTGGGGCCGCCTACCTCTGAAAAGCTAGATGCATGAGGTAGAGTGCCGGTTAGATGTGTCGATGATGTACCTGCGTTTGTCAAGGAAGTTCCTGAAGAGCCAGTAGTGGTACCGGGAGGGATTGGCATTGAAAGAACTGGAGCGACTCGATGAGCTGCTGGACGATCCAAATTCCAAACAAGAAGCTTATTGTTTGACTGCAAAAGATATCTGATCAGCACATCTCTGAAGCTTAACATGATCAAATCACACTTTAAAATTACTCACTGTACTGGCTACCCAGTTTGCTCGAGCAGGATGAGGATTCCATTGAACATCAGCGGGTACCCACGTAGTCAGATGGGGTAAAAAGCGTGGTTGATCGTATGGATTCTCTAGATCTAAGATGAAAAGACCTTTCCGAGCAGCCAAGACAACATCTCGGTTGGCAGGCGAAAGGGACATACTCCCTACCGGTTCCATAAGACTTATTTGAACAGCCCGATTGAACGTAGTCGAAGTTGGTACATGCTGTTGCTGCTGTTGCTGATGCTGATAAATATTTCCAGTAGTTTTGGAATGCTGTTGGACTGTTTGATTGGTGCCAGCACTAGTGGGTGTTTTGTCTAGAGAAGATGTTCCAGTTGCACTTGATTCTACTATTGGTAAAGAATATCGCCTTCTATCCCATTCCTGTTCCCTCTGCCTTTGCGCTGATTGAAAGGAGGAAGCATGAACGGAGGCCAGCAAAGTAGATGGTGGAGAGTAGTGTACCACCACGTCCATTGCTCTCACTTCACCTTCCTAATCTCACTTTTACACTGAAAGGTAGGGTGATATGAAAGTGAAAGAGTGATTGACCCCTTCCAATGCTTAAAAGTAACTTTGATAGCTGGTGTCAAGTTTTGAAATTCTTCATCGCGCACAGACTTTGATAAATTTGTTTCTTCTTCTCTTTATTTCTTCATAAGAGATTGGCATTAATAGTCACAATGTCAAAACCCAGATCTTCAATGCTTGGTAGGATTGGAAATAATGTAGGACCGCTAACTTTGCTTTCAGTACTAACATCAGTAGCTTTCAACAGAGCTATACTTGCGCGAGAAAGATCAGAGCAACGTCGACTTCATCAATTACAGCTAATGCTTTTGCGACAAATTTTATATGAAGCTTCTTCAGCATCAACATTATCCACATCATCCTTGCTGTATTCACTTGATGAGCAAAAGAAGCTGGCTAGACGATTGAGAACACTGCAATTAGATCCAATTAGATTAGGATTTTCTCGAGAGGTCCTTCCATCAACAGAAGAAGAAGAGAAATTAAGAAGAGCAAGTGAAGCTAGTACAAGTTGGGGAAATGTATTTTTCGGATCAGGGATAGCGGCAAAGATCAAAGAAGCTATTGCAAGAGCATCAGATGCAGTCAGATCCCAGGGTATAGGATTTGGTAAAGCAAGGGATACATCGAAGGAGGATGAGGCAGATGAGGAATGGTTACGAGGTGAGTTGGTAGCTGTTTTGTCACTGTAAAATTGATCTGACTGCCCGTATGATGTAGCCCTAGAGGAGTCTGTAGAAGGTGCTCCTCCAAAAAACAAGTCTGAAGAACCAACTATCAAAGACATCAAGCCCAGTCTGTCATTACGAGATGAGGATACAAATAAGAGGAGGGGTGACAGTGAATCATCTTTGTCTTACCTCAGCCATATACCAACGAAAGCAGAGGTCCCTCCAGCTCCAAACAAAAAAGCGCAGACAGATAGACGGAGAGTGTATATGTGATCTCTATAATTTTTGTGACATGTCATAAAGAGAGGAGCAGCACCATACATCATCATTTACATATAAGTGACTAGTATATCAAAATTTGTACATGAGTGAACTTCCAGTATCTATATCGACAACAAGAATAAGTATATATAAAGTGAAAGGAAGGTAGACCAAGAAACAGAAAGACAAGAATTCTAGAAGCCTGTCCTACGAGGTTGCAGCAGCTTGTTGCTTCTTTCTTCGACCAGTCAAATCACCAGCGATACCTGCGAGAATTTCTCCAAGAGCAACTCGAGATTCCCAGATGGGTAAGAGGACGACAATGAAAGCGGAGATGAACATATGTGCAATAATTATTCCTACCCAAGCGCCCAATCCAGCAGGTGAAAAAGTTTTTGCGATGATAGCCATGCAAGGTACGAAGAAAATGAGAATAAAAGTGAGGGGAATTGAAACCTTGATGGCAGTGTTGACGCTAGCTTGGAGTTGTTCTGGGTTAAGACCTGCAGATCGAACATGCTTGTATTCATCATCTGCAACGGTTTGACCATGTTCCAAAACAACTTCTGTCTTTTCATTGGTAATGTCATCAGGGTGACTATCCTTTTCCAGAGCCTTCTCATCTGGTGTTGTAGGTGTTGAAGTACCACTTTGCTTACTTGGTGAAGCGGTCATATTATCAGGCGCATTAATAGCTCGAGTACCTTCAAAGGTGTAATTCTCTGGTGAAATTAGAGACCAAATAGTCGTGACCAAAGCAGGCCAGACTAGGGAGATTATATTACCAACAATAAGTGGATTGTCGGAACTTGTCGTGTCTAGTGTGACTGATCCTTCCAATTTGTATGCTGATACCAACCAACTGAGAATTCCCAATGCCAAACCAGAAATCATACCGGTCAAGGCTCCCCATCGATTAGCCTTGCTCCAAGTAAGACAAGAGTATACTGGGAATACAGCAGGGCATACAATGATACCGAGAACAAGGTAGAGGTAGCCTGTGAAGCAAGAGCGGCACAAGACTGTATCAGCAAAGAAATTGCAAGCACAGCTCCAAATTATGGTTCACTTACCCATACTAATGCTTGCATAGTAGAAAATGAGACCTAGAATACCCATACAAATAGCCCAGACTGCAACAAATGTGTGTGAAAGCCAAAATAGTTGAGAAGAAGTTGCTTTTGGATTGATGTAACCTTTCCAAACGTCAAAAGTAAGTACAGAAGAGACGGCAATGAGTTGAGCTGAAGTAGCACTAGTGACGGCTAAATAGAGCAGGACAAGCATAGCAGCAGCACCACCTTTTCCCATCAGAGCTGCGGCAGCAGCAGGAGCTGGTAAACCAGCGGAAACCTCAGCAGCGGTCAACATGGCCATAGCAGGATCCTTTCCATAAAGAGCACGCGCAGCCAAACCAAGTGAAGAAGCAGTCAACATTGGAACGGCAAACCAAGCAACACCACCAAGAATGAAACCTTTGGTGGCAAGTTCAGGACTCGATGCAATTCCTCGTTGGTGATAGGATTGGTCTGGAAAATAGAGAAGACGGGGGTTTAGAGAGGGGTAGAGGATAATGAGTATCGAATACGATTTTGAGTAATTCCTTTTTCTTTTTTTTTTTTTTTTCCCCGGTGTAGTAGCACTCACCAGCTGTAAAATAGCATTATTATAATTAAGAAAAGGAGTTTGCGGTGAGGTTCAGAGTTAAGCCATTTGCAATTACTTTACATTCAAAACTCGGTATTTTAAACAAAAACTCACCAAATACAGTGGCAAAATTACCACAAATATTAATAATACCAAAACGAAAACCAGAAAGTGATCTCATAGTTAGGTATGAACCACCAGCATTATTAGCAACAGGAGCAGCTTGTGATAAAAGATCATACATAACTTGAGGAGACCCAATCTTATCACTGACACCATAGATAAAGAGGGAGAAAGCCAAGATGAGAGCAAGAAGTACAGCAGTATGTACGTAATCTGCTAAGAAAGTTGAACGTAATCCACCAACTGTAGGCATATAGAGACCCAAAAAAAAAAAAGGGAAAAAAGTCAGCATATAACATTCGCTTTATTTTTTTTTTTTTTTCCTTTTTCTTTTCTCAATTTTTATCCAACGCACCAAGGGTATAGATGGCGACAGAAATGGGAGTTAAAAAGACGGCGGCTAATGTGGGCATGCCTGTTTTCACATTTTTTTTTATTTATTAGATTTTTTTAAATGAGCATACAAAGGTTAGCGTTCTCCCAAATTAACATGCAAAGAGTTAAGTTAATCTTTCACTCACCTGTCAATTGATTAACTGTAGCACTACCACCCAAGATCAACATGGATCCTACAAGAATATTAGTAGCCAATCCAAAGCAAAGGTGAACAATGTGTAAAGTTTTTCCCCATCTTTCACGTATAATTTGAAGGTAGGTGTGAGCAAATGGAGCATTTAATTTTGTTTTAGAAGCCATCATTGAAAAGAGTAATACTTGTACAGTAGCACCGGCAGCATACCAATAAGGTCCACTAACACCAAATTTAAATGCAACTGCACTTGATTGTAAAAGTGTAGCTGCCCAAGTCCATGCTGATACAATTGAACAAGCAATCAAACCAGTTTTTACCGATCTTGATGCACTAGTAAATTCTTCATTGGTCTTTACAGAAAATTTAGTATATCTTTCTTGAACATAACTAATTCCAACCATAAAGAAAGCAAAACCAATACCGAGAGCAATAACAACTGCCCAACCAGCACCAGGTGCTAATACTTGTGCAGAAGAGGCAGACATCTTTTTTTGGGGGAAAGTTCTTGTGTTTGTAGTATCGAGAAGAGAAAGGAGGGAGAAAGGAAGTGGGGGGGGGGGGAAAGAGGGAAAGACGTGGGAAAGATATACGCAAAGTAAAAGAACGAGAAAGAAAATCGGGCGACACTCTACTCCTTTCCTTTTCTTGATATTTATACAAATGATAACAAGTAGAGATTAGGTACCAGACGGGAAAGTCAGTCAGCCACCAATTAAAATAAACTTTGACCTTGATCGAGTGATCAGTCCCTGTCAAAAAAAAATAAGGAAAGGAAAAGAAAAGAAAAAAGAAAGAGTGTTGAATTACTTCTCGGTTAATTGGTAAGGTAAACAATATATTGAGAGTAAAAGAGAGCAAACGTCCCTCGCTGAAGGGAAGAAACAGAGTTAAGAGGGTAAAAGATAAGAAAGAAAGATAAAGTTAGCGCGCCTCGCTTTGCAGGAGATAAGGAAAGGGACGCGTCAAAATTGAATACTGTACTTAGACTTGGGAAAAAATCACAAATTTGGAAGATTACTACTGAAAGGCAAGAAGATTGAAATTGAAATTGAAATTGGACTGAATAATGTAATTGTGAAAGGTAAATATAGATAGCCATGCGAGAAACTTAAAAATGAAATAGGAAAAGATAAAGACTGGGGGGGGGGAGAGAAGGGAGAGAGTGAGAGAGCGTGCAAGGATTAAAATTGAACGGGCCAGCAGTTTCCAGCCCTTCATTTTGATTGGAATGGCTGCATGACATAAAAAAAAGAAAGTGTCTACTGAAAATAAAAAACAAAAAAGAAGAGATAAGGTGATATCGGTAGGTACAGCGAATGAAAGGTAAGAGAAATAGGGAAATTGAAGAAAGGAAGGGAGGACAAGCATGGGAAATTCAATTAAATTTCTTACTCAGTTTATCATTAGTTGTCATTATTATTTTCATTTGAATTTCAATCTCGGAGAGAATGGCGAGAATCTGAATTGTATGCTGCTAATAGAGCATTTGAGTGAGGACGAAGAATCTTTTGACTAGGAAAAGGTTCCAACTTTAAAGTGTGGCTTTGATACATTGTGAAAATAGTATAAGCTCCCTTATCAGCACCGCGGCGGGGTAGAAGAAGAAGAAGAACAATTGACACGCAAGAGAAAAAAGGGTAGCTTGTGGGCTTTGTCATTGTCATGTTGAATGGGAAAGAAAAAGTAATTCTTGGCAAGATAAGGTCAAGATTACTTTACTTGTACGACGTGGTTGTGAATACTGACTAATTCGTATACTTGATCTCGAATGAGATGAGACAAGCTTAAATCACAAAGAACACGACAAAATAAATGTCAAATGGGACGATTGAGATTAAGTTTGTCAAGATTTCCCCATTTTAGTAATTTCATTCTTACTTTGTCTAATTACCAAGAACGCAAATCAGAAGGGTATAGTATAATAAAGATACTTGACCGTTGAAAGTCGAATTATGGCCATTAAAACCAGCAGGGCAGGATGTAGCATATTTATATCAGCATGTTATATAATCAGATCGGGTGTATGAGCCGTATATCTTTGAAGAAGGTGGGAGCTTTATATTTAAAGTGCTCTGCAATCATCTTTACAATTTGAACAATAGTTAGTCAAATCTTTCCATCATTCTATTTTTTTGATGTCTTTCTACAGACTGACTGAATGCTTGCTCAAGGATAGGAAGATGCATGAAAATCCGTGATACTGCTCATAGGACCCTGTGAAAACATCTTGTGTATAGTACCAAGTGAAAAAGTGTTCAAAAAGAAGCAGAAAATACATTACCGTAATATAAATCTGTAAGGAAGGAATTCTATAATTAAAGGAAATACGAATGGCACTATTGATTGAATGCACAAGGCAAAATCTCACCTTGATCGAGAAATGTCCTAGACAAAAAAAAAAAAAAAAAAAAAAAAAAACCAAAGAAAAACCTGATGATGCTGTCACTACAATATGAGAAATGGTAGCGTTTAATTTCTTTTTTCTTTTTCTTTTGTTCAAGTAGTAAAGCCGTTTTCTTCTCAGCACAAGTTGTACGCTCATTTGAAGAAAAGGAAATTCGCACAAAAAAGGCAGAGTGATTAGCATTTATTTCTTGTGTCATTACAAATTACAATTAACAGTTGGCAGAAATCAGTAGCACATGGAAGGCAGGAACAAAAGATCTGAAACTTGCAGATTTGTCTCGTCGATGATAGAGACAATCAAAAATATCTTGTTTTTTGCTTTTACTTTGATTCAATCTAGACTTGTCATCTGAATATGTTGCATTGCAGTGCAAAAATGGACCAATGCTAAATGCGAACATTTTTTGTCAAATAAAATAATTACCACATCCGAATAATGGCCGAGCTCTTCCCATCTTGGTACGATTTTCCATCTCAGCTAGAGAGCTTTTGTTTGTTAAAGTTTCAATTTTTATTTTTTTATTTTTATTTATTTATTTTGTTTTCGTCTTCTTCTCATTTCGGAAAGTGCAAGAAGAGATAGATACGCGCAAGGCGATGATGCACAGGCCTTCTTGTGTAGTAAATCTGAAATTGAAATTGAAAAAATAAAGATTTTAAATCCTCTTCTCAACTCGAGTGGGAGAGAGAAGCCTAGGATTGCCAGTGCTATCAAAGTCGATCTTCGTAGTCTCTCTCTCTTCAGGGAAAGACAGCAAGAAGAAGAAGAACAAAGGGGGCAGGCAACGTTTTTCGATCAAGACAATCATCTCTTTTAGTCTGCCTTGACGGAGAATTTGAGGGTGGGCCAGACCAACTCCCCCGAAAGCGACCACGCTAGGGACTCTCACGGGTAAGCTAATAATTTTAGAAAAAGTAATCAGAAAACCAATCGTATTCCAACTTCTTTCGGATTAGGATACTATAAAATGTGTACTGTTTCTGTATATATATATTTATAATAAGTTTTTTTTTTTTGAAAATCCATTATATTTTCAAAGTACGCTTTATCTTATTTATGAATAGATAATTTTTTTTCCTTTTCCCCAAAAGCGGTCTTTGACTTCAGCGGTCTTTGAACTCATTCAAGAATGGCATACGCTAAGAGGAGGTCCTTGTTCGCGCGCGTCTCTCTTTTTACCAAAATAATAAAATTGGTGTGAGGGAGAGAGAGAAAGAGAGAGGAAAGACAGCTTTCGGATTGTTAAAAAGTGTTGCTGTCCGCCTTGGATCACCCTCCTCCCTTTTTCATTCTCCTTCTTGACTATCTGACGTTACTTCCGGTACAATTGTAAGCACCGCGTTGGAAATCAGTACTCTTATTGTTGTTGACTTTTCATCTGTAGAAAGGAGAAGTTTGTCAGATTTTTATTTACAAAGGACGGCGGCTCACTCTTCACTTCCTTTCAAACTACCACCATATTCCATTCTTACTCTCAGCTTTTCCAAGTATTCTGGTAGCACACATACTTTGTTTCTTCAACATAGGATTTATTGCAAAGTAAAGTAGATTTTGGGCATCATCTTGATCGCGATATGCAACAAGGCCCAAATCTATATCAATCATCACTAAACCTACAACTCAATTACAACAATAGCCCCGATTATCATTCTACTTCCACCAATATGGCCTCTGCTTCTACTTCTAACAACATTGACGTTGGCATGGTAGGAACACCGGCTGGTTCAACGCCCGTTGCTGCTGCTACTCCAGGTGCATCCGGTGCTTTGGGTGCTGCTTCCGCTAATAGGAGGAAATTGTCAGGTCGTTATGCCTTGGCAGATTTTACAGTGGAGAGAACATTGGGTACTGGAAGTTTTGGAAGAGTTCATTTGGCTAGGAGTAGACACAATATGCGATTCTACGCTATCAAGGTGAGTATGAATACCGCCAATTTGAACACCTACTTGAGTGTAGACTGACCAACCTTCATCCTAACTTCTCTTTCTTAGGTACTCCGCAAAGAGCAAGTAGTTCGTATGAAGCAAGTAGAGCACACCAATAGTGAACGAGCGGTCCTAGAAGTGGTTAGGCATCCCTTCCTCGTCAATCTTTGGGGTACTTTTTCAGACCCAACCTTTCTTTACATGGTCATGGATTTCGTACCAGGTGGTGAACTTTTTACTCTTTTGAGAAAGTCACAACGTTTTCCTCACCCTGTTGCCAAATTTTATGCCGCCGAAGTGGCTCTAGCCATTGATTACCTTCATCAAAATGGATTCGTATATAGAGATTTGAAGCCAGAAAATATTCTTCTAAGTGCAGATGGTCATCTTAAAATTACAGACTTTGGATTCGCAAAGTATGTGCCAGATGTGACGTGGACGCTTTGTGGTGAGTGTGTATGCTAGGATATGGTAGAGGTGAAAGCGTTGTATTTACCAAATTACACAAATAGGTACACCCGACTACTTGGCGCCCGAAATTGTTTCCTCAAAAGGTTACAACAAGAGTGTCGATTGGTGGGCATTAGGAGTATTGCTATTTGAAATGCTTGCTGGTCATCCACCATTCTTTACTGAAGATGGAAATCCTATCAAGCTATATGAAAAGATTATAGCTTGCAAAGTTCGTTACCCTCCTTACTTTGAACCGGCTGCAAAGTGAGTTTTACATCGGAAAGAGTTTCGGTTGATTTTGAACATTAAGACTTAACATTTAATTTGAATTTAGGGACTTGCTCAAGTCATTACTTACAGCAGACTTATCAAAGCGATTTGGAAATTTGCACCGAGGTTCAAAAGACATCTTTGGTCATCTTTGGTTTGCTGAAGTCGACTGGGATCGTCTGTACAGGAGAGAGATTCCTGCTCCCTATCTACCAACTGTTACTACTGATGGTGATGCTAGCCAGTGAGTATCATATTGTCAGATTGATGTCGAGAGGATGCCAGAGAGGGAAAAAAAATATGAACTGACCAATCACTGTTCCGCTTTTTTCTTAACTCTGCAGATTTGAAAGGTATCCCGAAAATGATCTATCTGAATATACGATGCACGATGTGCCAGACGTCTACGGCAACCTCTTCCCAGACTTTTAAGGTCGACTTTATTTATTATTTTTTCTAACTTTAAATTTTTTTACCTCTCCTCTTGATACTCTTCAAACGGGATTCTGCCTCACCATTACTTTGTATACTCTCAGTCGAACCTTATTTCTTCTTCGCTTTTATCGAAGGAAAGAAAGGCGACAAACATTCAATACTAATAGTCCAATGAGAATAATAATAAAAAAACCACAAAAAAAAAAAAACTAGAATCAATGTGTTGCATTGCGATGATGATAAAACCAGAATTTCGAAATTACATGATGAAATGGGGGGGGGGGGGGAAATGTGATTGTGATTTGGGGTAAATACTTGAATTTGGGAATAATCAAGATTGTACGCTGTCCTTTTTCTTCTGCTTCTTCTTCTTGCTGCTACCACTCGTCGAAGCTGTGGTAGTCTTGATAGTGCTCTTTTCTTGTCCTGATGTTGCTGTCGTGGTAGTATTTGAGGTATTTGATGCCAAAGTAGTTTTTTTCTTTTCACCAGCTCCCGCTTCTCCTTTTACTTTCATTGCTCTTTTTGGCATTTTACCATTAGGTGGAACCTTGTATCTCTGTCTTTCCATCTCTTCTTCTGGTAAGACGAAAAAACCTTGATTCTTGTGTCGATTTCCATCATCTTCTTGCTCTTCTCCATCTACATTTTCTACACCTTCATCATCTTCTCCATTTCCATCATCTCCTTCTCCCTCCTTTCGACGTGATTTTGATTGCCATTGACCACGAGTACGCATGAGATCTCGAAAAAATGGTTGTAGTAGACCAATCTGTGCACCTATAGAAGATTCGTTGATGGAAATGTAAGGTGGCGGTGGTTCAAACATGACAATCTCGCTACCGACTCCGATCCCTCCTTTCATACTTGCCCCCACAGCTGAAATACCTCCCATTCCATTGATGCCTCCCCTTGCACCTCCTGCTCCCCCCATTCCTAATGTTCGAACTTGTCCACCTGTAGATCCTGCTGCTCCCTTATTGAATAATCTACTAGGTACTACCAATTGACTCATGTCCAAACCCAATTCTTTATCCAATCCCATCTCCTTGAAACCGAAAAAGTCATCTCCCATATCTTGAGCAAATCCTCCACTCATTATTTGATCATTATTTCCTTCTGCATTTTCAGCAAAGTAAGCCTCATCCTCCATTGTTAAATTTGCACTATTAAGAGTCTCCCTGTAAGAAGATTGTAATTTGCGTAACAAATCCGATAGCTTTGAACCACGTCTAATCACATCATCCACTACATAAGATTCCAAATTCCTTACATCCATTCCGCCATTTTCAAATAAAACATGAAGTATGATTTCTTCGCTCTTCATCTCCCGTGAGAATTGATCGACATACATACGTAGAGTTCTACCGAGATTCATAATGTATTCAGAAACTACGTCGGTCATTACGTTGGCAGCTGTCAATTGACTTCCTTCAAATCCAGCATGGGCAAGCATAAATTGAACTTTCCCTTCTAGTATTTCAATGGCACCTTGGCTATTTAGCTTACGGTAAGGATGTTGCATAGGATTATGCATATATATAGGTGCAAGATCTACCTCCTTGTGACGTTTTTTACCCTTTTTTTCTGGTTGTTGCTGTTGCTCTTCTCTTTCACTTTCTTCATCAGAGGAAATGACACCCAATGCTGCTGGGATGGGCTCTTCCATCTCGATATGGGTCGCAAGTGCTCCAAATTTGGCATGAGTTTTTCTCAATTTTCTCACCGTCGAGACATTTTCTTCTAACAACTGAAGTCCTCCAAAAAGATCTGTTGCTTTGGAACCTTTCTTCCTCTTCTTTGTTGATTTGTCTCCAATTACCTTTGGAGGTTCAAAGTTTGTACGAACAGAGGTTTTCAAAGGCCCAATCCCGCTAGCTAGTAGGCTCGGGTGACACGTCGAGTTCCACCATCCGCCTAATTGAAATTCATCACCAATTACACCTTCGAGTGAATCCTTGAGGTCAAGAGGATAAGGTATGATCATTGGCTCTTCTTTGCTCTTTCCACTCTTTTTTATTGTCTTTTCAGAGGCAGTGCCATTAGCATATCCCTGCGTGGTGGTATCCCTTTCTCCTTCTGTACTTTCCTCCGGTAAGCCAAGAGTAAGAGCATTCCTAAGCACACCACCGGAATTATTGTTCTCCAGAATTCTGAGCAAATCTCCAGAAGCAGTTGCAGTCATGCCGCCACTTCCAGCAGGTTCTAAGTCAAATGAAGACATTGGCTGTCGACTAGGTCCAGCTTCTGTATTTAAGGCTTTGGCAAGGTAGCCATTCTGAAAGTGTTCATCTGTACGCGATAGACAATCATCTATCTTGCCAAAAGTACTCATTCCTTCTACGCTTCGAATGACTGCAGGTCTTTGCTCGAAGGGAGCATCATTTAAGACTGCATTGACTTTCTTCAGGCTCATCTGCGTGTCAAGAGACAAGATTAGTAATTCAGCATTTTTTATAGAGGTATTCTCAATATGGCATCCACTTACACTCATAGATCGACCATTAGTGAGCGAGCTGCCTTTGCCAATACCGTTTGTATACTGATGAGAAGACTCTGACCACGGAATATTGGCGCTAATGAGTGCTTCCGAATCTCGGTTTGATGTGCTTCCAAACGCAGAAGAGCTTGGTTGCCATAAACTGAGAGCTTCTTTGACATCATTGGTGTCATTGACGTATGTAAGCAAATGATTAGCCTTACTTCTCATAATCTGTACACTACGTCTTAGTGGATGTGTCTGTCATGAGAATTAGATTGTTCAGCAAGGATTGGTAATTTTCAACATCATGCTAGCCCAATAGCATCCGTGTGAGACTCACTGGTTCGCTATTGTATGTCAAGCAATTGTCCCATATTAGATCCAAGTCTCGCATAAATTGCGCCTTTGATTTATATCGACCGCTTTTGACATTACGAAGCATTGTTCCAAGATCCATTGGATTCTTGATGACTTCGTAGTAGTCGGGTGCGTCTCGCTTAGCTACTTTTGTGAGGAAGGCAGCAGCATGTTCCTAATATAAATTATACACATTTGAGCGAAATTAAAGTCAGTCTTCAGACTTCTTCCATCCATCCTTGCACCATTTCACTCACACTATTTCGCAGTTCATCGACAAGCCTTGTCATGGATTCAATAAACTCGATGCGATCATCCTGTTTCGCATCTAGTCGGTCAATAACAGTCCACAAATTAATACACGAGGTAGCACTCACCTTACCACTCCGAGCTGCTATGAGAAGTTCTTTGAGGGCTTCATCCGACAGTTTGACAGCATCCCTATTAGCTTCAATTGCTTGAAGCAGATACTGTGAAAACAAATTTCTCCAATGAGCATCACTACATCTCCACTTTCTTTTGCATCCATATTGCGACTAACCTTCATAATGAGCCAAGCTCCTCACGAAGAGCAGCGATCGCCAAGTCACGACTGAGCAGATGCTATCCTCCTCTATGAGTGTCTTAATTACAGTGTGGCGAGAGTTTGACAAAACATGTAGTATTACTTGTCGTGTATAATTTGGCTTGGCGTGCCGGTAAAGCTAAAAAAAAAGTGTCGTTTGATCGCTATATAAGATGTACAATGCTTTTGATGGAGAACTTGACGAGATGATAGAGATAGAAAAACAGGAATGAAAATACAGTCCCCTTCTTCTTGTAGAATTTTACTTTACTCCAAAGTGATCTGTGCGCTTTTGCTCCTCCAATTCTCCCCCTATTATAGCAATCGGGATGGCGGCAGTTTCAGATTTGTATACATAACATCACAAATTAATACCGCGTATACTGTTGCTTGCAAGGGAGAGCTTCTGATCTTTTAAAACACAGGGAGATCAAGTCACGTGCGACCTGTTTGGTGTGGCTTGAGCTTTTGCATCAGCGCGAATGTATGAAATCGTTCCTACTCTTCTAGTGAATAATCAGTAAAGCAGCGTATTTGAGAGATGGTGAGTTAGTAGTACAGTAAGATGACAATAGACTCTCACAATTCTGGACATGTTGTTTTTCAGCTTCCTCTATCGTTGCTCAATGCTGCGAAGGGAAAGCCAATTTTGGTAGAGTTGAAGAATGGGGAGACTTTTAATGGCCATTTGGAGAATTGCGATGCATTTATGAATTTGACGTTGACCGAAGTATATCAAACAAGCAACGTGAGTAGTAGATCTTACCAAGGAAGGAAAAAAATGTTGTCAGCTTATAAAACTTTACTCCCTATTAGACCGGAGAGCAATTTTGGAAGTTACCTGAATGTTACATTCGAGGAAGTACAGTGAGTGCAGGCAAGAGCAAGAGCAGACGCTCCAGTGAAACTGACTCGTATCTATTCCAGGTCAAATACTGTCGAGTCGCTGATGCTCTGGTGGATACAGTTAAGGAGGCCGAAGAAGAAGCACGGAAACAAAGGCAATCACAAGGGTCTCTTAGTGGTGGTGTTGGGATGGGGATTCGAGGAGGTCGTGGTGGCGGAGGCCGAGGAGGAATGGGGCAAAACAGTAGAGGTGGTCAAAGGGGAGGAGGAGGAGGAGGTCAGAGAGGTGGTAGAGGAAGAGGCCAGCACTAATATCGACGTTTCATTAATATTAATGGTACCGCCATCACACATCCTTGTATCTCGTACTCAACCCAACCCCCATATATGCATATATATATATATATATATATATACATATATAAATGTCTATGTTTCTGTGAAGTTTCTGTATACTTACATGAACTCATAAAGTAAAGATCAGCTTCAGAAATCCACAACTTATGTCAGGCCCAGAGACTTGGATGTGCAATATGACTTGCGATGATGGTAAAGACATGGCCACGTGATATCGGCACCCAGCAGCCTGGTGATGCTGATATGACACTCTTCATATTGCAAACCATTGCCAATTTTTTTGACTCAGTTAAAAAAACAAGCTCAGAATAGATCCCCACCGTCAACTTAGCCCAAGTAAATGGAGAAAGAGGACCACGATAAATAATAAAATAAAGGTGAAAAGGGCGAGCCAGGCAAATATAGACACCAAATCTGCGATTGGGCACCATACTGGACCACAATCAAGGTTTAGTACAATTTCAAACGCGTCAAGATTGCTCTTCTGCACACAGTCTCTTAGTCCACCCCCCCCCCTCTCCCCCTTTTGAATTCTAACCAACACTGACTTCTCCCTTGAACTGTATTCTCCCTTCCCATATCCTGTCGTCATCAAAAAGTTTTCACTCATCTAACGCTTTTCTACTCAATTGTCCCCTTTCACTTTATAACGAAACGGCACGAGGCCTTCCTACCAATAGTTCCCACGACACTGCAAAAGAGAAGACCCTTCCCCCAATTCATCACGTAACTGGCGCGACTCCGAAAACCAGGTTTAGGAATTCCCCCCCCCCCATACTCGACTTACAACACTCAAACATCTCCAAAAAGAAGATTTTCATTTCTTTTCCTTGATTCACATAACCATGTCTTCATCTTCTTTGCGGACATCTAGGTCTGAATTAGAAAATGATCGCTCATCTCTCAATTCTCCTTTGGAGCGTCCTTCTCGAAAGCGTTCCATTAAGTCAAGCAGCATGCCATCCAAGGTAGCCAGTAATAGTGCTGAATTTCGACGTGAAAGTAGTGTATCTCCAGCTTTGGAAGATGAGGATTTGATCGATTATGTTGACGAGGATGATAATGATGTAAGAAGATCATCATTTTCTTCTCAATCACCAAGAGATCGAAGACGATCTGCAAGCATTCCTCTTTCACCTCCTTCTGTAGGATCAGATGATGACTATTACAATAATGAAACGGATGCTCAACTAATTCGATCAGAGAACATTCTGGGACACTGGCATTTTGCTCCTCTGCTCATTGCTATTGTACCACCTCTAGGAGCTGTCATAGGAGGAAAAGCGGATGCATGGAGTGATGCTATTCTCCTCGTGATTGCATCCTTTTATTTGTATCAATTGTTGAAAGGTAAGTGCTGATAGTTGGCATTTAGCAAGTCATGACTATACTGAAATCATTTCTCATTCTTTTTGTCTGTGAATCGCTATAGTACCTCACGACATCTACCATGCGGTAAGTTTTTTCTTGTATTTTTTTTACTAAGAAAGGCTACACGTCTCCTAATACTTTTTCTTCTCTCTTATACCTTTAGGCCAGGACAAGACGAATATTGAACAGCGATGCTGAAGATGATTACTTGAGCTCGACTCAAGAAGGAGAGCCACCTTTAAACCATCATGAACGGCAGAGAGAGCGATTGGCGGCAGCATCCGAACTTAAAAAGGCAGAACTCATTAGTTTGATTGCCTTGGTTGCTAGTCCCATAGCAGGTGCTTGGCTTCTAAATTGGCTCATGGAGACGTTTAGTGACGGCAATCGGTACTTGAATACTTTTAATATACGATTATTTATGTTGGCATCTGGTATAAAGCCCTGGTCTGTGAGTTTTTTGTTTTTCTTTTTTTCTTTTTTTTCATGTAGTGGCATAGAAGTGCTTTTTGACAATCATTCAGACTGACCATTGCCTGATTTTCTTGATAGCACGCTGTATCATTGATTCGAAAGAGACTTCTTCATTTGCAGGAAGTAGTACACTATCCTTCTTCCCGTGTGGAGTCAATGAGTCGACGATTGGGTAGACTAGAAGCAGACCTTTCTTCACTTCGTAAATTAGTAGCAACAAAATCAGACGTTAGTCTATTACGGGATGGTATTGATCTTCCTCTTACTCAACTTAGTAGAACAATGAGACGATACGAAAAAAAGGAAGAGCATCTCCGTATGAGTGCAGAAGACAAATTCTCTCTAGTAGAGAGTCGATTGGAAGATCTTCTAAGAGAGGTAGCCATCAATGCGGAACTCATTGAAGAGGAAAGAAGGCAAAGACAACGTGTCGTTAGTTTACCTGCCACCGTATTTCAAGCTTTAAAGTATGCATTGGGTCAACGAAGTCAAGAAAATTCTTCACATCGTGATTACCTCTACGATTCACCGACAAGATCACTTCCATCTTCTTCTGGACCGCTTAATTTACCTGCTCCTCCTATCTCAGACATTGGTTCTACTAACAAGCCAGCTACAACAACCCCTTCAAAAGTAACACACCACATTCAATCTTCCATTTCAAGTGATAGCTTACCAGGTTATTCCTCACCACCAAAATATCCAATTTCACCAAATCGTGGAGGTGTAACGTCTGCTTCATCTACATTTTCGCAACTATCACCTACTTCTAAACCTGGTTGGACTGAAGAAGGTTTAGCTTATTGGGTTTTCTTACCAATCAATGTACCAAAGACTGTTCTTCGAAGTGCTCTTTCTTTCGCAAATAGTAGGGTAGGAGATGCAAATTATGCTCAAACCTACGCCAACATGGCAGGTAGTGGCGCTGTAGCGGCAGTTGCCAACAATGAAAGGCAAGGTAAAATTGGTAGTACTTCTTCCATAAAGACGAGATATACACCTCAAAATGGACAAGATATCGCTTTACCTCGTTCAAAGAGTTCGTCTGCTTCTCTTGGCTACCAAAGACGAGCTTAAGACAACCTACATCATCTCTATATATACGCCTTTAGACGTATTCAAAATCATACATTCTTTCTTTTTCGAACATACTCCAAAAATCTTTTAGTACGAATTTTGACGACCTTGGATTTCCAATCAATCGTGGTTCACACTCCAGTAAACCCCTTTTCAAGCTACGCCTTTCTCTTTTCATACGTTTCTCTTTCACATACAAATTCATAATGATTTTACATGTTTAATTGTTTGATAGTATTTATTTTCTGTAATGCAGGATTAGTTTTGATGATGATGATGACGACGACGAACTCGTGATATTATGCCTATGAACGGAGGGCGATTGTACTTTGGACAAATCTACTTATTCTGGGTGAGTTGCATCGCAATCTTTACACTTCCCAGCAGAGCCGAAAGTTGGATTCGTTCAGAAGCTCCAGTGCTCAATCGGTGTCTGTTGGAAAAGAAAATGAAAAAACTTGTCAGATTTTCAATAGCAAAAGCCTTCTTGGGTACATTGCCTGTAACTCACTCAATTTGAGCCAATTGATCTAAAAGATATATACGACTTTGAGAAGACAATTTATATGTTTGAATGCATTCATAAATTCCATTGACCATATCTGCCAGTGCCATACCCTTTGCCACCTTTAGTTCAGAGATGTCTGCGATGGATATAATTGATCAGTGAGCATGGTGCTCCTCTGTCAGCTTCCTTCTTCTTCCTATTTACTTACGTCTATGCGCAGCTGTAAATTCAGCATTCATCATGGTATCCACTATCTTTTCCACATCGGCAGGTAAAGGATTACCAGTACAATTATATACTGCTGTTTCATCGATGCGATCGTATGCTGCATGACATGCCTGTAGAACGTTCAAAGCTCTTCGCATGTCACCCTTTGATAATTTTATCAGTGCCTCTTTGCCATCGCGAGTAAGATTGCATCTTGTTTGTCGAGAGAATAACATATCAGCTGCCCGTCAATAAGTATATATAAATCGCTATATTGTCTCACTTTTCACTTTCAATCACATGATTGAGTCGATCTTCTACCTGGTCCAATTCTAGTGGGTTAAACCTAAATCGAGTACATCGAGATTGAATGGCAGGAATTATCTTGTTGACATAATTGCAAATGATGGTGAAGCGCACGTTACGAGTATATTGCTCGATGACTAGATAACAAAGAAAAGATTGAGATCAGCATGGTGAAATATTAATTTCATCCTAGTGAAAGAACTTACCTCGTCGTAATGCTCCTTGAGCTGCCGTCGTCATGGCATCAGCCTCATCAAGGATAATAAGCTTGAACCCGCCCGAATTACTAAAGACATTCTTTGTACTTGCAAAGCTCTTGATTTGCTCTCTTACCACATCTATACCTCGATCATCAGACGCATTGAGCTGGACAATACTTCAGCAATCATTATCAATGCCAAATTCTAGATTCATCCTTCGACTCACCTCCAAGACATTATTCTTGAAATTAGGGCCATATATCTTTCTTGCCATTGCCAAAATAGTAGACGTTTTTCCTGTCCCCGGCGGACCATAGAAGAGCAAATGAGGTAGCCTGCTTTTCTCGATAAATTTCTCAATGGTCGAAGTAATATCCTTGTGAGATACTAAGTCTTCTAAAGTTGCAGGTCGATACTTTTCTACCCATGGAAGTAAATCATTATCTGCATCTGCTGTAGTCTCACCACTGGATGCCTTTCCTTTTCCTTTTCCTTTAGTAAAGCTCGCCGAAACATCTCTGATCTCTTCCATGACTGTATCATCTGCTCTTGAACTTGGTGCCATACTGTACTGTGAGTTGTTTCCTAAGTCAGCAATTGATCAAGAAGACAGATCCAATTAGTCAACGAATGTGTGTGTGAGTGTGAATTATAAATTCAAAAGATGCATGAAACGCGAGACGCGCTCATTATAATTGTCCTTTCTACGGTATGATGATTTGCACCCTCACATGCCGCATGGCAATCCACCTTCAAAAAAGAAAATTTTACAGCTCGTCTGTACCTGCAAATAGACACGATCTGTGCTTCTGATGTACGAAAAGACTTAAGCAGTAAGACTTGAACACTGTAATCGCCAACTAGATTCTTCTGCCGTTGCACAAATTAGCCCCTCTTAAATAGAGGTAGGAAGAAAAAGAGCAACACTAGTCCGTGCACCATTCACGTGTTTCGAGAGTTGATCTTCCGACAACACACAACGCCAACAGACTTAGGGACCTGACTGCCTTAATGCTTCTTACAATATTGCGACAACGAAAACTTAGACAAGCTTTAGAACGAGATTCGATCGATCATTCAGGACGGTGTCTTCTTGACATCACCTCGAACTTTGTGCTTTCAGCCTTGAAGACGAGGACCTGAGAGGTCGTTGATTGCATCAAGTGAGGATGGCATCAAATCTTTATGCTCCTCTGCCAAATAATGGTCTCCCAGGCCGCTCGAGTCCTCAAAAGAGACCATCGTCTCCTGCAAGAGTCGGAAATTACTCGGCACCGCATTATTCGCCTACTCAACAAAGTCGAGGTGGAGCGACAGCTTCAACTTCAGCTTGGTTATACGACAAGAGTTCACCTACTTCCACAAGTGGAAATGTGAGCTATGCATATGCCGGTAGCGCTCCAGCTCATGCCTACAATGCCTTCTCCTCTCTCATCAATTCATCTTCACCATATCCAGCCGCAAGGTCAGCCAGTGCAGAACAACAATTTGCATTTAGTACCACTTTAAGAAGGGCTACTCTAGAGGAAAGTCAAAGTCCTTTACTGTATCCACCGCCTTCGCAAGTCTCTTCCTCGAGTAATGAAACTTCATCTTCAATAGCAACCCATCAATCTCTAAGTGGAGTTCTACAGTCCTATTCACTACCGCCTACGCATCTCACCCACGGACTCAGTAATGCTTCTGTGCCAAATCAACGTGCTCTAGCTGGAGGACCCAATGAATTTGCTGTCAAAGCACCCGACTCCCCATATAAAAAGTTTCTAGAGCAATTCAGCGAGCCACTAATCCTTCTCCTTTTAGGGAGTGCAGTAGTTAGTGCCCTACTGGGAGAATGGGATGACGCCTTGAGTATTACTCTGGCTGTGGTGGTAGTCATTACAGTAGGATTTATTCAGGAAAGAAGATCAGAAAAGAGTTTAGAAGCATTAAACAAGCTTGTACCTCACTACTGTCACCTTGTACGGGAGAACCAGTCGAGCACCATTCTTGCCAATGAGCTTGTACCTGGAGATGTTGTCACATTTTCGACAGGAGATCGAGTTCCCGCTGATATTCGAGTTTTTGAAGCAGTTAGTCTAGAGATCGATGAGAGCACTTTGACTGGAGAAATAAAACCAAGAAAGAAAATCACAGAGGAAGTTCCTCGACCCTCACAAGACGTTAATCAAAGTAATGAAAGAATAGTAACAAGCATCAACGAAAGAGATAATATTGCTTTTATGGGAACCCTAGTACGCAGTGGCTATGGAAAAGGTATCGTCATTGGAACTGGTAGTCAAACAGAATTCGGAAAGATCTTTGGCATGGTTGATGAAGTAGTCGAGAGGAGAACGCCTCTACAGCTGAGTATGGATGAATTAGCCAAGAAATTGAGCTTTATCAGCTTTGGAATAATCGGAGTCATTTGTTTGATGGGAATTTTGCAGCAGAAGCCTTGGCTAGAAATGTTTACTATTGGGGTTTCACTAGCTGTCGCAGCTATCCCTGAAGGTTTACCAATCGTAGTCACTGTAACTTTAGCGTTGGGCGTTCTTCGCATGTCAAAGCAAAAAGCAATTGTAAAACGATTACCTTCTGTGGAGACACTGGGATGCGTCTCAGTCGTATGCTCGGATAAAACAGGAACTTTAACATCCAATGAGATGACTGTTGTACGTTGCTTCACAGTCGAAGAAGGCATTATAGATCTCACAGTCAACATACCTCATACGCAAAGTGCTGCGCTTTCCAAAGTACTCTTAGTGGGCAATATCTGTAATAGCAGTCATCGGGATGAAAGGGGTAACAACGTTGGACAAGCAACCGACGTAGCCATGGTCAACGTTTTGCGCCTCTTTGGTCTCGAAGATCGACGACCTTATTTTAAAAGAAGTCATGAAGAACCGTTTGACTCGGAAAAGAAGTACATGACAGTGGTAGGTGGAATGAGTATGGGAAGTCGACCAGGGGAAGAAGCAACTTATATGAAAGGTGCGTTAGAGGTGTTGATGGAATTTTGCAGTCATTATATTGCAACAGATGGTAGAAAGGTGACATTGGATGAGGCAAGCAAAGCACGGATACAATCTGCCTCAGACGAATTGTCTGCACTAGGTTTGCGAATTTTGGCGACTGCTACGGGTTCGGCAACTGCTACAGAGAGCAAGAAATTAGCTTTCTGCGGTTTACAAGCTATGCAAGATCCGCCAAGAGTCGGTGTTAAAGAGTCAATAGCATCTCTCAATCGCGGAGGTGTTCAAGTGGTCATGATTACTGGAGATGCAGAAAGTACAGCTGTCGCTATGGCCAAACAGCTGGGTATACTTCAAAGGCCAGCCTCAATTGCAAATGTCATGACTGGGAAGCAATTGGATGGTTTGAGTCAACGACAGCTTCAAGATAAGATCAATCAAATTTGTGTTTTCGCTAGAACAAATCCACGTCATAAAATGAGAATTGTGGAAGCTTTTCAAACTAATGGACATGTTGTTGCCATGACGGGTGATGGTGTCAATGACGCTCCTGCACTCAAAATGGCCGATATTGGTATTTCAATGGGTAAGGGAGGAACAGATGTAGCAAAGGAAGCGGCCGATGTTATCTTGGTCGATGATAACTTTGCTACCATTTTACCTGCCGTCGAAGAAGGAAAAGGAATTTTTAACAATATTCAAAACTTTTTGTGCTTTCAACTTAGTACTGCTGTCTCTGCCTTGACGTTGATCACTCTATCGACTGCTTTAGGACTCAAAAATCCATTAAATGCTATGCAAATACTATTTATTAACATTCTTATGGATGGACCACCAAGTCAAAGTTTAGGAGTAGATCCAGTTGATCCTAGCATTATGAAAAGACCACCTCGAAAACGTACTGATCCCATCATTACTCGTCGATTGATTGCAAGAATCTTATTTAGCGCTTCAACGATTGTTTTTGGTACTATTTGGGTCTATTATGGAGAATTAACGGAAGATAATTTTGCAGATAGTCGAGATCAAACAATGACATTTACTTGCTTTGTCTTTTTAGATCTTACTTCAGCTATTCAATCTAGAGGTTTGACTGTACCACTATGGCCTAATGGAAACAAGATGCTCTTGACAACAATTTCAATTTCTCTTTTTACCCAATTACTACTTATTTATTTTCCACCATTTCAAGGCATTTTTCAAACGACTAGCTTGAGTATTGGTGACTTGACACTCCTTGTCTTTATTGCTGCAATCAGTTTTTCAGCTCATGAAGCAAGAAGGAGATGGGAAAGGAAACAAAGTAGGGAAGAGAAGAATAATTGGGAAGATGGCATTGTATAAATATATAATAGCATTCAAAACTTTATAATTAATATCATCATTCACCTTTTGCGAAAGCAAAATAAAATAAAAGAGACAAAGTAGCAGCGAAAGCTCACATTCAATAATTTTTGTGATTTTACAAGATTAGAAATGAGCTTAAAAAGGGGATAATTGAGCAAAGGGAAAAGGTAGAGAAGAATGGGCTGAATTCAGATTCGGGGAGTGTCGTCGTCATGAGGGGCAACATGACCAGAAGTCGAATTGATTTTCTTGACGCTTTCTTCCCCTCGAAGAGTCTCTCCGCTATCCCTCTTGACACGATATGCTTCCTGCTCATCTTCATCATCTGGATGCATAGCAACATTTCTACTACTACCAGCACGATTTGTCTGATATTCGCGCTCGCCAGGCCCATAATTGTATCCATAGCCATAAGCTGCTGGTGACTTTGCATCACCATCCCAATCATCAGATGGTCTTCCTGTGTACATAGGAGGTTCTCCTGGTCCAGAAGGAGGTGGTCCAGGAGGTGGTGGGTAGCTGAAGGCTGCCTCGGTATCGTACGGGCCTTGAGGCGGCGGTCGACTTTGTTGTTGGAATCGAGAAATTCTGACCCTGACGCTGTTTGGGTCAAGCAATTGACGAACATACGCAAAGCTGAATATAACAAAGAAGAATCCTACAAACATTGATACCAATAGCCAAACAATATCCCACGTCCGACTGGAGTTCCAAAGTGACTGACAATAGGTATTGGCATCAGTTGCAGATAAGTGTGTACTATTTGAGATACCATTACCAAAAATGGACCCATCGTCTTCACTGGCACCAGTATAACGAGTAGTACAGCTATTGATGACATCCGTCTTGAGAGTATAAGTAACAATAATTCCAAGGATTTCTGAAGCGACAACAGCACCAAACGCAATCAGAGAAGAATAAGAATATAGTCGACATAAGTTCAATCGTTGCTGAACATTAGAGAAGGGGGTCGATACAATGTCAGTAGAGCATAGATATAAGTAATGTTTTAGATTATGCTCACAGTGTAGACAGCAAAGAAACCAAACAATTCAACAACTGCAGCTGCCAAAAATAGGATCCCTTGTACAATTTCCAGTATCTTTAATTTTCCTGAAACACTGGAAGATGCGGCATTCTTAAAATCAGTACCTCCTAGCAAAACCAGATAGATTAAAGAAATAATGCATGAAAAGAGTAAGACTGGTCGAAGAGAATAAGGAAAGAAGCGATTAGTGAACCTTGCGTAGATTGGTAAAGGCCCCGTCGGTGGGGGTGGCCGTACACTAGGTTGGTACGGGAGCGTATGACCGGTGCCGTCCATCCCTATGAGAAAAGAGTAGTGGTGGTAGTACTGAAGATGGAGTAAATGCGAGGAGATCAAAACCAATGATGCCCCTCTTGAGACAGGGCGCGTCTATCTATTTGAGGGCATTATTCAACAATAAGTCGAAAAGTTTATCTATATTTATTGATCACAAATTTATTAAACGCACTACCACCATCAACCCTGGCTTGCCAACGCACGAGCCAGCCCAAAAAAAAAAATACTTTTCTTCGACCGTATTGGAACTCTTCCTTTCCACACTTCTTCTTTGACGTCACGTTGATAATGCGAAGGGCAGCTCATGCCTCTGTATCTACACAACATTCAGCGCTTTCAAAGAAAAGAGCTAGTTCCTCTGCCTCTTCAACTACCTCTAGTCTACATCCAGACATCGAAGACGGGGACCAAGGAGGCGAAACTGACCCACTTCTTGATCCAGAGAGCAACGATGATGCACACCAAACTGGTTTACCACAAAGATGCAAGCATGAATCCATCTTTCCACTTATACATGTAGTTCGGAAAGATGTTAGAGCAACCATTGACACTCATCTCGATTGGAATGAACTAACCTCTTTAGATCTCAATTGTGAGTGAAAATAAATAAAGAAAGCAACGCTATTAGAGCGACTACTGATAATTATTTTTTTTTTCCTCTATGTTTTGTAAAGATTCGATTGTACGTCCTTTGGCTCTCAAATATAGTAAATATGAAAATGTATCCATCATCTTCATACTAATGGTCAATCGGGTACAATTTCAGAGAGATGCGGATCGAGATTTGGCACTTCAAAACGTCAATCTCACTCGAGCAGCACTGTGCGAATTACTCGCCATGAAATTACTACGAACCTTTGCTAGAGATGGATTGGAACTCATTACTGCGTTAACTTTTCCATTCTCACCTTTTCAAGGTGCAGATCCAGGTACATTAGCTGATGAAGGACTTGATCTCAACACTGGTCCAAAGCCAGGTCAGTGCAGCAGTGTCTTGGAACTTGCAATATTTAGTAAGGCAAAAAAGTTTATCAAGAGTCCCCTTTGTCAAAGGTGTATAACAGGAATATACGAAGGGAGAGTGGTTTTGTCTTATCAATCATCGCACGCAATACTCGATGATAGCTACAAAAAACGTCCTTTAGGCATCTATGATGCAGCAAAAGCACCTTTTCTTGATCATTATCGATTAAGAGTACCACTTATTCGTAATCGAATCGAATTTATCAACTTTTGTCTTTTACTATTCTTCTATGTACTTTGCTTAGCTTCAAAAAGCTCACCAACTTGGACGACATCAGAAACAATTTTTGTCTTGTGGCTTGCTGGCTTTGCTTTGGATGAAGTTGCTCAATTACAAGAGCATGGTTTAGCCATGTATTCAACATCATTATATAACCTCCTTGATTTCGTTTTTTGCATTATTGGATTCTGCTGGCTAGGACTTCGAATATCGGCCATCGTTCACCACCTACCAGAGCAGAGTAATCTTAGCTTTGACACTTTGGCTATGGGTGCTGTACTACTATGTCCCAGGATCGCTAGTGTTCTAGTTCAAGACAATGTTGTTCTTTTGGCTCTCAAGGCAATGCTGGCCGACTTTTGCTTCTTTATGGCACTTGCTATTGTTTGCTTTAGTGGCTTCTTGTATACTTTTTGGTCATTAAGTGGTCCCGAATGGACAGCTGGTAAAATTATCTGGATCATGATGAAAGTATGGTTTGGAAATAGGTGAGTTGAGAATACGATTTGAAAAGCAAGCTGTGAAAAGGGAAAGAAGCGCTAAGACCTATTTTCATGATAGCTACGTCGGATTTGACACTGCTCAATCTTTCTCGCCAATCTTTGGTCCACCACTGATGGTATTTTTTGCTATCATGGCCAACACCCTACTACTTACAATTCTAATCTCTTTACTTTCCAACACTTTTAGTAGAGTGGCAGAAAATGCATCGGAAGAAGCAATGTATCAACATGCATGCTTAACTTTGAGTGGGATCAGTACAGATGCACTGTTTAGTTATATGCCACCACTAAATTTACTTGCTATTGTGGTCATCATGCCTGCTTCATATATTCTCAGTCCTAGATGGTTACACAAGGTAAATATTGCACTTCTTCGAGTTACTTCTTGGCCTTTACTCTTGGTAATTCGAATTTGCTCTTATGATTACAAAAATAAATCATACTTGATTGCTTCATCAACTTACATGGAATCGACAGCAGAAAAAGCAAGTCATTTACTTAGTTGGATACCAATTCCTCGAAGTAAGACCAATCCAGATCGTGATGTGATAGAAGCAGCATTTGCTATTGCCAAAGCAAAAAATTTATCTCCCAGCGATTGGGAAGAATGGACTGCAAGTATGTTACAAATTCGAGATGACAAGTCCAAAAATGATGATCAAGGAGGAGGTAAAGATGATGATCATAACAAACAAACAGTAACCACTCCAAAAGCCAACACCCAAAATCAAAAGTATGGAAGTACAGGTCGATCAAAGTCAGTTCCACCTTCTCAATCTTTAAAGGACTTACCAGAAGAGTTGGATGATGATGATGATGAAGAAAATGGTGACGTACCAGATCAATTATCGACAGATTCACCTTTGGCAAAAATCTTTGGTAGAGCTCGCCACAACACAAGATCTTCTTCAATGGATTTGTACAAGACGCCTCAAAAGAAATCAACGAGGAAGATTTCAGGAGAATCTGCTAAAGCTACTTCTACTACTTCTTCAAGTGACAATGGCAAGGAGAGGCTAATGGATCAAGAGGCAAGTGCACGATTCCAATCCGAGATCGAGACATTAGCAGAGAAGAATGAAACGGGAGCACTGATCAGAGCTTTAATGGACAAGATGGAAAAGCATGAAAAGGCACAGAGGAGAATTGAAGATCTCTTGCGTACTATAATCGAAAAACAACACAATTCACATTAGCAAATTGATGTAAAATTGTTAATCGAATCTCCATTATTGTTAAAGTAATTAATGACAGCGCCTTGGTGCACAACGAATGAAGTTGATATCTATGAAAACATGAAAAGCTCATTCTTCTTCTTTGCTTGAACTTCTGCTATTCCTCCCACAAAGTGTTCGTGTGTAAGCTCAGTCGCTCCTTCCCGTAGTGCAATCATTCCTGCTTCAACGCAAACTGCCTTGAGTTGAGCACCGTTCATTTCGTCTGTCGAACGAGCCAATTCTTCGAAATTGACTGTGCCTACTGTCATTTTTCTACTATGAATCTGTAAAATCATAGCTCGACCTGCTTCATTTGGCAAAGGAAACTCTACTTTTCGATCTAATCGTCCACTTCGAAGCAGAGCTGGATCCAGAATGTCGATTCGATTGGTAGCAGCAATGACTTTGATCTGTTCATGCGAGTTAAAACCATCCAATTGATTAAGCAATTCTAACATTGTTCGCTGTACTTCTCGATCTCCTGATTTATCGCTATCGAATCGTTTGGTTCCAATGGCGTCCAGCTCATCAATAAAGATGATTGCAGGTGACTTTTCCTTTGCCAACTCAAAGGCGTCTCTGACCAATTTTGCACCATCACCAATAAACATCTGAACAAGTGAAGGTCCAGCCAATTTTAGGTAACAAGCATTGGTTTGAGCTGCACAAGCACGGGCTAACAACGTCTTTCCAGTACCTGGTGGCCCATACATCAGAGCTCCTTTCGGTGGTTTGATGCCCAAATTCTTGAATTTTTGCTCTTGCTGCATGGGAAGTACGATTGCTTCTACTAATTCTTCAATTTGCTTGTCTAATCCACCAATGTCTGTATAAGTTTCTGTTGGTCTTTCGTCTACTTCCATTGCTTTAACTCGACTATCATATTCAGCTGGTAATTTATCCAAAATCAAGTAGCTATCCTTGTTTACCCCAATCAAGTCACCTGGTCGGAGGCTATCCGATGGTACCAATCCAATGATTGGTAAAAAGATAGTTTGACGAGTAGAAGTTTTAATGACTGCACACTTTCCCTTTCTCCGTGAGTCAAGATCAACATTCGCACCTTCCTCTGAATCTTCGTCAATATCTGGATCTATCTCGAGAATCTAGACAACAAACATGGAGAGATAATGTAAGATTTTGTTCAAGAAATAATGCCACATCGAATTACGCTCTACCCACCTCGACAACATTACCAACCAAGTATGGTAACACTTTATTCTGCTTTATTTTTTCCGAATTATCCTTGATCTTCTCCTTCATCGTGTTGTGTTCGTGCATCAATCTCATCTGTTCACTCCTCATAATCTTAATATCATTCTCTAACAGTCTTGTCCTTGTCTGAACCTCTTCTCCACTGGCTTTGAGAATCTCTTCGGGAAGGGTTTCTTCTTGTAATTCTTGGGCCTTTACCTCTGAAGTTGAGGCAACAGAAGTCTCTGGAGCATCCGTCATGGGTGCATCTATATCGTTCGACGACATCACTACTCCAAGTATAGGGATTTTAGAAAGCAAGTGTTGCTGTCTATAGCTTCGAGATGTAATGTCCGTCGCGCGAGCTTCGTGTATGCCTCCCCGATCACTTCATGCAGCTATGGGCGATACAATCACGTGCTGCGATCTTTCAATAAAATAGCAATAAAAGATCCGGTGTCTATTCATTATTATAGACTTTCCTCTTCTTCTAATCGAATTTTATTAAGTCCCTAGAATTGAACTCGACTTACACGCCTAGAACTTCCGCCTCTCTGGTACCACAATTTTCGATTGTTCCACATCAGTCCCTGAAAGAGGGGAAAAATCATACAGATTCACGCTGAAAAAAAAAGGCCAAATTTTCATTCATCTTAGGACCGGATTTGACCCTGGCATCACTTGCCAAAACCGACCATTGTATTGGATCATATACTGGTCGCCCTTTTTATTTTCCGGTATCACATCCTTTTCCTCTCTTTCTTTCTCTCTACTTCGATACCGTAGATTATTTTGACAGTAAACTAAAGAAAATTTAGTCCCGGAAAATTTTCTTTTTGGCCCCAAAGGAGGGATCAAAGTAGACGACACAAATGACCTTCTATGGCCAGACTGTACAGGGATACGAGCATCAATATTCTACAATTCCCGTCACTTCACAATCTAAGCCAGTAAACATGGAGCGGTATACGGAATTGGGAGATCGGCTGAGGCCGACGATTGATGGTTTTGTTTTTGTAAGAAGCGAAGAAGATGATCGACAAACAGCCTCTCCCCCTGTAACGATATCATCTGGTGGCAAAGGAATAGAGAATCGAGATGCTGTTAAAACGGAAAACAAGCGAAGTGAATTTGTGGAAAGTACACGATTATTCAATGCGGCAGCTCCCTTGGCAGCATGGATAGTCGTACGACCAAAGAATACAAAAGATGTTGTAATGTAAGTAAAATAATCCTTGATTGCTTCAAATTTCAATGATCAGAATTGTTTTCTGACTTTTCTTTTACTGTTATTTATATCCTTCTACAGTACTATCAAATTTTGTCGGTTACATGGGCTCTCGCCATCGGTCAAGTCTGGTGGATTTTCAACAGCTGGCTGGTCTATTCAGGGTGACCTAGTAATTGACATGAGACTAATGGACACTGTTGAGATGATGTTGCCAGAAACTTTCAAGGGTAGAAAGACGACAAAAGCTGACATTTCGATGGATGATAAAGCTGAAGTAGAAACGAATATTAAAGCCACCTTAAATAGCAAGGAAGGAAATGTATTAATTCACAAAGCGGAGGGAGGTTCTGGTATGTCAGCCAAAATGAAGAATGCTAGTCAAATTGATCAAATAGCGCATGCAAAAGAATTTCTTGCTGGTGATGCTAGCACATCCAGACTTGAAGCGGACAAAAAGGGAGGTGGCAAATTGGAAATGAAGAATGTCGAAGAACCATCTGAATCTTCAGCAAATTTACCACGCACTAAAAGTGGGGAGAGTAGCGCAGATGCAGATTCAGAAAGTAGTAGTCAACAAGCACAAAGTTCAGGTGATAGTAGTGATGAGCCAGTCGAAAAGTCAGAAATCATATCAGAGCAGGTCACTTCTCTAAATCTTAGTAACGATAGGAAAGGTTGGACGATGGATTGGGTGGATCAGAGCATGGGAGGTAGAACAACTGAAAGTCCAAGTGAAGGGATAGGAGCAAGATCAGGGTCCAATGGAAGCAATGACACTCACAGCGCTCCAACTAGCGGCGATCAAGATTCAGAAGATGTTGAAATGAAGACTTCTGAAGAAAGGACGACTAGATTGCAACCAAATTGGAATCCAACTTCCGAATTTGAACATGAAAGATGGCAAAGATTTCACTGTCCTCCAGGAGATTCAGTCAATCGAGTACAACTTCCCTCCACTGGTGGCTTCATTTGGACTGCTGATGATTTTGGAGTAGTTTCCAGCGGATCAGGAAGTGCTCGAATGCTCGGACCTCAAGAGACGAACGATTTGCAAGCTTATAATAGTATTCCTGGTCAACCTGGACACTCCAATAGCTTTTCAAATGAACAGATTGCAAGTGATAAAAACTTGAATGGACCCAATCACAAGACTTGGACAAGTAGAGATGATAGTAGTGACAGTGGTGTCCTTGAACCTGGTATTCACAAAGACAAATATCAACTTGTAGAATTGGGGCCAGGAGTGGGTATTCGAGGTTTAGATACATTTACTGATCGAGTAGGAAGACTAGGTAAATTTGAAGAGCCAGATGAAAAGGGAAAGTTACCTGAGTCATTGGAGAGTGTCAAAGTAGGAGAGAATGGAATTGATATCATCGCCAAGGGTATTCCCTATCATGTACCTTTGTCAGCATATCCTGTTGGTTCGACAGCCATGACGACTGGAGGTTTTGGATATCTGTGTAGAGCTTACGGATTATCGATGGATTGTTTAGTTGAAGTCGAACTGGTCTTAGCTGATGGAAGAGTCATGGTACTCAATGAATCATCCAAGACTAGTAGTACTGAAGAAGCTGATTTGTGGTTTGCAGTCAGAGGAGCTGCGCCTTGTTTCGGTGTAGTGACTCGATTGGTAGCCAAGGCTTTTCCCGTTCCTAGAGTATACTCTGGTAATCTCATCTATCCCTTTAATCCCGTCACTGCACCTTCTTTATTCCGACATTGGCGAGATTGTCTCAAAGGTACTGGTGAATCTATTCCACGAGAACTCTATTCAAATTTAATCTTTACAGCAGGACCTCCCTCTGGATCTAAAGCAGATCGAGAGCACGTCATTGTCATTCAAATTTGCTTTCTGGGTACTTCTGGAGCAGAAGAAGTTGGTAATAATTTTGTTCAAGCAATAAGTAGTTGGACTGGTGAACGAGTTTTATTAAAGGATATGGCTGAAAAGTCCTTTCTGAATCAACAAGATGGAGTTGCTCAAGTTCTCAAGAGTGGTAATGGTAGAAGATGGATGGTGCGTGGTGATCTTATTAGTACTTTGACTGATGAAGCAATTTACAAAACAGTGGAAAAATTTCACGAAATGGGATCAAATCGAGCAGTATGGTTTTTTGAATTGATTGGTGGAGCCATTAGTGACGAAAAGGATACTTGTGTTGGAGAAGAGCAACGAAATGCTAAATTTACAGTAGCAGCTCTTCAACAATGGATAGATGAAGAGGAAGATGAAAAGTGTGTCTCTGGTGTCAATTCATGGGTAGATGAAGTATTAGGCAAGATAAGTGTTGGTGGACCTTTTGCGTGCTTTTTGGAACGTAGAGAGTCAAGAGATCGTTGCCAAGGTAGTTTTGGAAAGGAGAACTTTGAAAGATTGTTGAAGATCAAGAGAGCAATAGATCCACAAGGAATGTTTAAGCATACTTTCGCACGCGGTCTAACTGAATACGTGTAGGCTTTCATTCTCCCTCATTTCCCCCACATTTCGTTTACTATCATTTAAAATTTTCCTGATCACTCCTCCTGTCAAATTAGCAATTGCAATAGTACTTTTATTTCAGCAACTACCTTCCTTCTATATCTATTATTTCACTCGCTCTCATCTTCATCATCCTCATCATCTTCGAGGATATATCGAATTATACTTTGAGCCTTTTGACGCAGTCCCCTTCGCTTTTCGTTTCCTGTCTGTGAGGCTCCACCTCTCCACCAACTAACAATGCTCTCTTCTTGAAAAATATCTTCGTTGTAGAACATTTTGAGAAGAGGAATAAAAAGTGGAGTGTGACTGGGGCGGTTTGCACAGTACGACTACGTGCAGGAACGTCTTGTTAGCAAGTTCATACCATAAAATCTTAATTTTTATTTACTCACTTGAATCATTCCAATAGCTTCTGGTTCGTCATCCGATGAAACACGAGAGATGAGTGGACCCCATCGAGTCATGAGATGCTGTACTTGCTTTGCATCATTTGGATTACATTGAGAAAGTAGTACATCGATTGTAACATTTCTAACTTCACTCAATGCCACATTGCTTGCCATTCTCAGTGTCTTTAATTCAATGGATGCATTGTCAATCGTGTGACCTTCTTCCATTGCTCGCTGAAGTGAGGCGGTTGCTTCCAAGATAAAGTCTGCTGTCCTAGCATCAGAAGCTTCTTGTTCCAACCTTGTATCACCCTGATCGTCAAGTGTTAGATTGACATTTACGCCAGCCAAATTTGAAAAGGTAGAAGAAGATACGACAGACCTTGATTCTGTGTCAGTCTCGTCATCGTCATCGTCGTCATCCATGTCACTATCTCCTTCAATTGATGATACACTCTCTGTATCTACAAGTTGTTCTTCTTTTTTTGCTCCATAAACTTCATAGCCAATTGCACGAAGACGTAAATTTCGAACATCTTCAACGCCAACTTCATCATCTGATTCGGCATCGCTACCATTGTCCGCATTAATTATCCTATCTTCCCACAAATTTGACCAGAGGAAACCTTTTGAACGACTTCCTATTCGTTTATCCTGCTCTACGGCAGCCTCTATTAGGCTGTTCTCTTCATCATCTTCTTCTTCATCCTCTTCTTCGTCATCCTCTTCATCACTCTCGTCAAATGTTTCCCTTCTCTTCAACCCTACTCTGCTTCCTGGTCGTAAGTGAATATTCGGTCCAACAGTGCAACCAGCACCAATTAGACAACCTTTGCCTAATTGCACATCATCAAGGATGACTGCTCCTTGACCAATGATGCAGCTATCTATCTTGACATTCTTTCCAATCAATACCTTTGCATGTAAATGACTATTGATCAAGTGAGAAGAAGCATCTACTTTCACACCTTTACCCAAAATAGTAGAGGTGATCGAGGTATGAGCTGCCAAGGTACAATCTGATCCAATCATAGACCCAGAACCAATCGTACTCGTTCGATCACTTTTGACACCTTCTCCAATATATTTCCATCCTTTTCTCTCCAAATATTCTTCTCCGATCCAAGCACTACTAGCTGGTGTGATGGGGTACGTCCATCTCCGCAGAATACTCTTGCTGATAGCGTCATATGTTGCAGTATCCCTTGCTCGTCCTCCATAACCTTTTTGATATATTTGCAAGAAGAATTTACTATCTAGTAAATCTGAAGTAAGAATACCTGGAATAAAATCAAGCGAAAGACTTTGGTAATCAAAATTCTCCGAAAATAGAGGTGGTACATCGATACTGCATATGTCTACACCTGCTTCCACGAGATCTTGTCTAATATCAATTTCATCAAATCCATTTTTTTCATCCAGTCGAAGCAACTCGTATGGCATGCTAGCTTTACCTTGTGGAAATGTGTGTTGTAATTCATAATGTAGGATTTGACTAGAAGAAGGATCTATATACTGAATTGGTCGTACAGCTTTAGAACGCATCTCCGTTTGATCTTGCACTGGCATACAACATATTGTCATTATAACATCCTTGTCCAACTTTCTTCTCCTCTTGTGCTCTGCCACTGCCTTTGTCAAGTCAAAAGTGCAAATGCTATCTGCTCTGTAAAGCAAGAAGTCGCTTCGAAGTATTTGCTTCTCATCAAGCTCTCTCAATGCATCCCCTTCACTCCTTGCTTCGGGAGTATTAATGACAGTAACACTAATACCTTGATTTCGAAGTGAGGGTAGTATTTGAGTAGAAACGTAATTTCTGATCTGTCCAGAGTGAGCGCATGCCAAAATATAGATATGGGACGCTCCAGTTAGTGTTGCACTTTCTATCGAATAATTCAGCAGTGGTACATTGGCCAAAGGTAATAGACATCTTGGTGTTGTTAATGTTAAAGGTGTAAAATGATCATCGTATGAATCGGCTAAAATGACGGCTACGAGAGGATCTTCATCAGGTTGCTCATTGGCTTGTATGACATTTCCCTTGCCTGACTTTTTACTGCTGCCACTTGCTGTTGTTTGAGAATTTGCCTGCTGACTCCTAGGGGCCATGACTGAGCAGGAAGAAAGAAAAGACGACACAGAAAGCGGAGTATGCTTAGAAGGAAGAGGTTTAGGTGTGTATCGAGAAGAATCACTTCCAATTTGAGTGGAAAATATACAGAAAACGCGTGCACTCAGTACACATTTTGGATTTTCTTTTGGTCAGTCCACCCTTTGAAATGTAGCTTGATGCTGCTAGCCTTCAAAGCACAAGTAGAAGGATTTGGAGAAAGAGCAGTCAAAACCAACGATGTATCTACGGTAGTGTGCTACTCATGACCCAGCAGCAAAGCTCTCCTACATACCTCTTGTTCGGAGACAAGCGCTATTACTAGCTACTTCCTTCTTCCACCGCTCTACGGAGAGAAAAAAAGGGTATCCAAGCAGATCGAATTTGAATCTCTTTCCGTTCCGAAGTTCGTTGCAATCTTACTTTCTGTCAAAACACATCTGTATCACAACGGAGAGTATAATCATACTCAGATACTCTATACTTCTGAGATTGGGCAGCTCAACAACGAAAATTACAAGATTTGACTGACATCATGCCTTTTCCTAAAAGACTCCTTTCCTATAATCACATGCAATAGTCGCAGTGTAGACCAAATCATAACAAGACACTCTTCGCAAATCAATTCCTTCTTTTCAACTCTTTAGTTGCAATACTAAACCAATCTCGGGCAGACAAACCAATGTTTTTGAAGCATTACTGGGGAGCAGGTGAGTAGAGTAAGGAATTCCTCGCTATCAGAAACATCTAAAAGACTAGACTACAGCTCTGGCTAATATTTGCATGATACAACTGGTCTTTGCTATCACTTGCATACCTGCTCACATTGAACATCTTCATCTTGACGAAGGAATGGTAATGGATAAAGTATTTGCACCATGGCCCGCCTATGTCTTTAACCTTGATCGTTATGATATAAATAATAATCCAAGAATTAAATATAATGCAAACGGACAACTTTATGAAACTTATCCATATGGTAACATGGCTTTTTATATCATTCTAAAGTACAACATACCACGTTCGAGACTCGAATACACCTTGACCAATAATCATGGTACTTATGATGATGATTACGTCTATGTAATTTCATATGGTTCGCATGGCTCCTACAATAATTTTGTACAAGCCTTTCATCTAGCGGGGAGTGACAGTTGCTCATACGAATTTCCTTACATATACAACGATTTTGCTCCGATCTTGCAAGTCAAGATTCACAAGGTAATCAAATAAACAGTTAAAAAACGTGATACTGTACAGTTAATTTCTTTGCCAGATGTGTATTAATGCTATACTCTAGGCACTGATGGCAGTCGCTCTTTTCCATAGATTGTCATCTTGCTCCCTCTTTTGTCGAACAAGTGCTGCTCTTCTTCTCATGAGCTTATTTTGTAAATATTCCTGTACAGATAAGGTTGAAACCTTCATACCTCCTCCTGCTTTAAATGATGGATCAGAAGATGGTTCCATCGGTACAGGTATGGGTACTTCTACCTCCTCTCCTTCTTCTCCTACACGACTATTCTGCTTCTTTCCCTTTCTTTCTCGTTTAGCTTCCTTTGCTGTCCGCTTTGCCTCCTTTCGGGCTTTCTTATCGCTTGAAGTATTTGACAATGTCTCCTCTATTGATCTCTCGTCTCTCTTCCTCTTCTTTTTTTTCTCCTCGTTCCCTACTTTTTCCCCGCATTCTTTCAAGAGATTCTCTGCCTTTGTTACACTATTCGACGTTGGTTTAAATACTTCAAGGTCAACTGGTGCAGGCGAGCTAGAGCCTGCTGGACTTGCAATTCCCAGAATTTCATTGACGCTGGCCAGGTCATTACCAACCATACGTTTGGCTCGAAGGAAGCGAGCTCGATGGCTAAATAGTATCAAAAGAAATATCAGTCACGTTTGCTCTATAATAGAACAATGAGTCAAACTTACGCCATACGATGAGGTAAAGCTGAAGCTACCTTTCGAACTGCTTCTTCAACTACTACTGGATCTGCCTCTACTTCTTTTGTTTTTCCCTTTCTATCCTTCCTGTCCTTTTTCTCCTTCTTTTCTTTCTTATTCTTTCTGTCCTTTTTCTCCTTCTTGTCCTCCTCTTCTGTTTCGACTATCTGATGTATAGGAGCAGGACTACTCTTATTCAACCTTTCAAATAAATCTCCCAATTCACCACCACCTCCGATCCATGCGTCTGCTCTCCCGTTCGCCCTTGCTTCTTTTTCAAACCTCCTTGCACCGATTCCTTTATTATCCAATTTGAATGCCATTGTAATTGGTACAGCAGTCCCTTGTGATGATGTACCTAAGCCTTGACCTTGACTCCATCCCATCGAAGATAACAATCTTTGACCTGGTAGAGATGCATCATTCGTCCATGCTGAATTATTGGTGACAGCCGAACCAATCAATCTAGTTTTTCTCTTTGTCTCTCCTAGTCCCATAATGAGTTCCGAGCTCTGCAAGTGTGCAAGTAGAATTGGGAGAAGAGTTAAAGTGCATTCAGATAATCTTCGAAGGCCTGAATATTCTTAGAATTTGATTTTTTAACTTTTTAATCAAAGTTTACCACGTGAAATTCTTTTTCCACTTTCACTCAAACGAACACTGCTATTTATGATACTCGCTCATCCAAAAGGAGTCGCGTTAAAGATCTTAAAAATTTAGGTTTTGGTCAAGGTGATGAAATTTCATCTGTGGCCACACCGCATCCTGTCCGATCTGCAAAGACAAGTACAGTATCGCCTAGTCGGTATTGTGGTAAGAAATCACACGAAAATTGTAGGTGCTGTAGCTGCACCAATTCTCTACGTCGTTTGTAAATATCGCTGTGTGCCTCTTGACAGGACTGACATACAAGAGTTAAGGTGGTGAGTAGTTGCCATTGCAGGTATAAGTATAAATACAAAGTGTCTCTTGACACAACACACAAATCCCATTCATAATTGTAGATTAAGACAGGTTCCTTTTCGCTTTACCTATCATTTCACAATAAGTCAACTTGCAGATCCATCCTTCGCGCTATAGCCTGCATATACTCTTGACTTTGCTTTTCCAACATTTCCTTTTGTTGAATGAGATCTGAATAAAAAGTATCAAAATTTTTAATAATTTGTTCATATTCTGCTTCTATTTTCGCTACTTGACGATGGAGTTGATCTGCCTTTTCACTTCTTTGTCTCTTTTCTTGTTGTACCTCTTCCCTCCTTGCACTGTTCTCTTCCAATTTGTGTTTATTTTCACTTCTCTTTGTTTCAATTGTTCTTCTAATCTTTTCTAATCGATCCATGGCATACTGTAGTTTTTGTCTTGACTGCTCCAATTGTAAATCAAGGTTACTCTTTTCTTTCTCCATCACTCTTCTATCGCTTTGAATACGATCCAAATCTTCTTCTTCTCTCGTCAATCGAATTTGATCTTCTAAGCATTCATTCGCTAACTGCTTACAAGTCTCAATATCCCTCTCCAAGCCTTCCAATACCCTCTTCTTCTGTGCCAAACTTTGTGCTTTCATCTCTTCTTCTACTCTAGCTTGCTCCTTTTCCTTTATTTTTCTTCGTTGAGCTTCATTCATATCTCTCAACATAATAGGACTGAGCTCTATTCTCGTTTCAAGCTTTTCAATCTCTCCTACCAATGCTTCACTTTCCATCTTCAGTGAATCGCTTTGAAGCTTCTTTTCCTTTGCCAATCCTTTCAACCTTTTGCATGTATCTGTCAATTCTGCTTGTAAATCATTCTCCCTTTGAAAAGTCTCTCCCAGAACGGTATTAACCTTGTTCAATCTAGCAGCCTCCCTGACATAGCTTGCTTCTTTCCATGACTCTTGTTCCTTTCTCTTGGCTTCTACCTTTGCTCGAAGCTGTGGTAATCTACTTTGTAATCTTTCATATTCTTCAAATAATTGTTCTTCTTCAGTTTTCCAATCTTGATAAAAGTCATCCCAGTACATTTTTTCTCTTTTATGAAAATGATGAAAATTGAGTAGAGCGCAAACTTGTTTCTTAAATCGCTTCGGTTTGGGTCGAGTGATGTCTGGAATGGCGAAATCTGGAATTCGTGAGGCAATCATCAAAGCACGACTAAGTGAAGAACCAAGCATGTAGGATTGTGTAAGTAAAGACATACGAATGAATAGCTAGTAGAGAAATCTCACTCACATTTCGTTGAAGCGAATGATGAATTGTAAAGGTTCATCATAAATCTCCTGCTTATAGCTCTATAATCAGCAAAAGTATTTACAATATAACATGACGTACAATTGAACTTACTGTATGCTCTACCTCCTCTCTTTGCAAGGTGTAATCCTTAATCGATCTAATCACAGCGTCATCCACATAGCTCAAATCTTCTAAGAATGCTGAAAAGAGTGTAATGGCAATTTGTTGATTTGGGTGTTGAAGATCATGTTCACGAATTTCCGTTATACTAATTTTTTCCAATTCTTCTATAATTGCATAATCTGATTCAATAGGAAATGCATACTTTTTCTCTGATACTGGAAATCCTAATTGCGGAGTGGGACTGGGTATAAATTGAGACCTATAACCAGCAGCCATGGTGTATCAAAGCTCAATTCCGTTGTCGTTGTTCGTGAGCAAAAGAAAATTAAAGTTGTGGAGAGTCATTTATTAACCATCAAAAACGCGGCAGGATTTTTACCACTCGAAATGAAAGTCGCGTACCGCTCACGTGTAATTTTTCAGGAAACGATTTTACCTTTCTTCGACCTTCATCATTCACATTATTCTCAATTGTCATTCAAAATCACGATAGGATATCACAGGGTAAATAGGATTTACATGGCTTCCGAAAGGATCTAAGTTGCCTTTTTCCCACTCTTTTTGCGACGACGACTGCAAAAGAAGATAAAAGGGTGTGTCAGTCATATAAGGGAGATGGCAGTGCCATTAGTAAACTCACTTTTTCTAAAATCAGAAACAGGAGAGACGAGGTAGAGCAATGCAAAATTAGAATTTAGTAATTTTCACAAATGTGATTGTTTTGGTATATCTCTGACTCACCTTTTTCTTGCCTCCAGCTTCCCCTTCAGAGGAAGCTTTCGAGGCAGAACTAGCACTTCTTGATCTTGAATGAGGCCCATCATTAGGCTTCAGAAGCGTAGATGATGGATCGACAGCTGCCTTTACTTCTGTTGCTAATGTTCCTTCACTTGCCTTTGTGGGTGAGAGTGATTTTGTATCTTTGGAAGGTGTAGTAGTACCACTCTTATTTTCAACTTTGGAAGGGCTTGCACTTGCCATTAGGCTATTACTAGCTCTTGCTTCTCCTCCAGAAGTAGAAGTGACAGGACTACTACTAGATCCTTGACTACCAGATGGGGTACGTCTGATGAGAGAAGTAATTCGACGTCGCAGGCTTTCTTTCGATTGACCGTCGACCCCAGAAGCACCAGAAGTTGAAGAGGGAGATCGACCATGACCAAGATTGTTACTTGCTACTCTGGAGTGTAGACCACCTTGTCCCTTACCTCCTTTAGTGGGAGTTTCTTCGGAAGGGAATGCAATCTCTGGTGACTGTGTTTTTGTGGACTCGCTAGGTACAGCAGCAGTAGCAGCAATAGACTTGCCTTTTTCTTTAGTTGGCGTGCTGACTTGTTCTGTTGTCGCTTCTTCTGGTATTTCATTGCTCTCCAACACTTCACTAGGTTTACTTGTGCTGATATTTGCTTCCGATGCAACCCTTGTCTCAAGAAGATCTTTGCCACTGACCTCTCTCACCAAGCCCTCATGACCAGTCTCAGCTAGTAAAGCGGTGGGTGAGGCTGCAGTCTGTTGATCTTCGGAAGAGGAAGCAGTTTGCTGCTTGGATGGTGGAATAATACCTAATAAACCCTTCCTTTCCTCTGCAGGAGCTTTGTTTCCATTTGTAGTCGGTAATTCAGCTTGATTCTCAAGGTGTTGCGTCGTCGTTTCTTCCTTTACCATCGACTTTGCTTCTTCTTCTGTTTTAATTTGCTGCATCCACATACTCTTATATAGCCCACCCTTCTCAACTAGCTCTCCATGACTTCCATTTTCAATTACTTTACCATTGTCTAGTACAACAATACGATCACAATTGACTATGGTACTCAATCGATGGGCAATAGTCAAACTTGTTCGACCTTCCATGATTGTTTTGAGAGCTACTTGTAAAACCTTTTCAGTATGACTATCCAAAGCACTAGTGGCTTCATCCAATAAAAGAATGGTTGGATTTTTGAGAAATGTACGAGCAAGAGCTACTCTTTGCTTTTCACCACCAGACAATTTGACTCCACGTTCACCAACAACGGTCTTCCACTGCTCTGGGAATGACATGATCCGATCATAAATTTGCGCTGCTCTGGCTGCTGCTTCTACCATTTCTTCAGTTGCATTTGTGTCACCGTACAAGATATTTTGATAAATACTAGTGTTGAATAGACTAGGTTCTTGAGGAACGATGCCGATAGCCTTTCGCAAACTAGCTTGCTTTACCTTGCTAATATCTTGTCCATCAATGAGGATCTGACCTTGTTGAATATCGTAAAAGCGGTACAATAATCTCATAATACTACTCTTGCCTGCTCCACTCTCTCCTACCAAAGCTGCACTTTCCTTTGCGCTAATCTTAAAATTGAGACCTTTAAGTGCATCAATTTTACCGTCATAACTGAAGACGACATCACGGAATTCAATCACTCCCTCTGTAATGATGAGATCTTTTGCACCAGGAACATCCTTGACATCCGATTCTTCTTCTAGTAAACCCATCAACTTGTCTGTATCTACCAAATTCTGCATCAATACTCGGTGCAGAGTACCCAAGAATGCCAAAGGCACGTAGACTTGCTGAAGATATGTGATAAAGACGACGAATTGACTCGAAGAACTATGACCAGACACAACATCTCGTGCAACGAATAGACAGGTGATCAGCGTACCTGCAGTGATGATCGAGTTTTGTACAAAATTGAGTAAATTTAGCGAGGCAGTGACCCTGTAGTCTGCTTCTTGGTAGTCTAGTAAAGCAGTACGGTATCGATCTAATTCGTAAGGTTCGTTAGAGTGAACCTTGACCAAGTCATAATTGATAAGAACGTCGGCATGAATGGCTCGTGAGATGCTATCCTTGTTGTTTGCTTGTCTGCGTAATGATGTTCTCCAAGTTGTCAAAGATACGGAAACATAAGTATAAAAGTACATGACTGCGAAAATGGCAAGACCAACTACCCAGCCGAATGTGGTACCAAGGTATACCATTGCAACAGCAATATCAACAAAGATGGGTACCACGTTGAAAATGAGGTACTGGAAGAAGGAAGAGATGACGGCACCTCTGTCTAGAATTCGAAGGATTTCACCCGTCTTTCTTCGAGTGTGGAAAGCCATGCTAAGATGTAAGAGATGATCAAATGCCATTAGTGACAAGCTCCGGTCACTAAACTGCTCAATAGGTAACCAGGCCAGAGCTTGAAGCACAGCAAGTAGACCTCCACTACCTTGAAGCATTTTAAGTGCAGCATATGCTGTGATGTGCCACCAAGGAGCATTACCAGTTGAAAGATCCTCTACAATCTTTCCAAGTGTCAATGGTACAAACAGATTAACAAATCGACCAACGATCAGTAATCCAACGCAAAAGACGGCAAGTAGCTGCAAGTGTACTGATTGAGAAGGCCAGAGGTAAGGGAATAGAATCTTAACTCTCCCGAAAAAGACTCTCAAAGTAGGAGGTGGTGGTGTTGCTGTAACTGTGAGACCCATTGAAGCATTGGCAGCGCTAGCATTGGCATTCGTATTGGGTGTATGAGAACCAGAAGCAGGAGTTGAAGTGCCATTAGGTTTTGGAGTAGCAGCACCAGCTCCTGGAATTGCTCCATATGCAGGAACACTAGCTCGATTGGCGTTTAGTAAGGAGCTTCGCTCACCAGTAGCACTGCTCGAAGCTGTTGCACTTTCACTGCTGCCACCATTCTCTCTGGCAGCCTGTTGATCCCTTAGCTCAGAGGCACGTACGAATCTAGTTTGATCCCATTGGAGAGCAATTCCAAGCATAGGGTAGAGAAGAACTACTCGAACTGCAATCACAGCTAACTGTCCAATCACCCAGAGTTGGCTCTTTGGCAAGTCATCAATGGGGTGCTTCTTGGTGAGCGCATACAACACGATAATGGCGATGTCACTACTGAAGCCAACCAATGCTGACCAAGCTGCCTTTCCTCTTCCATAATCTCCTCTTGCTCGAACAGTCTCTTCATAAGCACAGGCAATGGCAACACTACTCCAAGCAATCAAACCTAGTAGAGCTTGTAAGTCTATTGATAGCCAACGAGGGCTTGCTGGTGTCCACTGACGATCAGGAATAACGGCTCTCAAAACGATAAAGACTCCAGAAATAAAGTATGTACCTGCCAATGCACCTAGACAGATGAAAGTCAACAAGCGTCTTCTCGATTGAACCGGTACCACGACTGGAGTTGGTTCTGGCACCCTACTTGCTGGCATTGTCGTAGATGCTGGTCCAATCGGAAGAGATGCTGACCGTGTTGGAGCGGCACTGATCGCTGTACCATATCGAGTAGTAGCAGCATTGATGGTACTCGGATTTGGTGCGAATGCGTACGTAAGAAACGCAATTGTAGGCTTCAAAAAAACAGAGACAAATACGATGGCGAGGATGACTGATGGTTGGATGAGTCGCAAGAGAAACATAGTATACTCGTAACCTTTGATTGGGGCCACATCAGCCCAGAACAAAGTTGGTCGTGACATTGTGACCAACTGAAGCAAGTATGGAGGAGAAGAAAAGTCGAGACTGCTTTTAATTCATTCCTGATGCTGTCTCTTTATTTAAGGGAGTCGGTACTGTCGTCGATGGGTTTAAGAGAGGGAGAGAGTGATGAGAGAAGTATTTTGCTTAGCGTTGGAAATGAAATGGACAAAGAGGACGCGAAGCAACACCTCTTTATATTTTTACCCTTTTTGTATTATTGTGTTCCCTTCGATCGGAGTCGTAATCACTCTCACTTCCTGAGAAGGGGACTGCGGCAGCGCAAGTATTGATGTGCTAAGGATATGTGATTGGTTGTGAAAGCTTATTTTGTCGATCAACGTCACACACACTCCTTGCTACAAATGTCGATCACGATCAAATTAAGGAAGGGAGGGCGGTGCTATTAACAAGGTCCGCCCGCGGTTGCTAACTCTTTGATGAACCGAAAAGATCAATTTTTTAAAAAATCAGTGCGCATGGACCAGCATCAAAGAAGAAACAATGTAAATTTAGGGATCGAATCTTCCTCTTCTTTACATTGCGTATCCCCAATAGAGGGGAGCGTCATGGTGATAGCGGCAAGAGTGAGATGGACGACGCAGATACTTGCAACATCAAGATGTAGAGACTATTCATCGTCAGCTCAGTCGAAACCATTGGTGAGTGAAAAAGTGGGGAAGGCAATGACTGAAGAAGCATTTACCCTACTCTATTATAATAATTTGCTCTTTAGGCATACGTTTCGCTCTCTTCTCATCCTCACTTTAATTTATCTCTCGAGCATTATCTTTTGCGGTCGACACCAGCCGATACTCCACTTTGCCTTCTCTATCGAAATGAGCCATGTATCGTTATTGGACGCAATCAGAATCCCTGGAGAGAGCTAGATGTGACTAGGATGAAAGAATTGGGAATCAGATTAGTGCGGAGGAGGAGTGGAGGAGGATCTGTTTACCATGTGAGTGTATAAAAAGATGTAGTAGGATGTACATGATCTCATTTGAATCCTTGTCTAATTTGCAGGACCTTGGAAATACCAATTACTCTTTTCATATTGCTAGAGAATCGTTTACTCGACAGCAACACGCCGAATTGGTAGCTCGTGCTCTAAATCGAGACCCCATCGCCCTCAAGGACAGCTCATATAGTGATCTAGGAGATGGGTCAATTGGTGCATATGTCAACAAACGCAATGACATTTGCATATCTCTCAAAAATCGAAATGATCCAGAGCGAAAGATTTCAGGTAGCGCATATAAGATTATATCAGCTCGAGCTTACCATCATGGAACAATGCTTCTCTCTAGCAATCTCTCCCATCTTGGATCAGCACTCAAACCTTCGCGTACAACAATGCAGAGCAAAGGTGTAGAAAGCGTACCTTCACCAGTCAGCAATTTAATTGATGCTTTTGCTTCTCGTAGAGAGGCTTTGTCTCATGAAAACTTTTGTCAAGCAGTTCTCACAGAATTCAAGAGGACGTATGGCGATGCTATTATATGTCGAGTAGACCAAGACAACTACGAAAATGTATTTAAAGATACAAAGAAAGAATTGTTAGCGGGATGGAAAGAGATGGACAGTTGGAACTGGACATGGGGTCAAACTCCAGAATTCAATCATCGGATACGCTCAGAAGGTTTGAAAGAGATTGAGACTGGTTTCGAAATCGACTTGCATGTCAAGTATGGCATAATCCTATCTGCAGAGCTTCGAAATGACTCGTCAAAAGAAGATATAGATCTAATAGATGTCGTCAAGCGACTTTCGGGAAAGAAATATGATGTCTTTGGTGATGCTCCAAGCACATTTGGAAGTGGCGAGAGTCGGATAGAGGGGCTAAAAGAATTAGAATATGATGAGAAGCAACAAGATCGACAAACCAGGATAGCGATTTCATTACTTGAATGGCTCAAGCTAGTCTTGTAAAGTAATGAGCGGCAAATCATCATCATCATCATCCACAGTGTAATACTAACATCAACTTGAAAGACTTTGCGCATCATCAAAATCATATATATATATTGCATTCCTACTCTTGAGGTGAGATATCTCTACAAAAGTACCATAGGGCAGAGTATATTGTAGTCGATCTGTCTCCTGCTGATACTGGTGGACTAACTTGAGTGTTTGTAAGTTCGCCTTGTGAATCAAAGTCAGTCCTTATAAAGACAAAGTGTTGATATGTTGTCAAGATGGCATGCTTGGTCTTTGAACTTTTGAGGTAAGCCAAAGTCTCTTTAAGTGCTTCACTAGCTGGATCAGTTGAATCTACTTGTAATGATTTCAATTCGCTACCTTTTGCCTCGTACAAAGAAGGTAAGGAAACAATCCAAGGTTCTTTCACTATAATACAACCACGAATCTTTTCTCCTTCACCAGGTCGAAAAATAACTTGTCTTGGAATGGCAAATGGTAAAGCAGAGTGAAGAGGAAGATGATCAGACAATTGTAGTGGTCCTCTTAACCTTCCTTCTTTGGTATGTCCTCCCAAAGACACTTCTTCTTCTAAATTGAGAACTCGATTGAAAGGTTGCCATGCTTGAATAATGCACCACAAATGAACAGTGGGTAACATGGTTGCTTCTGGTAAATCACCTCTTCTAAATGCTGGAGGAGGTAATATATGTTGAAAGTTTTCCGTCTAATATAAAAATAAGGTGGTACTGTTAGTCCACATTTGCGCGCTATGTAGTCATATACAGCATACACTCACCTCATCCATATTCATTGTCATTGTCTTTACGTCATCAATGAATCCCTTGCCTGTCTTTACATTTATCCATGGTTGCAACTTTGGTATTGATTTCAATGCAGTTGGTGATCCTACTGAAGGTGGCATATATGCTAATGAATCAAGTTTCTTTTCTCCCTTTTGCACTTCACTGATGAATTCAATAGGTGGTAGAGCCAATCTCAAAAATTGAGATAAAAAGATGGGATCACTACGAAGTTCCATCATACCTTCTGGTGGACCGTCTTCAGCTTGTTGAGCAGAAATAGTCATGACCCAACAGTATGGTTTGGAAAAAGGTGGAGAGAGGAAATGGGGGAAAAAAGATATAAGAAAAGTGGGGATGTAGTAAGGGATACTAAGGAAAGGAAAATCAGCAAGTAATGTAAAAAAGAAGGAGAAAGGTAAGAGAGGAATAAAATCAAGTGTAGTAATAAATGTTACAGAAGCCGAAGTACCTGAATTTTGTTGATAGATAGATAACATTGTGCAGCGTCTCTGATATCATAGAAAAATAAAAAGAAGAGATAAATTGAAAAATACAGTGTTAGGCCCGCGTCTGGCCCCCTCGTAATCTCTTCTCATACATATTCAAAAAAATCGAAATATAAAAAGTTAAAAAAAAAGAAGAAAAAAAAATGAACCAAAGGTTGTTGTGTAAATTGGCAAATTAAGGATTTTGATTGGTGGGCTTCGACACGACTTTTGTTTGGAGGAATTGGGAGATAACGAAAAATCCAAAAAAAAAAATCTAATTAGGACCCCCTCTTGAAGAGATTCACACCAATTCGACGCGTGGCCAATAAGGCAGCTTCTTCTCACTGCGCCACTTTTCTAGACTTAGCGCTCCTACCCTCAGTACTTGGCCGAATCTCTGTTGACAACACTAGAAATTAGATTGTATTAAATTCATGTATTTCATGGGACATATTTTGAGTAAAATCATCCTATATGACCAACTTTAAATTTGATAGACGACAATTGAAACAACTTGATCAATTGGTAAAAGATTAGCAATATCGTGGGAAGTACATTCATCATTGTTGTACAAAGTATAATTGATTATACCTGCCTTTTTCCAACGAAACGAGTAAACTAATTTCATATTTTGAATTGATTGAGAGCTACTATTCTTTAATTTGATTATGTAACCTTTGGAAATTGTTGATTTGCTTTTAGCACCATTAAAATATTTTACTTTGGCAGAAAGATTTAAATTTGCAAATCGACTATTGGAAACCGAGGCAATATAATTCCATCCAATAATGACATTGCCCTCTTTTACAATATTGTGAGTTGCTGGAATTGGTAAATTGACTCCTTGTTGTCCAAAAGGAAGAGAACCTTTGAATCTGGTACAGCTCAATCCAGGATTAACAGGAACCAATTGTGCATCCACTGAACCAAAGATTAGAGCGGTGACTGATGTGAGTTGGAAAAGAAAATAATTAAATAAAAAAAAACATACAATAGGTTATTTTTCGTTTATTTTTCTAAGCCTAGCAGCAAATACTATTTACTCACCCATTAAGGCCAAAGTATAAAGAGTAGACACTTTCATAATGCAGTAGTAATTGAAGAGGGCAGATTTTAACTCTTGTCGTGGATAACTTTTTGGGAACAATGAGAAGAAAAAAGAGCGGCTAGAGATATATAATATCTCCCTTTTTTTATTTTTTTTTTTTTTTTTCTTCACGGCTTAAAGTAGTCTAGAGTTGAAGTGCGCGCAAGTCCGGACCACCAAACAAAGGACGGAGCGTCAAATTTTGCTCCTCACCACTCCATTTACTCCTCTAACAGGTAAAGTGCCTTTCAAGTCAAATTAGCAATCAAGACGTACAAAAGCCACTGCTGTGATGAGCGTAAACTCAGTCTGTGTGCCACCTTAGTATATTTGTTGCTACTGTGATTTCAATTTATGTTGATAAGAATATTGCTCTTCTAATTACAAACATATGCTATCTACATTGCAAGAGCAGCAGAAAGCTTATTGCCAAAGAAAAAGCTATTGCTTATAACGAACAAGGTGAAGAATAATAGTGACTAAAGTCATCATTCAAAAAAGATGCTAGATTATAGTTTGTGCAATAGTAGCAGCCTTATGGGAAGAGAAAAAAAAAGTAAAATCTTAATAAATCTATGAAAAAATGGTATTTGTACCTTTTGAAAGATACTAATTCACAGCAATTATTCAACGGTGGATGCAATGAATTTCATCAATTATGAATACAATTAGAGTATATAGTGATAAGGCGGAAAGCACGGATGATGTCTGCTTCTTTTACGTGTTTTTTCAAATAATTTCAAGTGCTCATCTCTTTACTTGAATCGCGAAGCCAAAAAAAAAGAAAGTCAAAGCTCTATATGCTCCGAAGATGAAAGTGAATTCTACGTCATCGATCCTTGTCCATACTCTTACTCCAATCAAAACTACAACGAGCGGTGTTTCAACCTGACTTACCCCTCATCAACACCTCCTGACTTGACTTTAAAAAATGCCAATTATTATAACAAACAAATAATAGAAAAAAAAGTATTTCTTCAACTTATGAATGACATACATCCTAATCATATTTGAGACTGTAGACCATAAACATACACGCCTTGAACTTCATCTTCTGCATAATTCTCATAAAATTTAATCATACAACTTCCCACTCCATTTACTGAATAATATTGAATTCCATGATTCTTCCAATGGACAGCATAGACAAGCAAAGGTGTTCCTTTTTCGACTGGTGAAGTTGGATTAACATTACCAAAATACATTTCAAATCCACTTCGACCATGTATTAATGCAGAATGCTGTTGAATATTGGCAATTAATTGCATTCCATTATATCGACTTGTGGGTGTCCAATATACAGTGGTAAAACCTACATAGGTACCTCCCAAGATATTAATTTGCTGATCTTTTATCAAGAGTGTATAGCCTGCGTCATGTTTTTGAGGTGTAGCTACATTTTTACACAATCCATTTTCAATTTGATCAGGGCTACCATTAACATACAAGCCCATTATAGTATCATCATTCTCCTTGAATTCATCCACCATTTCTTCAATAATGCATGCATCTGTATTTGCTAACCAATACGTTTGTAATCCTGCCTTTTTCCATCGAATAGAATATCTCAATACTATACCCTTTGTAGGCACTGAAATGACTGGATCACTATTATGAAGCATAATAATGTATCCTCTTTTCGTTCCATGTCTTCCATCATAAAATCGAACAATGACTGATAAATCCAATCCGACATAATTACTTTTTATAATTCTTGCCTTGTAATGCCAACCAATCACTGCATTGCTATTGACTGATAGTAAATCTTCTGCTTTTGGAATAGTAAACGTATATCCTATATCTTGCGGAACATCTGATGGCGCAGAAACGCAGTTGATTACTTGTTTGAAAGCATTTGAAGCTGGTACTATGAAGAACGCGACTGTTGGGAGTTCAATAATAGGGAATAAGAAGAAAGCTTGTTGCACAAAGGCTCAATAAAAAAATTTAAAAGTGGCTTGCTTCTTCTCACCTGTAGCAATCAAAGTCCAAAAGTAAGAGGTGCGCATGATGACGTAGTGTATGACGAAGAGTGATATGCGTATGTGATGTTTAACAAGAAAGAAAAGACAAGCGGTGATAAGGAAAACAAAAAAGTGGTGTAATGTGATGACTTGCTGGCGAGGTAATCTCAAGAAGAATTTTACGAGTATTTGGGGAAGAGGGCGCAATAAAAAGAGAAGATTGAAAAAAAAAAAAAAAAAATTAGTCATTACTCAATTCGTACCTTTTTCGCTTCCTCCCCACAACTTCACCATTCCATATCTGATGGGCGGAAAATTTATGCTTAGACTTTATTTCCACGACCCTTTCCTACTTCAAGATCATTGTAGGAATAGAATTACAAAGGTTCAAAGTAATGTACATTTGGGTTGTTATGCTTTATATTATGATGATGCTACTGCAAATGGATTTTGACTACTACCTCCCATAGATCTTTCTGGATCCATGTATGCAAAGTTGAGATTAGGTGGCAATGTTCTCCTCTTCTTTGCAATTATTGTCTCTCTGCCTTCTTCATCCTCGTCATCATCTTCCCCTCCGCAAGCTTGCAAATTTACGGAAGGCAGTGAAGATACTGATATTGGCTGTGAGTCTCGACGTTGATTACTAGAGATTGAGGTAGAATTTGACGAGAAGCTCCTTGTTTGCCAATACTGTGAATCGCCAGCAGCATCCTCGCCTTCGTCACTATCGTCAACAAATAACGAATCCATCACTCGCTCATCTGCATGCTCCTCCTCCTCTTCTTCCCAGCTATGCTCCTTTATCTCCATCTTGACTGCACCACGCAGACCATTTCTCTCCAAGTCCCTCCGTACACCAGCAGTCAAAACAGGCTGTGATTCTGTTCGTCTCCAAGTCGCCATCGAAGAAGCAACGGCAGCAGATGAAGAGCTCATAATCGATGGTCGTAATTGTTGCGATTGAGAGCCAAAACTATTACTCCTATGACTCTGTACTTTAGTGGGTGTAGCCAGAACTAGAGTTTGCGATTCGCGTTGACCGCTGCTCGGCATTCTCACTGTTTGCTTCTGAAACAAATTGTTACTACCAGTGCCAACCGATTGCCGCTGTACATCAACAGTACCAGGCTGAACACTCTTGCTTCTCTCGTTACGTCTTACTATCGTTTCTGATGTTGCAATGGTTGGGAGTGATACTGGACCTACACTTGGACTACGATCCCACTTTTTGCGAACACTAACAGTTCTTGCGTCCCATTTTCCAATGAGTGATGAGCTTGATTGTGACTTTTGAACCTTTGGTTGCTCTTCTCGCAATAACGGCCATGGGATTGGTGCAGGTGAATGAGTAGGTACTCGAGACATTGATCGTGCTCGTCTTGACCTTTCCTCTGACTCGTCTTCTTCTCTCTGTACCCTTGTTGTACTTTTGCCCGTCACAAACATCTTCTTGATATGACTCTTCTCTGTCTTCTTTGGCTTGGCAGGTGTAGTGCCACTTCCCGGTATGAAGCACTTTCCTCGAATGATACCACACTGTCTGGGTAAACTTTTTGAGAATTCTGGTTCGACAATTTGACAGCACAACCACTGTAATACATCCTTGTCCTCTTTACTCTTCTGTCGATGTCGACCTCCTGAACCAAATAAATGCCAAGGTTGTAACAGTCCTGTCTTATGCTCTCCTCCTCCCACCTGCGATTGTTTCAATGGCGAGATCTCCTTGTCAAAATCAAAACTACTAGTAAGCACCTGCAAGCATAGTGAATCAAGCAATGACTCAAATCGTTTCGATAGACTTTCAGGGCTAGTAGATGAATCCTCTACGTCCTTACTAATAGCCAATTGTCCATCACGACTATTATCTCGACGTAAATTCCATGAAAAGGCACCCTTTCCTCCTGTCCACCTCTGTGCATGATCAGCTTTACGCTTTCTCTTTGTCGCTACTTGTAAAGCTGCCGCCGACGACTCGCCATTAATATCTGGTTGAATAGGACAAAGGACACTTCGTTGCTGTTGCCCTTCTGTGGCAATCTCCTCTTCTACCATCTCATCAGCAGCCAGACTTCCAGGCGTTGATTGAAATGCCGGAGCTGGTAAACTTGTACTCAAGCGTAATAAGTATAGTATCAGTAGGATTTGTAATTGTAGCCTAAGGGTATTCGGATAAGTATTTGTCGCCATCATCTTCCTTTTCATTCTGCAAACTTACTCTCTCGATTCTATCGCTTGAAGCCATAGCTTTGTCATCTTCCCAAACCCAGTCTGCTCTCTGGATTTACTACGCAATTCTGATCTGACCAAAGCTCCAGGTCCACTTTCCAGTGCCATCGTAATTATCTGCTTCTGAATATTACTCTGAGCCTCTACTTGGCTTGAAAGAGTTTCTATGAGAGACTGGATTGAGATATCACCTCCCCCCTCCATCGTAGAAAGAAATGTAACAGCTGCTGCATATCGTCTACGGATAATTTGTCGTTTAATTAGTAATGTAGCTAAAATAGAAATCAGATCTGAAGGGGAAATAGCTGCTTTTCTCTTTTCGAATCTATCGAGATGCCGAAGGAAACCTAGAAGCGGAGAATGCTCTTCCCCTAGCCAGAGTGTCTCATAGTACCGCCGAAAGAGCCACTGCTCATCGACTTGGGTGTCGCAAGACTCATCATTGCATTCAAGGAGGTTGTCCAATTGTCGATTACTATTGACTTTCGAGGTAGGAGAGCCATTGTTGATTGGGTTCCTCGATGAGCTGGACTGAGCACTCTTCCATTCTATCGGGCAAGCCAAATCGATACTGAGCATTATAGAAGGAGCATTGTATGACGGCAAGTCAAAAGTGTCGAGAAAAGTAAGAGGAAGTTAGGATCGCGTCAAGAACATCTTGTTTTATTCTATAGTGTTTAATGGCGTCCGTCACTCGACAATAATTTAAGAAAAAAGTCGCGAAGACCCGCGTCCTATACACGCGAATCCTGACTTTTACGTGAAGCTTCTAATTAATTTTAAGATTTTTATTCACCACCATCACCCAGAGGCTGAATAGGTAGATGCAAGAAGATTGGACGTATATACATACATTGACCACCCACTGAAAGAAAAGAATGGAATATTACGACTAAGCCATACGATTTACATATCAAAGAGAGAAATTCTGCCATCCATATGAAAATGATCGATGCCCAACCCCAATGGAGCACATGTTCTGACGCCGCTCAATCTCTGATCTTCATCGGTCACCTCGTAGTGTAGAATTGGAGCACGAGGTCGGATTAAAGGTGATGGTAGCAGTGTCCGAGCGCCTCGGCTGAAGAAAGAATTTAATGAGCGACTGAGTAGTGGTGATGGTGGTTGTACTTTACGAGCCCTCCTCACATCAGCTGGTCCAGAACAACTTCGTTGAGGACCTTCCCATCCTCCTGGTCTTCGAGAAGCAAACCAAGCGCTAGGTTGGGGTGATTCAAGGGTAGGTTGAGGTGACTGATCAAAGTTTACTTGAAGTGGAAAAGCTGGTGTTGCAGGTGAAATTGATGGTGATAATAGTTGTCCAAATTCTCGCGGTGACACAGAGACTTCTTCTCTACGGGATGATATCATATGACTCAAAGCTCGTTTCAGAGGTTGCAACTTTGGTGATTTTGCTGCCATTATTCGAGCACCAACTGCTCTACTTGGTCGAATTGGAAATGGTGCTACAATATCTTGACTTCCTTGAGCATTTCTACGATTACGTTGTACAGATGGACCTATTTCACCTGCATTACTCGTCGAAGCTGCCGTAACAGCGCAATTTTGCCAAGCCGCAAAGCTTGAAGCAAGTACTTCTTCGTAGGCAGCTGGGAAAGAAGAAGCCAAGCTTTGTCCACTTGTAACTCTAAAACGTTCTTCAACAGCAATTCGATTCCATTGAGCAGTCGCACTGATGGTACCTGTTGGCGGATTACTAAAGTCGGCTACACTTGCAGGACTATCGACCTTATTGAGCCCGATAACAACAGTAGCTTCATAGGTATCTAATGCCCAGTCAGTGAGCGATTGTCTCTTTTCAAGTGGTAATTTAGGTTGCGATCTTTGATTCTCTTTTAATGCATCCAATACTAATTTTGAACCTTGATTGGCAGTCAAGTGAAGTAGTGTGTCAACTTCTAGTGCCAATCTCGCTGCTTTTACCTGATCTGCTAGTAGACTACCTGTAGTCTCTGCAGAGTCGGGTGCATTCAAACCACGCAGTCGAAAGTTGACATTCAAAGGAAAGCCACTTCCTTCAAAAAGTAACCTATTTTGCTCTTCTTTCTCTTGATTAATACTCATGGGTGCAAATGATCGATCTTCAGTGCATACCATACTTTCCGTCCCTTCAGCACTTGCAATTCGATTGCTTGTTTTTGATGAACGTCTCTGAGGTAGCAAAATTGGTTCAAGTGGTAGCACTCCTGGGGACGGAAGTGCTGATGGTCTTCTAGGTCCTCGTCCAATAAAATCACCATCCTCAAGTACAACACGAGTATTACTATTACGCCTTACAGGAGGTACTCGCCTTCCTCTTGGAGGTTCCTTGGCGTTTTCTTCAATTGCTGGCAGAACACCAAGGCTTTCGGGTGGACCTGTAAATTTACCTCTTGCAGTCTTCTTTCCTTTGAAATCGAAACAAATGTCTGTTTGAGATTCATTGGGAGGTGGAGAAGATACAGCTCTACGACGAGCCGCACTTCCTGGTGACATGTGAGGTGACGATGACCTGCTAATTGGTTTCATTTCATTGACAGATTCTGGCCAACCCCGTGTGTACATTAAATTTTGTAAAATCTGTCTTTGATCATGCGTATCCCTCCTTTGCGATAGTGTGTTTCGAACATTGCTTCCAGATGCCTTGCCATCGTTTTCATTGGATTCAGAAGGCAAGAGATCAGCAGATTGTTGATGTCGGGATGACACTTTTGAATCATCGACTCGAGAAAGGACATTTTGATTACCTTGATAGAGTACATGGTCAATCGTCTCCAAGTCAGAGCATCGACTTTGACTACTTTGTGAACTATCTTCTACATCTCCACCATATCGAGAAGTGCCTGCAACGCTTTCAGTCGGTGGAATAGAAACCAATTCTTCTTTTTCCTCTTTTTGAGCCGCTGATATTTTGTGTTCTCTTTGTTTCAACTTTGAGTCAATTTTGTTACATTCTTCTAGAGTCAAATCAGGTGATGAGTATGAATCCAATTCAGACTGACTCCAAAGCTGCAACTTTCGAGTTATAGTAGCTACATCTTCCGGTATACTTTCATCACCGGTCCAAATCATTTTTGAGACGTCGTTATCACAATAAGGACTATCCAGTCGAGTACCTCTCCGAAATTCCTCTTGATCTTGTTCTCTAAGATAAGAATAGGGTGTTCCAGGAGCAGTAGGTTGAAAGTCGTCTTCGGCCCTCTGTTCTACGCTACCGGCTGCTGAAATACTTGAATTTTCTACGCTGGTGACGTCTGTTGGAACTTGATTGGAAGTAGGTCGATTTGGATTTGTTAAGCGACGTTCTTCTCTTTCTTGATGGTGATGATGATGATGGATTTGTGGTGACAAAGATTCGCTAGAGTCAGCTCTGCCTCTTATGGGCCTGCTTTTGTTATAACCGTCATAAGAGTCGGCGGAGGAGGAAGATGAGGAGAAAGTAGCTCCAGGCTTGTTGGCTGGGCGCGTAGTGACATTGGGCGTACTTGCAGATGGCGTAGACATGGCTGATGACGTGCAAAAGTTGATAGGGAGACTCTGTGCGGGATAAGTTGAGTGACAGTGAATTTGGGGCGAATGTATAAAGATGGGTGTATTGCTAGAAGGAGGTGGGTTAAAAAGAAGGAGTATATCAACTACCAGAGTCGATAAATATGCAATGAAAGCAAAAAAGATGTAGCAAAAGGGTGGGATAGAAGAAGAAGAAAAAGCAGATGAGATGGTACGCTCTCCTTAAATAGGTGATCAAGTCAGTCAATCACCAGCAACTATACTCATCCGTTTACCATTTACTAAACCCCCCTGCAGTCAACTTATACCAAGTTGACGCCCAAGCAGCCAAGCTTTTGATCGTAGCTGTGCATGCCAATCAAACCAAAAAAAAAGTCAAGAAAACGCCGCGTAATAGTAATTGTCAAGCTAAGGAAACAATGAGTGGTGTTTCAGTCCTTTTCCAACCTCAAATTGCATGCACGACAGTCGTCATCGACGGAGAAAAATTTGTCGTTCATCAATCGTGTGAGACATGAATGAAATGCCATTGAATTAGAATTTTCAATTGGTGAGATGCGCTGTACCTCCAAATAGACTCTTTTTACTAATTATGACATAGAAAAGAGAGGAATCTAGTAAGGGGATGGACACTGTACAGATCCAAACACGTTCACTTACACAAAGGCGTCAGCAAGAAGCAATTCAGTCTCCCTTGCAGTCCACTTTTGAGTAGGTAGACTCTGCAAGAACATTATTATGCCCTGAAAGTCCATCTTTCTCAATTCATCATCCCATCGATTAAGAAAGGCTGAGCAAACGTATAGATGAAAATCTGAAAAGGCATCTGGCCCCTCGGCCTACAAGGCAAGTCAGGAAACAAAGTGAATTAGCGTGCAGGATTGAAGGGCTGCAGCTATTCTTCTAATTTACTCACCAAATAAGTGTCCCATAATCTGACAATATTGCGTACGCTCAACTCTCTCATCAATAGACAATTCATCCATCGAAAGGCAAATTGCATGTACTCTACGCCTTGCTCCTCCAAGTGACTATGAAGTGGAGCTGTAGGAGGAAGAATGTGGTGAACATTTGTAGAAGAGATCAAGACGTAAATGTATGCTTCACTCACGATTGATTCGTCCTACCAGCTCTCCCATCCTCCGAACTTGTCTCTGTATTCCAGGTTGAGCGAAGATGTAATTATCTTGTATACCATCTAGTAATTTTGAAAGACACCAAAAAGTATCTGCCTCTAGAGCCTCCAATGCAGTTGGAGGTAGAATTGCCACATCATACTGTTCGACATCTGATGAAATGTAGGCACCAAGAAAGACTTGAAAGAAAGGAGTGGCCAAGTCATTTATCCCTTGAACATATCCACTAGCAGGGTGCCGTATAGCCCAGACGTAAAGTATTCGCTCTAAAGCTCGTTGCGTAGCTTCTCTCTGCCACAAGGGTATACCAGGGTTGGTTCGTGGTACATCAATGTGAATTTGATGCCAAATGGTTTGATCTAAAGATTCGCTGCCTCTCTGAAATGCCAGTCGGACACCTGCTTGATATTCTGCTCTCTTTCGAGATAAAGTCGAAGCTCGAGCGCTCTTTGCTGGTGGAAGGTAGCCCTAGAAATAAGTTGTAACACCTTATTAGCGGGAATATGTGCTATTGGATCTATCAGCTACACTTACAAGCAGCAACATCCATATCATAGGCCTCATCTCTTCCGGCATACCCGCCCATGCTAGTGATCTCAGCTTATCTGTAACAAGGCAAACACTGATCAATTTCAAGATTTACACACCGGTGATCACTTCACGTACCCATTTGAACCACATCATCGTTCAGACACTGTATAAATTTATTCCTCCTTCTCTCTGTCCGTATGCTGCTCTTGCGTTCTAGCATACCTTCTGGTAACCTGACCACCTCCTCTGGATAATTTAAGCTATCTGTAATCGGGGCGGCAGTCAAGACACCCTCTCCAGTCAAAGTGGCTACTACAGTGTCAATCTCTTGACCTTGTGAAGAAGTGATACTGGACATTCTTGGTGAAGTAGTCGAAACATGTTGATCTGACTCATTATAAGAACTAGCTCTCGATGTAGTAGCCTTGCAAGGCCTTGACGTCAGGGACAGCCTCGACAGTATTCGGGTTGGGTCTTTAAAGAGAAGAAAGCAGTTAGCGAATTCCGTCTTAACATCTTCATCAAACCTTTGACCTACCACGTAGAACCTCGTCAAGATCGCTTTGAATAGCAGCAGTCATATCCTTTGCTTCACTTTCTGATCCCCTCCTGAGTCCTCCCACCGGTGTCTTGTCACACTCTTGTGATACTTCATCTACTGATTGCGTTGGTGCAGAAGGACTAGCACGACCTGTACTTGCAGTTCCAGTACTTGCTGACCTCTCTACTAATGTCCAACCACTCTGAGTCGCTGTACTACTGCTACTGACGCTGGGCCTTTCCGTCGAAGTAATTCGTACTTTCGGTATGCTATTGCCTTCCCGCGACGATGTTAGGCTGCTTTCACCTGATAGTGGATATGGATGAGGTCTAGCAGGTGGAGCATGCCTTGCACTTCCACCGCCCACTTTACTTTTATGACCTCCATTGGCTTTTGGAGTAGAAGATACATTTCGACTTGCTTTTACAAACTCATCATCATCAGAATCTATCTTCCAAGCATCATCTTCCCATGTTGCTTTTGCCTGTTGTATGCTGGAAGATGAAGCATTCATGGAGCTAGACATGGTGTACCTCAACTTCTAACCCTGTCAAGGAGAGAAGAAGTGTCTGTGCGATTGTATTGATAGTCCTAGAATCGGAACCAACACACACACTCACTTTACACTCAAAAATGTACCTTAAACGCCTTTTTGGGCGTAACCATTGACAGTCAAGCCAACGTCCAAGATATTACACGTGTGTCTTATGTAAGCCTCTTTTTTTTCCTCTTTATTTGAGTGTTCTTGTTCTTGCACCTCAAAACACCTCTCAATTCTACCATTATCAGATACTTTTGTGAGGACCAGAAGGGAAGGCTGTGTCCACAACGATTATACGGCAGGGAGATGACTGGGATTTTGGGCAGGACAGCAGCCGTTTTTCGACATACTCTCAAAACACCATCGCAACAAAGAGCAGATGTGATAGCTACACTTGGAAGGAGTGTATCTACGTCGACTTCAAATCTTTCTGCTTTAGCTATCAAAGATGGAAAGCTCCTTTTGTATCGAGGTCCTCCAGCTATGTCTAATTGGGCATACTTGCTCTGTGGAGGTATTTTTACTAGTGTAGGGTGAGTCTGACTTGATAGAGAGTCTCGCGTAATTAGAGAAATTTAAAACGTAAAGAGCATCTATCTTCAGAATTGAACTTGCTTTCAATATCTATAATCACTTTACCTGGCCACTTAGCACTAAAGATCCTAATAATCCTCCCAAATTGCTAGGAGGGAGGACAAGAGCGATATTTGCTGGTCTAGTCGGCCTAGTTGGTGTAGGGACAGTGAGTTTAATTAAGTTTCGCTTGAATTTAGGATTGCAACTTACAAATACGCCTCTTTCCTTCCAAAGGGTTTGCTCTTTTGGGTTGTTCCCACAAAGACAATTGTCAAACTTACTCTGCTGGTTCCAACTCGACAACTTGTTATTCGTACTGCTGCACGAGAGTGGTCTTCGGCTCTACCTCGAATTTTATTTCCTGGCCCATTACGCAAGACTGCCGAAATAAGAGGTTATTATCAAACCAAACACATTAACGAACGAGTCGTACCATTGTCAAACGTCTATCGAATAAGAGGTAGTGCTACTGCTGCTGCTCTTACTATAGCAAGGGTCAGGTCCAAGTCAAATGCGCCAAACAAACAGAACCTTGCCTTGGATGAAAGGCATTGCTTGGAAATTAGAGTTGGAGAAGATCGATTTTGGTATCGACTAGAGTCAGCAGGAGGAGGATTACCACCAAAAGGGCAGGGTTATGCTGGATTTTGGAAGAGGCAATTATATCGACTTCGAGGCAAGACTGAGTGGGAAGGAGATGAAGGGCTTTATGCTAGTGATGGTCGTGTATTAGGCACAAAGGAGCCATGGTTTGCAGATCGAAGGACATTTGATGATGTAATTCCCTTGGTCAAGAGAAAGTCGAGTAGACAAGCAGAATAATTTTACTTGATCAATCCACCACTCGCCTTCCCTCTCTTGTAACATACAATCAACACAACAGCATCATCACTCATTAGAATGGTAAAAAAAAAAATTGTGGCATAGTATGGATATATTTTACCAACTCAAAGAGATACTAATCACCAGGAAATTGATGCAGTAATCTTCTGTTCTACTTTGATGACGACGGGCTTCTATGGTGGAATTCAGCATAGGGCATGTGGTATTTACATATACCCTTGTGAAATGTCACTTGCAATCATTCTAGACAAAGAGCATGTCTGCTTAGCAAATTTCTTTGAGAGTACGTGGTCAAGAAGAGCAGTATAAGCTGATAGTCTCACAGATGATGTCTATGATGACGAAAATAAAAGGATAGAAGAAGAAAGGAGACCTCCTTATCACCTTTTATCGGCTAGTCCGTGTACTTGTTTCAAAAATGCCCCTCTATTCCCCATCCGCTGTATGAGCTGTAAAAATCCTAAGCTGCTTTCCATACAAACAGGCCTACTTTGGCCCTACCTTTGTGTAAAAGGTCTTTATTCTGATACCAAGTAACATCACCATCTCAACAAATATAAAAGGGGAGGGGGGGGGGACTGGCATCACATTAAGACAATCTAGAAGACGTTGTTGTCAGAGGAATTGAATTTACAACGCAATGTGTAGGTGACAGTCAAGAAAGTAAATTAATCACTAGAAGATTTCGTAGCAACCTTTAATTCTACTTGGAGTACTCGAGCTCCTAGAATAGGAGCGACAGATGGTAAATGAATTTCACAAATGCCTTTGTGTTGAACACTTGTAATCGTCCTTGTAGCTACTTCTGCTGCACCAATTTCAAAAGAAAGTGTCCAATAGAGAATGGTGGGATCTCGTTCCTTTGAAATACTATCGATTCTAAAATAACCATTTTCGTTGACCGCTTCGTCGTAGTGAATGTGAAGATAATTTAGACCATTATTGTAAGAATCGAGGAACTCTTGATTCATTGTTTGTAAAGTCGTTAAAGATTTGAGAGATTTTGGTGCTCCTCCATCAACCAATTGGCATTTGGGAAGTTGGGCATCAACGGCTGCACCAATTGTTGACTTGATACATACAACTGTCATGGAAAGATAATGCGGAAGAAGGATGAGTATGGAAACCTTTCATGATCTTTTGTCTAGCTGGAAGACTCACCCATGCAGAAGAGGAGGGCAATAGAGTAATTCAAGATCATGTTTGCACTTTTTTTTTTACCTTCTCTTGCTTTTCGAGCTGAGAGTGTTACAGATGAATACTTTGTGATGAGGAAAAGGAAAAAAGAGATAAAAAATGGATAAGTGGTGCCCTTTTATGTTTGCATATACTCGGCTGATCCGTGTTCTTTGTCAATCCAGAGTAAAAAGAGAAAAAAATTGTACGATTTTAACTCCTACAGTAGGTAATTTCCCATTTTATTTTTAAACTCGAGTCTCTCTCTGCCTTTACGCCCTTGTCTCTTTCTTCTCTCTTCGAATTTGTGACTCCGTCCTTTTTTTGGCAACTCATTTATTCATCTTGACTCGGTTTTCGGTCCGACGATGTTCAAGCCTCTTGCAGTTCAATTGCAAGAGAGCAATAGCGGCGGGCTTATTTTGACTCTCTCTTTTGTTGACACAGATAGAGTCTACCAAGTAGACAAATCACAAATTTCTCTGAAATTTAAAACAAGACAAAACGAATGGGAAGCTTTGCTTAATAAATGATAATAAAAATTTCTTGGGATGGGAGTAAATGCAAAGCAAGTATGTAACAATGAAACTAGTTCAACGGTTTAGAAGTAAAGTAAGCTCAAATTCAGCTTCAAGTATTCCTTGATTTGTAAATTGAATTCAACTGTATTGTCGTTTACTTGCTCGCATATATACACTCTTTCGCTCCCCGCTATATTTGTTTTTTTGCCATTCCGCTCTTCTCAACACCTTTTTTATTTGGCACATTTCAGCACGGATGTTTTTCACAGCGGACCGAATCATTACAAGTATCTAGCCATAGCCACTTATCGACGGACCGGGACGATTCTAGCGACACTTTTTTTTTTACAAAGGAACAAGCACTTCTTTGTTTTGCAGTCGAGAAACAAGATTGTATGCGAGTGTGGTTTGGGTTGAGTATGTTCTGTGAGAGAGGACTTGAAGTGAAAAGGCAATTGATATTTTGATCTTTGTATCTGTTTTGCATCATTTCAAGCACCCTGTTTTGCGCCAGGTGATTATTTAGCCTTGTTGACCTGTGTCTGTCTCCTATTCAAGTCCTTTAGTGGCTTTACTGTTCTTGCAAATTTTAATCTCGTGGCAAGTAGCTTGAAAGTTGGCCAATGTAAAGGGTGTCGTCCAGCAAAGAAAAACAAGATTGAAAGTGAAAATTTGGGGTGTAGTCTACCCAGTGGATTTTTGGGCGGAGACAAGGAAGAAAATGCTTTGAGCTGGTAAGCGGCCACTAAAGCTCTCATTACTTTCTCTTAGTTCTTTCCTCTTCATTCACCATTTGAATAATCTCTTCACATCACGAAGCATAAAATGCAATTGCAAATGTTCGTCAACTTTCGTGTAGCAATTTTATTCTGCCTTGGTGAGTTTCGCATAACGAGAACATCATGAAAATTCACGTCGCGCATCTACTGACATTAGTGTAAAAAAAAACTTTCTTTTTATATAATAATATTAGTGTTATTCACCAATTTTATTTCAGTTTATTCCGTTTCTTGCTATCCTGCAGCTGGTCAAATTTCTGAAGTACCACCTAAATTGGCAACTTTAGGCATTGATAATGCCATAACGTCAGAATGGCGGGTAGATGGCAATCTACTTAAAATCAACTATCATACCGACAGAAAAGGTCATGAAACATTTTCTTTCATTAGTACTTCAGCCAATCCTAATTCGGAAACACTCGTATGGAGTTTCACCTATGGAGATGTTAATCTGAATACCTTGGGAAAAGGATACATTGTTAGTGTTAATGATCAACGAATGTGTACTTTTGATGTCACAATCGAGGGAGGAAAGCTATTTGGTGCCAAGATCATTGCGGCAGACGTCGTCGTATTACATTAAGTGGCCTTTTCCACTCATTCGTCCATGTCTCTTCACATTGTCATTTGTCGAGTCAAATTTTTCCACCGATCTCGAACGACTTTATTCTTTCTCCCCCTTTTACACTCCCACTTCAAGGCTTGGGTGACACCTCTTTGCTGTACTTTTTAATATTTATAGTGTAGACTTGCTCAAGAATCAATGACAGCGCGCCACCTCGAGAGTATTCGTAATTCTCTTCTATCGCGTCCGGGACAGAGACCTCAATTACAATAATAATTTAAATCTATCATATAATCCCGCGACCGCATGTGTGGAGGAGATACCGCGCATACTTTTTATTATTATGCAGATTATAATAGGACCCGAGGAAAAGTCCTCGAAAGTACCGCGGCCAATTTTTTTTTTCTTTTTACTTAGTTGATGGTGTTGTTAAATTGTCACCAGTAGGGAAAAATTGAGTCGTTTAAGATGTAAGACGAAAGAAGGTTCAGTGAGCCCGATAAATAGGACATCATTCCACAAGACCTCTAAGAAAAAGTAAAGATAAACACAATGACACTACCTCTCATCGTCGTTTGCGGTGCCAACGGGCAACAAGGTCGATCCATTGTCAAACATTTTACTTCTACAGGTCGATTTCGAGTAAGAGCGCTTGTTCGCAATGCGCATACTGAAGCAGCAAAGCAAATTAGCGAACAAGGAGCAGAAGTAGTCATTGCCGACTTGACCAAAGTTAAAAGTCTTCAAAAAGCTTTTCTAGATGCAAATTTTGTGTACGCTTATACGATTCCACAGCCAAATGGCATTAGTGAAGAGATTTTAGGACGAAACATTGTTGATGCATGCGTTTTCCAATCTCAACAAATTCCTTTTTTGATTTGGAGTACTTGTCCTAATGCAACTAAAATATCAAATGGAAAGTTCCATATTCCCTTGTATGATGGTTAGTAGTTTCAATAAGTGTCATAGTCTTACTTTGAAAGTACTGAAATGATTTCTTCCTATTTTTTTATATTAAAAAAAAAATTAGACAAAGCAGCTGTGGCTGATTACGCACTTTCCAAGCTACCTTGCGTCTTTGTCAAACCAACAGGTTTCTTTGAGAATCTGATAGAGTACCATTGGCTTGAAAAAGAAGGAGATGGTTCTCTTTCTATACGTGCACCAATCATGCCAAATAATTACTACCAAGCTTGGATTAGTATAGAACATGATCTTGGTATTTGTGTGGAAAAATTACTAGACAAGAAGGAAGAGTGTAATTACAAGACAATTGAAATTACATCATGTTGGAAGAATTGGAAGCAGATTGGTGACATTATTCATAATGGTGAGTGCGGTAATAATACCTGCAAGACAAGTGCTGACTGTTCTTGTTTGTTGAAAAGTCACGGGAAGAAAGGTAAAGCACACTGTGATAGATGAAGAAGGATTAAAGCAAGTTATTGGAGTCAAAGAGGGTGCTGAAGTCGCTCAAGTTCTCAATTTCTGCAAGGAATATCTCTGTTCAGAGTCACTTACAGAAGAACAAATTCATACAGATTCACTTTTCAAAGATGTTATTTTTGACACTTGGGAAGCATACACCAAGAGAGTTTTAATACCTCACTTTGAATTGTAAGCTTGTGACTGATTTGTTTTATTATTTTGAATTAAATTAAAAGTAAAAGATGCATGAATTTGTGTGAAGTTTACAATGGACATGATCTTGTCACCATATTACCTACTTTTTCATCTATCCTGAAGGATTGGATACGATAATTTGATAAACCGTTTTGCCATTGATTTCTGAATGAGGAATATAATGTTTGCATTCCACTTGATTTTTTAAAGTACTGAGATAGATGACTTTTGTCTCTTCTCCTGAACGGAAAGTAATAGCCAGATATAACACCTTTGGATTGTCTCTAATGACAGATTGAATTAATGTTTTTGTAGAATCTTTATCAGAATTATAGGTGACCACCACTCCCAATTGATCAAGCATAAAGATGGCCTTTTCTTCAGTGTATCGAACTGTCATTGCATTCGCATTGTACCCTCTTGGTGAACTTTTTAAAACATTGCAATAATTTGTGGGCTCAGTGATGGCGAAAGCTATACTAAAGAGTAGAGCTGTTGTGAGAAGGGTATCAATTAGAATTTTTAGGAAAAGTCTACAAATCTTTATAACTCACTCGTACACAGCAAAAAAGTACGAAAGATGGACAACATCATTGTGAAATGTTAGAAGGTGGGGAGAAAAAGTAAAGAAAAAAAAATCAAAATTGGATGGGAAGGGTTCTTAGTAAAAGTACTTGTTTGCTCAATGTAAGAAAAAGGAAAACTTCCTATAAAATATTCCTCACTAAATGTATATGATACTACTTTGCACAGTCAATGTAGGGTACATCTCAGTGCCACCTTGTCATGCCGTCTAATGAATTATAGTGGCTTGCCAATTTGTGGCACCGACGGGTGGCTTCTCATTCGCAAAGGATGCCGATGAAATAAATCGCTAGTATCTCTACTCAAGACGTATGTACGTTTGATAATCATCACAACGAGCTACTAATGTAGATTCTTTCTCACTATCATCACATTGACACAACGGTGATGGATTGGATTCAATCTGAGACATCGCTCTTGCACGGACTTTGTGTGTGTTGATCATCAAAGTGACTTTGATCATGATAAAAATTGGCTCGACCAACAAAATCAAATTGAAATTGAGCTAGCAAGGTAATGACCGACACATGTTCTCTCTGTTTGACTACTTTTTTTTTTACATTAAAATCTATTGACTGATACTCTAAATATCTTTGAACCTACAATGTAATTTTCATAGGGAATATAAAATTCGCAGTGAGGCGAATTAGACTGTGTCTTAAAGTTTAATGTAGAAATAACACTTCCACCAGGAGTATTAGGTATTGGAGTAGCAAGATAGACTGTCCAAATGATTTGTTTATATGGCGAAGCAGTTGAACCACTTTCAAGAAGATAATAATCATTTTGATTAGCATTTTCATAGGTGACTTGTAAGACATCCTTGTCAGCAATGTAGATGGAATTCTTTTCAGTTTGTGAGAGTAATTTTGCATCAGTCATATATAAATTGCTTGGAAGATTTCCTCTGATTTGTTCACAAGTATTTCTTGGGTGTTGTTTAATTGCATTGACGCCGCTCAATAGCATCAAGCAAGTTTCTTGAGTAAAGATAGAAAAGAAAAGAGAAGAGTTAATCAAAGGACAACCGAGCTAGCTACCCTCTTCTTAAAAACATGACATACCAACAAATAGCAAGAACATTACTCGAAAATTGTTAAACATGTTGAAACTTTGCTGACCACTATTATATACTCTGATTACTGCTTGTCAGATTAGAATGGAAAAGGAATAGAGACAAAGGTTTGATCGAAGAGGAGTGGCCAATTTATCTGTGTCAGGGGATTCAATTGCATCTGCCACATTTTTTTTTTTTTTTTTTTTTTTTTTTTCCTTAACTCTTTTAGCGCTCCGTCACGGCAAAAGGCGCGGAATGGAGTGGCGGCACATTTTAAAAAAGTATATACTCCGTTATTCTCCGCCGTCCATTTGTGGCGTATAGCAATACAAAGTAACACACAGATCAACTTCTGAAAATCATCCACTCGGCCAAGCCGCTCAGAAATATCTTTTGAAATATCATCATGCGCAGTCAAGTTGAAATTTGTTAATTGATGACTACATAATCTGCACAATGAAGAGAATAATGCGAGATTGGAATTTATCTTCCTCTGTTGTAAACATGCAAACGGCTTTACTAGGCAAAGTAGCATATGGTTCAACTATTTTATATAGAACATGATATCTTTTGAGTAAATAACAGTTGTACATGTTGGAGAGGATCTCTTGGTTATTAATTTGACAGCAATGAGATATATGTTACTTGCTATCAACAATCTCACTGGTGGCTTTCGGGTGATCCCTAATTCACCACCACACTCCAAGGGAATTTGACACATGGCCCAAATGATGCATCATTTTATCTAGTCGACATTCGAAGTTCATAAATGAGAAAAGGGATACTTTTCAAATGATTGTATCTTGCTGATTCTTTCTTGCTTAATCAAGCACAATCTCCAACCAGCTCCTTCTTCTTCAAACGACGATTGCCTTTTTCTTTCTTTGCCTTTTTCGGTTTAGGTGTGGGTAATAGATCACTTAATTCACTATCACTCTCACTCTCTTGCATAGATTGTACCGCTGAACGCTTTATTGCTCGAATAGCGTGTTGTGGTACAAAGTCTACCTCTACATCTGAAGAAGTCAACAATTCAATGACGTCGATGCTACATGCCTTGGAATGAAAGCTTTGAAATGATTTTGTGCTATCTTGTGAGAGATTTGGTTGTTTACTGGTAGGCTGTAGTGGTAATCGGTTTGCAATTACATTAGATTGTCGTGTTGCAGGATTACTCGACATCTTCTTCTTGAGGGCCCTTGCTGGCGCACTCGTCTCAACCTGTTGTTTACCAATACCTGGTGCAGTCTCATTGCAAACAGATTCCTTTACCCATCCGCACAGTAAATTGTCATTTTCGACAATTCCATTAACGCAGCTTTTCGTAAAAGGATGCTCTTGTAGACTTTTACTAAAAGTTATATAGTACAACATTCGAAAATCTTCGTCGCTAAGTCGTAAACGTGCTTGGTTGCGTTGTAATGTATGATTGGGTGGCTCAGAGTCTGTGACGTACGAGTAAAGGAAAGGTGGTGCTACTAATTCGGAAGAGACAGACTTGGATACTTTCGATGTGGACTTTCTTGCCTTGCTACCTGATGTGCTCTTCCTTTTCGTTGACGTCTCTTCTTCCTCTGCTGACAAAGGATCGCTTGCTTTTCTGATATTATCCAAATTACAACCTGCCACAAGTCCTTTTTCTCTTTCAGTGCATACTTTTGATACCTGCCAACCTTCTTTGCTGAGACCAAAACATGCTGGATTACCAATTCTATATACATAACCCCTATTGATCAACGTCTTCATACCGCTCCATGCAGAGTGAAAATTGGTTCCAAAACCATGGCTAGAGGTAGGATTTGCTTTAGGTATGTACTTGGAGTCACTGAAAGGTTGTGCGCATTGAATGATAATTGCTTTAGAATAATAGTAACCACCTGATTTTGGTCCTTCATCTCCATCAAGATCATCATTGTCAGGTTCCGGCTGTTGTGGTGTCAGAGTATATAAAGCAACAAGAATACCATGCGTTCCAGTTCGATGTTGTGGAACGAATTGCTTCGGTGCCTTGACAGGTGCACTCTTCTTCTTGATCTGCTTTATTGACTTTGTTGATGACTCCAAGACTTTCGATTTACTTCTTTGTTTCTTGGCTGGAGAGCAAAAGTCTAGATCAGAATCTGTTTCATCACACTCATCATCCTCCTTGTCATTATTGCCAAGATTCTTCTGCTGAGCTGTGACTCGAGTGGATCCTTCTCCTGTGTATCTCTGCCCGTTATCTCGACACCATTCACAGAGCAAGATTTCTAGCTTATCGACAAGAACCTCGCCAAAACCCGCTAAAGGAAGTAATTGCTGCAAATTGGTGAATTGTATGGGACACGCCTTGAGGGACGAATAAGCTTCACATAGTGCAGGAACAGACTTTGACCTTTTCTGTCTTCCTGACTTTATGAGACTCTTAATGAGGTTCTTGACCACATCATTAATTGTCTTTAGGGCAGGAAGGTCTTCCACATTCATCCCTGCCCGGTAATCCCTTTTGTAATAGAGTAGGAAAGGAAAGAGAGAGAGAGAGAGAACAACACAATATATTTCAAGGCTCTCCAGATCATTTAATGGGAAGCGCGTTCGAAAAAGCTTCACGTGAGAGAGCTGGCTGGGAAGTCCAGATACGGTAGCTTCAGCCCTCCACGAATTCCCTTTGTCTCTTGCTTTTTGTTCATCAAAAACCAGAAAAAGGAACAACAAAGCAACAGACTACAAACGGCATCAGTGAGGTCGACGTAGAGTCTTTGTGACCATGGAGGAAGAGGATACTTGCAGGATCTGTAGGAGTGGTTCAGAGGAAGATACACCTCTATACCATCCTTGTAAATGCAGTGGTTCCATTGCCAAGGTTCACCAAGATTGTCTCATCGAATGGCTTCAGCACAGTAAGAAGAAGGTGAGTTAAAAGAGAAGCATTTTGGTTAAAGGGTTGTTGCAGCTATTTACGATTAAATATTATTGTCCTCTATAGTCATGTGAGCTGTGCAATACTGAATTACGATTTCATAAAGTCTACTCGCCAGACATGCCATCTCAGCTTCCATTCTACCTATACGCTCGGAAAGCTGTATCTCAGTCCATCTATCTCTTTCGATACTGGTTGAGAGCCATGTTTGTCAGTGCAGCTTGGCTCGCCCTTTTGCCTTTGGGGAATATCCACGTCTGGCGATTTCACTTTTGGATAGTAGACTTGATTGTTTGGGGTTTGTTAGGAGGTATTGCGCCTCCCAAAAAATTCTCAGCATATCATCTCAGCACTTCATTGAACGGCACTTTACATAGTAATTCGAGTCATACCAATGTCACCACCTTGTTGAACACGACCATAGCATTACTTCCAAACAGCAGTAATATCAGTAGCCTTAATAACACCAGTACAACTCCTTCGACTTTACATTACGGTATTCCTTTTCCACTCGTCTTTGTAGAAAAGATGTTGATGAGAGTAGTCAGCACAAAGGATTACAGAAAAATTTTCGACACTCTTGCTCATGATACTTTTGAAGGTCAGATCTTAACTTGTGCGGTCGTGGTCTTCTTTGTAGCCATCTTTTTGCTGAGAGAGTGGTGCCTTCAGAACTTGCCACAACCAGTGGAAGGACTGGCATTTGCTGCACCACCTCGAGCACAGCCCAATGGAATTGCTGCAGTCGCCAACAACAACGAAAGACTGCGAAGACTTGGAATTGATCCTCCCTTGGCTGAGGCAATGCAAAACCTTAGAAATGTCGAAGCCAATGATGGAAATAGAGATGAGGATTTTGAGCGTTTTGCAGCTGCCTTTCAAGAAGCCAGAGCAAACATTGCTGGACAAAGGGCCCCTCCACGACCCAGATTAGGGCACAACTATCCTAATCCTCCAGAATTGCAAGGTCCACCAGCAAATCTGAGAGAGGCGACAGAGCTACAAAATGACGGATTAAGCAGTGACGTAAGGGAGGAGGGCGCAGAAGAAGAAGAGGATGGTATCATATCATTAGATGAGATGAGGCGTAGGCGAGCTGCTAAATTTGGTCTACCACTACATGAAGAGGATAATGAAAGTGAAGGTTCTGACGAATGGAAAGATGTAGAGGATGAGACTATTGACTTACATCAATCGGAAGGAAAAGGCAAGGAGAGAGAAAGGGAAGTTCTCTCCGAATCTGCAATTGTAGAAGCTGGCCCGTCAAATATAGCTAGACATCGTGATGAGGTTTTTGAGGAAAAGGAACCATTCAATGATGAGAAAAGTGAATGGGAGGATGTTGCAGGAGAGGATAGCGATGATGAAGCAGCGACTCGCGACGATGATAATGCGATTGCTGCGGAAAGGGAAGAAGAGAATAATGGCCTACCAGTTGAACCTGTCAATCGACAAGCGGCTGCCGAGGCTGCTGCCGAGGTGGTTGACATTCAAGACTGGGAAGAAGAAGTGGAAAACGGGGAAAGGCTTGAAGATGATTTGGAGGGTATGATGGAAGCTATTGGATTAAGAGGGCCACTCCTAAATCTCCTCACAAACATGACAATGATGTTTACCCTTTGCAGTTTCGTTTTGGGCCTGTTTGTTGCACTGCCTTATGGAATTGGAAGAGTCTTTGGAGTGGGGACAAATCTAGTTAAGCTGATCAATTTACCAGTCAAGGGACTTCGCTTCTTCAGTGATCCAATTGTCGACTTTATAATTATATATGCGAGAAGGAGCATAGGGAAGATATTCAAGTATATAGGTTTTCAAAAGATTGCAAACATACCTTCTTTCCCATCTCTTCATACTTCCACGCCAATGGAGGGCAAGACTTTTCTATTTTCAAATCTTAAGAGATTTTTCTCATCTCATCAAGCATTCGTGGACCTTTCCAGCAATATCACGGCGAACAGTGTCGATCTTACCAAGACAATTTTTGAAAAGATAGTACCCTCAGCGCCAAAGGTTGTTACTATAGCCAGCAAAGAGTCACCACATCTAAGCAAAGCTCTAGAATCAAGTCTACTATCCTTGTCATCTAATATGATTGCTCAATTTTATCGTTTGCAATCATCTCTTTATACAGTCTTTATGTTAGCAGAAGCAAAGACACAAGGTCGTACTCAGCAGGACAAAATTTTTTGTGTTTTATTAGGACACTTTTACTGGTTGACGGGTCTCTTTATACAAAAGAGACTATCAGGCTTGTACTTGCGATGGAATCTCAAGTGGCTCAAAGCAACAGTTGATCAACAATTAGTAGTACTTAAAGTTCTAAGCTTTATCATTTTAGAATTGGTAGTATTCCCTTGGTGTTGTGGATTCTTATTGGATTTTGCTTTATTTCCTTTGTGGGAAAATGTGACACTTTCAAGTCGATTGGCACTATTACAAAGTAGTCCTCTTAGCGTAACCTTCACTCAATGGTCACTAGGTACACTATACATGTTTGGATTAGCTCAATTTGTAGCCAATACTCGAAGTATTGTTCGATCAGGTGTATTATGTTTTGTTCGGGATGCAGGTGATCCCAATTTCCATCCTATCAAAGATATACTGGAAAGGAGAGCATTGGAGCAATTGCGCAAGATTGGAATTAGTGGTCTAATTTATTCTGGTATTTTGGCTTCCACCATGGGATTTAGTACGAGGGTAATCTACTACGCTGATTATAAAGGGGTAGTTGTTCCACTTCGATGGGAGATGCATCAATCTATAACAACAACAGGTTTGGAGTATGTAGTTATCGCTGTCCTTTTACCTTACTTGATACAATCTTGGCTACCAGCTCATCAACTCAGAAAGGGTGTTAAGAGATGGTGGAAATTTGTAGCTCGTCAATTGCGTATCTCTTCTTACTTGATTGGTGGTCAGTTTCCAGATGAAGAAGGCCATCAGGTTTACAAGACTTGGAAGTCGATGCTGATGATGGAAAAGGTGGCAGATTTAGAGACAGAGAACAAAGATGCAGACGTCTATTTTGTCAAGGATGGTGGTTATGCAAGGGTACCTGCTGATGATCATGCCATCATGACATCACCTATTGTCATTCGTACTGATCAAAAGGGAGAGCCAATTACTGAACGTGGTCAAGAAGCTATGCAAAAGCAAATTGAAGCCATTGCAAAATTAACAAAGAAACCAGAATATAAGGTCATCTATTTACCTCCTCACTTTCAACGTCGCATCTTTGGACTCTTTTTTTGTCTCTGGTTTAGCTTGTCCAGTCTATTTACTATATTGCTTCTTTTGCCACTTTTGGTTGGTCGAAGTGTACTAGATGCTGTGTTACCAACCACTTCACAACCACTACATGATGGATATTCATGGTTTATTGGTGCTTTCCTCATTGGTATATTGGTACAAATGGGTAAGGTAATTCGTCGATTGATCAAGAGTAGCAATCCAAAGAAGAGGCTAATTAGAATTGCTAGACGTGGTGCTGAATATGCTTGGATGTCATTATTTGTATCCTTGACAAGCTGTCTTCTTGGCATCTCGGTGGAATTCTACCTCAATGGAGTCTTTTTCTTTCACTCTGCTTCAACTTCAATGAAGATGCCAGACATTTCCTTGACTCACGCTTGGGCAATGGGTATGTTATTGCAGCATATTATTGTCGTCATTTTAGAATATAGAATGGGACCCAATGTACAAATTGACTGGGAAAAGGCTCCTATCAAGATTTCCGCATTTTATGCCATTATGGAGGTGAGAGTGTGAAAATTAGACTTGTAGTGTCATTAGTCTTTGAATTGAACTTGACTTATTTCATCAGCTTCGATCAACAAATTTGAGAAGACCAAAAGTATGGCTGTTAACAAAGAAGGGATTTATACCCTCTATACTATTTTATATCTATACAATCGTTACACCCCTCTTCATCCTTTACATTAGCAAATCAGCATTTGGACTAGCGCAGAGTGAACAAAAAGGAGCTATTTGGACTTCTATCGTCTTTGATGGTTGTCTTTCTTGGATTTGTTGTCGATTCTTTGATGGATTTATTCGACAAATAACAAACAAATGGACAAATATAATCAAAGATGAACTTTATCTCGTTTCTACTGAACTTAAAAACTATACTTCAGAAAGTGAAAGAGAAAAAGAAGAGGAAGCAACAAAGGGAAATGGATCAGTTGCTGATGGACCTATTCCTGAAGTTCTCTTGAATCGTTGAATTTGAAAAAGTGTTTCAATTTTGTCAATCTTATCATTTTGTAATACTATTCATGTCCTTTAATTATACTTTGTTTAATAATATTTTGTTCCTGGAATTTTAAATAAGAACACACACACACATGCACGCCGTCGGTATCTCTCGACCCCCCTTGCTAGCGGGCATCAATTTTTTTTAAATAAGGTTGCTCTTATCTATATTCTTCTACCTTGACATTCTTTTACTTTTTTATTGTTGTTGTTCTTGTTCAGGACTGATCTCACAACGATGTCATCTATTCCAACAATTTCATTATCTCAAGCAGGTACTCGACAATTATCAGAAGCCATCTTGGATGCTTGTACTGGTACTGGCTTCTTTTATCTAACTGATGTACCCATTGATGAAAGATTGATCAATTCAGCATGGATTGCAAGTGAAACTTTTTTCTTAGATGAAAGTGAAAAAGGTACACAAGCCAAATTACAAAGTCGTAATCGAGAAGGTAATACAGGATATACTGCTGTACAAGAAGAGAAATTAGAAGCGATAAATTCAGTCGAGTCTACAAAGACTGCCGCTACCACAAGTGCTGCTGCTACTACTACTACTACTATTAGACCAGGAGATCTAAAGGAAAGCTTTTACATTGCTCGACTTCGTTCCAAAACAGCACAAAAGTTACCACCCATTCTTGAAAATCATCTCCAAGATCTTGATGACTTTTTTGAAGGTTGTAAAAATGTTTGTGGTATCGTCATGAGAGCATTTGCAGTAGCATTAGGTTTGCAGGAAGATTTCTTTTCTTCCAAATTATGGGAAGGAGATGATGATCGACTTCGTTTAATACATTATCCACCTGCTAATATACCTTCTGATTCGAGTGGTAATAGTATTAGAGCAGGATCACATTCAGATTATGGTATGATTACTCTACTATTTCAAAGGGGTGTAAGTGGACTTCAAGTGTTAAATTTACAAGAACAGTTAATAAAGGGGAAAGACAGTGGTAATAATGATGATAAATGGATAGATATTCCACCAAAAAAGGATGCTATTGTTGTCAATGTTGGTGATGCACTTGAATTTTGGACTTCTGCTGTTTTCAGATCTACTCAACATCGAGTAGTCATGCCAAGAACAGAAGCAGAGACTGTATCTAGATTTTCAATGTGAGTGTGTTGAGTTTGGGTTTACCTAAGTTTTTTTTTCGAAAGAATGAAGAGGAGATCTGACCTCCTATTTTGAAATTGATTTTGTAGAGCCTACTTTTGTCAACCAGACTCAAACGCACTTTTAGAGCCATTGACTGATATTCAAGCAATCAAGTCTATCTCAAAACCTAGCAAACATGATTATCAAGAGGTATTGAAAAGAAAAGGTATTGATCCAAGTATTAAGCGACTAACTGGTGGTCAACATTTACAAAGTCGATTAAAGAGTACCTATGCTACGTGAAACCATTTTAAAAAATGCATGCATATTTCAAGTGGTCTATACTTTCTTATCAGCATGAGCACTCATAGTCTTTTGCTACGATCCTTCAGCGACGAAATGGAATTTAATTGCGCCTGCTTGAATGCTTCCAAATCTCCCGTATTTTAACAGTAGGTGTCTGATTAATGTTCATGTAAAAAAGATTGCTCATAATTACAATTTGACGACACAGACGACGACAGATGCGTCCTCATTATTTATAACTTTTACCACGCTGATTCTTTGGGGGAAAAAGTCATTTCGTTGAAAAAGAGTCGATTGAATACCAAGGTAATTTCGTATGTAAAAGTGAATACCTACTATACAACAATGGCCAGTAATGTAACGACTACCATTGTAGCGAATAGAGTGGTAAGCCATGGTACTAATGCATTTGTAAAATGACCACCATGACTACCATTAAAACTACTGAATCCAGTAGCACCAAGTTTGATGGTAGTAGAAGGTGAAAAGTTGGTAATGTTGAAGAATTCCTGTGTACTAAAGACTACAGTAGCAGGAGATTGATTTTTAGTTGATGGTGCAGCATAATACGAGAATTGAAAAAAGAAACCTGAACCAGTTTCTAGTAGTTGAAATTTTGTAATGAAGAGAAAATTGCGTCATCAATATTAATCAACATCTTGGGTATTTTCATCCTTTTGTAAACTCACCAGTCCATTTGGTCAAGTCCATGACAGCTTCACCATCTGTACCGCTAACTGGAAGAGAGAAAGACCATAGAAAAAGAGGAACGATGATCAGTACATCATTGGTAGCATTCAAAGAGGGGGGGCAAGGTTACTGGGAACTTACAAACTCCAAGTTCTGTTGAATGTACTTTTGTATAATCAAAAAATGTAATGTTGAATTTTGTTCCAGTATAATTGTACTCTGCAACATCCCAAGTGGCATTTGTCCAACGTAGCACATTGGTCTGTCCAGCGTACCTGTAATAGAATGTCAATGATTAATTAGTAAATCAAAGTAAGCATAGCTCTACTCACCATGGACTTGTGGCAGAGGGGACTATGAGGGTAACGCAGGATACTGTTGAGGCAATGGCAAGAATAGCCAAGATACAGAAGAAAAGCATTGTTGATTGGATTTAGAGGCACTCAAGCGTTAGAAAAAGAGGGAGAGACGTCTCTCAAGCTAGGGTGAGTGGGGGGGGGAGAGAGAGAGAGAGATCAAAGGTGACTTGAATCAACCCGCACACTCTTTAAGCATTAGAGAAAGCTCATACTGGTTGCAATCTTGCTTCAGACCATTTCCATGGTTTAAAAAAGTCTTGGCGTTGACAGTGTTACGGAGGAGAACGGTGTATCTTCCATATGGAAATTAGCATCTATTTCCTACGTCATGGTGGTAATCATCTTGTTAAGTCAAGCTATGCTAGTAGAAAAGTCTGCTTTGTATGACCACGCGGTCCCCCCCTCCCTTTTATAGTCTTTTAATTCAAATGACAAGATTGAATTACGACGACTGTATTTTAAATAAATTTTTCAGCAAGATTAGGTAGTCCTGCTAGTAATTCTCAGAGATCTTGTTCTGTAGTAGACTAAGGAAAGAAGAGGTACGAAACAGACAGGAACAATGAATTGCGTATTGCTGTTATATGAGAAAGAAGGAATAATAGACAAAAGAAGCTTTGTTGTGCGCATTCGAAATTTGTATGCTTGATATATACAGATATTCAATTACTAATTACTCTCTCTCTCTCTCTCTCTATCTACATTGTCCCACACAGTCTGCCTTTCAAACGACAATCTTGGAACAAACAAAGAAAAAAAAAATAAAGAAAAACTTTGACTTGTACCGTCCGAGATTGGGAATAAAGAAAAAGGAAGGGGGGAAGGGGGAGTTGAAAGGAACGCATGTACTATCTGGCTCGTGTGAGTTGTTGATCCGCTGCTTCTATCTGTTCCCCGCGGCAACTCCGACTGGATAAGAAGACGCAAGAGAAGGTACTTTTGCAGGGGAAGTGGGAATTTTGTCTCATCGGTTGGTTGAAGGGTAAATTATCAGAAAGAAAGGATGACTTTTAATTTCTCTTTTTCTTCATGCCAAGTAAGGCTAACTGTACTGTAAATTCAATTTACAAGAAGATTAAAAAAAAAAAAAAAAAAAAAAAAAGTTCTTTCCTTTTCTTGTGTTTATTATCTTTTTTTCTTTCTCTTACCTTTCTTTCCCCCCCCCCTCCCCTTCCATTAATGCACCTCCTGCTTGCCGTCACACTACTTTGATTTATTTTTTTAAGTCAATACGCGACTTGACCATCTAATGAGAAGAAAAGAATACAAAAAGTAAGCTCAAAATAGAAATTAGATAGATATGAATATTTTAGAAAAAACAACTCAATTCCGAAGTCACGGCAAGCTCTAGCTAGCCTCATTAAGACAAAGGAGAGAAGAGAGAGAGAGAGAGAGAAAAAAAAAAGAAAAGAAAAAATAAAAAAAGAGTCTAAGACTAAATTTCGTTTTGAGTTCTACTATATTGATACAACATACCAGACGACGAGGGGGTGGTTGGGGATCAGGGATAGAGATACATAGACTTCTTGTCTTTTCATTCTCCCTATACACTCTGATACTTTTCTTATTACCCCTTTGGTAGAACATCTTCACCTCCTGTCCTGGATTGGCCCGTCACGCCAACGCGCAAGCATCTGCAACTTCGCACCAAAGACCCCTTCATCAACGAGCCCCTTTGATCCCCTTAGATTGAATCAAGAAAGAGGGCGAATAGTCGACGCCTGCTGTTTTCAATCTTCAAGAGCTGCCGGCACGCTCAAAGAAGAATTTATGAAAGTAGGATCAACTTCTGTCAGCAGACACCTTTACACCATACCCTCCCATCGCATCAACTTATAGCGAGGAGCGCATGATATCTCCCTTCGTGTTTTGATCTGAGTGAGTAAGGATAGAGGCAGTAAAGAGCAAAAATTTACAGAGATTGTTCCTGACTACTAGAACGATAATACCTCGCAGCTTGGGCATAATTTGGCCTCCCCACATTCTTTTGCACAACACCGCTCCTTTACAACTTTCATCTACCTTTCCACTTTGTTTTGTCTGATTTACGATGATGGTAATGCGTTCTACCTCTCCCACTTTCTATACCCCTACTCCCCGTCAAAAGGCAGCTTCAAATTCAGTAAGATACGACTACAATACTCAGCCTAGTATTGTCGTCACACCACCAAGGCCTTCGAGGAACACCACAAAGGATTTGCCCCGCGAAAGGCTGCGAGAAGTAAGGCCGATCGTCAAAGTCAAGAATCCCAAATATGTCGAAGTGGAAGATATCGAAGCTGAGCTCGACAAACAGCAGATGGCTACCCAAAATGAAAAAGAAGTAGATCTAGTCATACAGCAGCAACAAGTATTTTATTCTCAAAAGGTGTCGTTAGATGATCTCATTACCAGCAGCGATGTGTATTCGAGACCTTCCCCTATTAGACTGGGCAGCGCTCCAAGTGACAATAGCAGTCACCGAAGAGCTCGATCACATTTCAGTATTCCGGATGTCATTGTGACTTCCTCCCTTGAAGATGGCGAAGAGGTTTATTTCGAAGTAAAAGTCGAACCTACTCGAAGAAAGACGAGCCTACCTACAAAGTTGACAGAAGTTGACGTAAAGTCGCCAGATATTGCAGCAACGAGCAACAAAATGCAGCAATTGTCAAATTCACAATCGAATATTCTTCAAGCATCACAGTCCCTGAATTCAGAAACGAAGCCATCGAAAGCAAGTAAAGCAAAACCAACGCCCCTTTCTCTTGCTCAAACGACATATTCAATGTCAAATCAAGAGAACGCCATCAACGAAGATATTCAAGGCAGATCGCCTACATCTCCAGTTACTCCAACGATTTCGATGTCAAATAAACAGGGAAAGCGAACGAGAAAGTCGTCTTTCCCTAGCCTTTTCAGTAAAAAGGATAGAGATGCAGCCAACATTGCTGCTAGTACTGTTTTACCTCCCTCTCCGACTATACGCCAAGGTGCTATAGGAGATTTTTCTTCATCTCCTACCTCTCCAGCTTCAACTTCATCTCGAGCAGCTACTTCACCTTATTCATCCTTCTTTCCTACTTCACCTACCTCGCCACCCTCTACCTTTTCCGCTTCTACTCCTACTTCGCCCGCTTTTCCCAATGCTCCTTCATCACAAACATCTCCTAAATCTTTCAGCAAAAAAGAAATGAAAGCAAAAGCAAAGGAGGAAAAGGAACTTATAAAAGAATTGGAAAAGATCGACAAAATGGTTCGTAAACATGATGAAAAAGCTCAAAAGGCGGCCCAGAAGAAAGCCGAAGAAGAGGTACAAGGCAGTGTAACTTCTAGTAAAGAAGGGAAAGCAAAGAAAGTACTAAGGAGGATGAGCGTCTTTCGACCTTCTGCTTCATCCAGTAATAAGTCAAGCAAGTCAGCAAAGAAGGTCGTGGAAGATGTTTCAAAATACGATGATGCAGTCGATACTAGGGCTAACAATGCTTTGTCTACTTTAGAGAAAGTCTCTAGCTCACCGACCAAGTCTCGTCCATCCGTTTCCAATGAAAGTGAAGAAAGTGAACGGGGTCAATCGGCATGGACTACAGATCATTGGGCTGATATTCCTTCTCCAATCGATGAACGTCTTCCTAGCCTAACGAGTTCTAGTCCACTAAAGTCTACTGAAGATCGTACAGCAGCATCAGCAGACTTAGATACACCCACCAAAAGCTACCCTTCCACAGCACAAAGAGCCTTGGCAAAGATGGACGCTGAGCGAGCAGCAAGAAGGCGTAGCATTACTCAGACTAACCATACAATTACGAGCAATTCATCTATCAAGAGACGAAGTATGCTTGGCAATCAATTTAAACTTGGCCTTGACTTTATTGAAGGAGCAGAGCTAGGGTGGGAAGATGCCATGGACTCACCTATAAAAGAGAAGTTTAATTCAGTCAGCATCACCTCAAACAATGGTCAAGCGACACCACTTCCCAAAGATTACAACAGTAAAGACAACAATGTTCTCAACAAGCGATCTACCTTGATGGAATCTCTTTACAAAGACTTGGAGGAGATGGAATCAAGCTTTCAAAGGGATCGAGGTGCTGTACTCACTACGTTTGCTTCTAAAATTTCATCTCAACCAAGTAAGCGATTTGAAATTCCATTAGAAGTAAGTAGCGTCCCTTCACCTGTCATTTCAAATAGAGGTAGTAGTCGACCTTCGGATGAATCTTGGTCAAGTGAACGTGCTTCTGTTTCGACCAAATCATCAACACCTTCCTCACCAAATTCGAATAATTCTATTTCTTTATCTGATAGACCAGCAAGAACGAGTCGAATCGGTCATAACCCTAGAGGATTCCAATTTCCACCTCCTCAAAGCCCTATTGCTGGTACAAACAAGGGCGGAATGCAGCGCATTTACCGAGCAGACTCGCTTCCAGGTGATGATTGCCGAAATGATCAATTGTTTGAGTCTTCTATGAGCAAAAGTACCTCTTCACCATCAAATTTTTTTTAATCGCATGTAATTAAAATGGGGGAAACCCCAACAGAAGGCCTGTAGACTGACTCGCCAGTCGGTATTCCTGTGCAAAAGTCACTTACTCTTCTTTACTTCATCTTTTCAACTATATGTGTTTTGTTAACTTTTAATTTTTTTTTCTCGATACCCTCCTCTGTTTCCATGTTACTCTCATACCCCTCATCAAAGCAGATGCAACTTACTTGTCATTTTATTCTTTTACAATTGTATATCTGTGATACTATTTCAAATTACATGAGGTTTTTTACAACATGCATCCTCCTTCTTTATTAAAAGAGTTGAAGCCAAAGCCAAACTACAAACGGCCATATAAGAATCTTGAACATCTCTCGTAGAGGTCCATCCCTCAATTGTACCCTCTCATTTGCCTTTGCTGCTCTTCTTAATTCTCTCCAAGCTCTAGCTTGAAATGATGATGTTGCTGCTGATGATGATGATGATGGATAAGAAGAGGAAGTTAAGCTGCTTCGAGATAGTAAAGGAATTTGAGTCTTTGATCTGCTTGGTTTTGACATTGATTGTAAAGCAAAAGAGGACTTTCCATAACGAATCCTCTTTGTACCACTTGGTGATGGAGGACTAAGTGCATGACCTTTTATGCTACCATTTTTAAGACTGTCTTGATCTTCATCTTCGTCATCCTCTCCATGCATACCACTACTACGTCCTTCTCCACTTTGACGTACTATACTCGCAGCTGCACCTCCTTCTTCTACCATTTGCCAATCTTCATCTTCATCTTCTTCATGCAAACCAACATAGTCTTGCCATTGAATTACTGAAATACGAGACCATTGATCTAATTTCGCACCGAATCTCCATTTACGATCCAACATCAATAATGCAAAGATGATTATGAGAAAGAGAGGATAGGAACTTGTCCAAATGGCAATCTGATCAGGTAGTAAACAAGGTCCATATGAAGAAGACACTTTGCCAGTAAATCCATCTTGATGTAAAGATAATCTAGCATAACCAGGCAATCGAACACCTTCAGTCATACTAAAAGCCTTGAGAGTCAATTCAGTAGCTGATTTCTCACTTCCATAATTATGCTTGATTTCGCAATGATCATGATTATCACCAGAAAAGACTAAATCAGGTTGAATAGCGTCAAGAATCCAAGAAGTAATTGGAGCAGAGAGTAAATTTTGATATGTAGCATATTGATCAACACCTTGATCAATTACTCCATTTGATTCTCTAAGAACACCATGTTGTGCTTCCAAAAGATTACAATTTGAATTTGCAGGTCTAGAAAGAGGAATATGCGAAATAAGGATTCGTTGTGTACTTTCTCGATTAGCTTGAAATGACTCTACAAAATTATATGTTCCTTCAAACCTTCGCTTTGCTTCTTCTTTCCAATTGAAATCTAACTCAGCTGCAACTCCGGCAGGCATCATTCCAGCCAATTCCAATGAATCAACAAGGACAATCTCATGAGTCGGTATAGGATTGCTTCGATTCAAGTAGATTGGGAAGCGAGCATTTATTATCTGCTTCCAATTATTTCCTACGACATTCACTTCGTCTGGACCTCCTGGTGGATATAGTACAAGCTTATCTTTGCCTCCTTTACGACTCCAAGTTGGTCTACCTCTATCATCTTGCCAAATTCCCCATTCTTCCAACCACCTGGCTCTAGAATCTTTCCATTCCTGTTCAAAGTTTGGGTTATGCGTTAAAGGTATTCTTACATCGTGATTTCCTGGCAAATATATTGAAGGTAGTTTTTCCTCAAAAAGTCCTTTAAATCTTCTAGCTTGTTTCTCAAAGGCCAATACATCATCAGTCGACAAGAAAGGTCTTCTACCACCATCCAAGAGATCTCCCAACCAAATTACTGCGTCACTCTTACTACGACCACTTTGGCGAACGACTGCTACGAAACTCTTTCTAGCGTAGGTATCTGATGCCCATCGTAGAGTGTTCTGTAATAGCTTTCGAAGAGGTAATATTAGCTGATTAATCCATGCATAGGTATGTGAGTCTATGAGTTGAGGATCTGATAAAATCGTAATTCGAAATGTCTTTGAGTCTGCTGGTTGAGTTGATGATGATGTCGTCGATAGTGCTAAGGCTGCTGCTGATGTTGATTTTCTCGATTCTTCTTCTCCCTTGGTATCTGTTGGAAAACTGCACTTCAACGAAGCCAGATCAAATGTTAGCCTTTCATACCAAACCACGACTGCTACTGCAAATAAACGAAAGAGTTGAATGCAGCCACGAGCTTCAAGTAGCGGTTGAATGAGATGTGCCAAAATCGAGATAGGTGAACCGAACCTCTTGAGTATCATGGCCAAAATAAAAATAAAAAAAGAGGGTCCGGAAATATTTGTTCTATAATATGAAATTCGTCATTGGGGTATGATAGGGTTCATAAATGAATAATTGTGCCGAGTTGTGTTGACCTCGCTTGAAGTCTACGTTAGTAAAGAGAGATAGAGAGGAGAAAGAGAAAGACCAAAAAATAAAAATAAGAATCCGGAAGTATGCGCGTGCGGTAAAACAAAAAATAAAAAAGGAAGTTGGAAAAGCTTTTAAATTCAGGGGATTGTTGGAAAGAGTTGTATACCAACGGGTGAGGTGATCGTTATGACCACATTATCATACAGTCGTAAAATGTAAAAAAGGAGGATATGAATGCAATTATGAATTTGCAAATGAGCATGACAAGTAATTGTTCGTTTGGGGAAGGTGGGGGAAAAGGGAGAGAAAGAGGGGAGTAAATGTTGTAAAAGTGACAATGGGGAAAGGATGGAGTACAAGAGGGATTTGCAAAGGTATAAAGCAATGAATGAGTGAGCAACATAAACAAGCAATTATAAAATAAAAAGGAAAGGGGAGGGGGGAAAAAGTAGTAAAGTAGAGATTCGATGCAACTCGAAGCATAGTCCATGTTAGTCGGGGGTAAAAGAGATTTATGGGGGGGGGGGGGAGTTGGATTTAGGTAAAGTAGAAAGGTAAATTGTTCATAAAAGGACAATTTTAATCTGTTGGTATAGTAAAATCCGGTCCTTTTGCGTGTAGTAATAAAGAAGTAGAGCCTGAATAGTCGAAAAGTCAGTGAATACATGTCGGAGGGGGTAATACGTCCGATTAATAGAGAAAGTCCTTGTATTTTTTTAATGATAATGATAATAATAATAATAATAATTTAGATGAAGACGAGTTCAATCACTTCATCAACACTACTAGCCAAACTTCTCTTCTCCTTCTCTTTATTTATTGTTGTGTCTTCTTTAACTTTGACATTATCTTCTTCTACCTTGTCGAATAATTTATTTTCTGTAATAGTTTCCTTTGTAACATCTAAGGAATCATCTTTTTCACCACCAGAATCAGAAGCAATTTCTGCATTCACTGAAGATTTTACAGCTGGATCATTTGCTGGAGCTTCTTTTGAATCAATTTCTTTTTCTTGTTGAACTTCCTTGTCTGCATATTTTATATAGGTATGTTTAACATGACCATCAATATCTAGTCCAACACCACGTAATCGATAGGTATAACGATCTCTACCTTCTTGTAAACCCATTCGTAAAGGTGCTAAACTATGATCAAAATTACTACCTGGCATATCTTTCCAAGTCATTTCCGTTTTACTTAGATCTGGTCGAATTCCAACAGAATAACCAATAATACTAACACCAAAATGAAAAGTCATAAAAACATATCCAAAATCAGAAGAAACTGGAAATTTCCAACGTTGAAATAAACAAGCACTTCCACAAATTTTACCTGCTAAAGAAATTAAATGAACATTTTGAAAACTCCAACTTCGATAATGATGCCAATTGATTGGAGGTCTAGGACCTTCCATAATTCCACTAGTTTCACCTTCTAAATCAACTTGATGTAAACCTTCAATCATTGTTAATTTTGTTTCAGTATGTTGATAAATGCATCTTTTTAATCTAACATCACCAGGTTCCCACATTCCTTGTTCTGATAAACAACCATAATATTCCCAATGAAGTCTATTCATTAAAGCTCTTGAAACAGTTACTCCTGCTCCACCAAACGCAAATAATCCATCCCATCGAATTTGTCTTAAATCTTCTGAAACTGCACCAATATAAACTTCTTTTTCTGGATTATAACGATGTAACTCATCAAGGAATCTCTTCATTGAAAAATAATGAGTATCATCATCAACAAATGTAAACCATTTATGATGAGGTTTTGCATTGGCTGCAAATGCTTCCACAAGTTTAAAATAATTTACTAAAAATTGTTCATTAGAAGTTAAAACGGTTGCATTTATTCCTAAATTTGCAAATTCTTTTCGAAGTTCTGGTACTTTTGGACTATCTGGAACAATGGAAAGTAAATGAGCACCAGAATTAGCAAGCCAAAGTGCCATTGTAGGTGCAAATTCCAATAATCTTTCTGAAGTTGATGCTAATCCAAAAACTAATTCAGAAGCATCAATTGCTTTTACCTGTTGTCGTAAAAACATTGGTAGAGGAGTTTTTGAACAAGCTTCTAAATCTATTACATTACCTGATCCAGGTGATGTACTAATTCGATCCAATCCAGTAAACATATTTTTATCCAATTCATCAACAAATGCTAAATTTGCATTGGGATTTTTACTTTTTTGAAATGGTACTTGTTTTATATATCTTCTTGCATATGTAATTTGATCAGTAAGATTATATGATGATAGTGTATCCAAATCTAATCGACATGATACTTGAGAGGCTGGTGAATGCTTTGAATAAATATATGGTACTTTGAAATGAGAATACATTTCACTTTCATCTTTACTTTTATGTGAAATAAATGCAAATAAGCAAATTAAAAAAAGACCAAACATGATCATACCACGCCGATTACTTGATCTAAATTGTTGATATCGAATTGGTAAAGATGTTGGTAATTGTAAAGGTTGATCAGACCATTTTTTGCTGGAAAATAGTAATGGACTGCCACTTGGCGATGTTTGTCGAAACTTCATCGTTTATAATTGTGGCAGAGGACTATGAAGGAAGGAGAGAGAGAGAGAGAGAGAGAGAGAGAGAGAGAGAGAGAGAGAGAGAGAGAGAGAGAGAGAGAGAGAGAGAGAGAGAGAGGAATGAGATGGCGCGTATTAGTGTGTGACCAGTGATAATGTATATATATCTTGCTACGAAAGTTGTTGTTATGGTTGGTACAGAAAAAGTATTGATGATGGTCTCTCAAAAAAATGGGTAAAGAAGGGTGAGGGGTTTTTGTTGGTTTTAATATTCAAGGGCAGAAAGTGTCAAACTTTTTTTGTTTTTTTTTTACACACACTACTTACTATACTGACTGCATTATGTCCTTGCTGCTAGTTTCGTTTCTGATACCCACCCACCCCCCCCCCTTCTTGTCAAAAGTTTTTTTTTATTTTTTTTTAGAGGCAGGGTTTGCCGTTATCATAGCTTTTAGAGTAAGATACAACCACAAATGCACAGCTTAATAAAATATAAAATAAAAGGAATATAAAATAAAGTAAAATTCAAATATCGCTTCCGGTTGGGTTTTTTTCCCTGATTTGAGAAGTTCTACCACCCCGCTCCGGTTTAGAATCTTTTATTTTTATTTTATTCTTTTTCCTTTTTTCTTCTATTACTTACTTATTTGTCTTTTGTTATTAAATCGATTTCCACCACCCCCCCCCCTTTTTTAAGTTATAATTTTTAGTTTACTAATTTAACGGATATGTTTTACATTTTTTTACGTGTGATTTACCACTCTAGGAGAGCTGATATATCTCCCTTGCTTTGCTCCTCGACTTCACATGGTTTTGTCTTTCATACGCGCGATATGTAAAAAGACCGAAATTTATAAAAAGATTGAATTCTATTCATGAACACGATTTAATAAAGATATTGTTTTGAATCATTTACCGGTAAGGAAAAAAAAAACACAGCCATATCAATCGTCTTCGGCACGCATTTATTTACTCAAAAATGTTACCATTATATCGGTGTCTTGAGTGTTTCTACTTTAAAACTATTATTTACTTATTAGTATTCTGTGTATTCTGGTATGAGAAAGAGCTTGTACAAATTTACATCGTGCATGAAAAGAGAGGATCGACCGCAATGTGCATCTCATTAGTTTGCGCGTGGATCGTGTGGCTTTTTACGGACCTGGCCGGCTCAAGTCAGATGGTACCTGTAAATAGAAGGATATACAAGTTTTCTACTACTCTACTAAATCAGTCATGGCGATATCCATGAGCAGGATTATATGCTATATTCAAGTCAGGAATTTGATACTCTGTGAGCTGCTGCTGCAGAGATAATTGAAAAGTCTTTTGATCATGAAGAGTAGTACTGTGTAAAGGTGATTTTAGTGGTGACATGGATCGCTCTCTTTTTATACCGCGAAACTTTTTTTTCCTTGTCGTGTGCCACGATTTGAGCCTTGACCTCAATTCCGTCATCTTGAATTGTTTGCATGCTGGATATGTCTCTTTCCACCTTTACTTGTACTCTAGAATTTGGACCAGGATATAAATCTTTAATTTCTTCCCAGCTTAGATGACTCTTGTTTGGTCTATATGAATAAGATTTGTCCCAATTCTTTCCATCACCCCATGTTAAATGTAACGCACTTCCCTTTTCATAAATCTCTCTTGCTTTCCATTTTTTAAATTTTGGATTGTGCAGCAACCTTCCACTAGTCTCTGTTATGGCACCATTTTGTTTAAATAGTATTTGAAAAGCGGCTGCCTTTGTAAAAATATTGTGTAATTGCCGATTGTATTCTTTGTGATTAAATCTATCTGGTCCAGATGATCTAAGTCTCTCTTCCAATCTTCTCAATGCTTTTTCTGCTCCTTTAGGAGAGTCTCTAATGGGTTGTATTGAGCGATCCGTATAGTCTAACACTGGTTTAGATCCTGTCATTTCCTCAAATGTATGAATATGCAATAGTGATTCAGTACCACTGGATGTACTAGTGTGCAGGTGAGGATTGGTAGTATCTCCATCAATTTGCCTTGGCTCTGACCTTCCTTGATTATTGGATTCTGCTTTAATGTCCTGAGAAGTAAAACCTGTCTTTCTAAAGTGCAAACCTGGTTCATGAATTTCCTTTTCAGATTGTTTTAAGAAAGACTGGTGATGACTGCTTTTGAAAATTTCTCCTCTTTGAACCAGGATATATATTCTCGACATCTTTGTAACTTGAAATTGTACCATCTGGCCTTCTTAAAGTCCATCTTTCACCAAAATTCTCTACATGCAATGTTAAAGCTGAATCGTCATTGTACAACTTTTCAACTTTAGCTAATTCCATCTTTGGATTGTGTAAAAGAGTACCTCTAAAATCTCTGATTGCTCCATCATGCTGAGAAAGTATTTGATGAGCAGCAACTCTAACAAGTATATTTCGACGTCTTCTATTGTATCGTCCACGATCTTGACGAAATTTAGGACTATACTGGATATATCTCTTTTGCTTGTCGAAAATGTCGTGCACTTGTTTAATACCTTTTAATACTTTTTCAGCTTCCAAAGGTGAATCAAATTCTGGATCAATTAGCTGACCTTCGTAATGATTTAAAATTCTTGAACCTTTTCTTGGATGATATTCATTATATCGCAATAGCTGTAATGTTTCTGGCTTTTTCTCTTCCACTTGCAGTGATGACGAGCTGCCTTCTGCTTTGACTGCTTCTGACCGGATATAATCAGGCGAGAAACTAGCGTGAGACTTACTAAACTTGTCAGCATCTAACGCTTGTGTGAGATTGTCATGAAACTGGATACCCTTGTGCTTTTTATAAGGATCATTCTCTTCCTCGCTGAATTGTCCAATTCGCTTCATCTTGCCCTCTTCTGTACGAGAAAGTGGATTAGACTCTGCTTTTGTTAAACTTATTCCCTCTTCATCGACCTTGTCTTTTCCTCTTTTTGATGAAAAGTTTTCATCATCATTCCTTCTTTCTAGGATGCCTCTAGTAGGAGATAAATCTCTTTTCCTAACTTGATTTTGATCTTTACTCTTTTGGACCGAGATAAATACTTTTAACCTCTTTCCTGCTCAAGGATTTACCATCAGGATGCTTCAAAGACCAATTCTTTCCTTGATCATCTTCAGGCTCCAATACCATAACTGAATTATCATGATACTTCTTTTGAACTTCATCAAGTTGCATAGATGGATTATGCATAAGACGACCTTTATGATCTTTAATTGCTCCATTTGAATGAGAAAGTATTTGATGAACGGCTGCTCTAGTCATGAGACTAAGAGTACTGTCTTTATACATGTCTCGATAGATTGCGTACTTCTTTGGACCCAAAAGTCGATTTAAAATATATTTGTAATGAACTTTCAAATCATCCATTTCCACTTTTGCTGCCTGTGGAGAATCTCTGATAGGATCAATGAGGGTGTCTTTACGTTGTTGAAAAGGTAGAGATCCTTTCTTGGGCGTGTATATATTGTAATGGAGCATTTTAGGATTGATTTCTTGTTGCATTTTAGTGGCGGTACCAATTAATTGACTCTCAAATACTTTTGTCCCACTTGTATTCTCAATTTTTTGCCTCTTAACAGCTTGGTGACGTAAAGAGTCTGAATCTGAACTTGAATTTTTTCCCTTTTCATCTATACTCTCTACTCTTTCTTGTTTTTGCTTTTGCTTTAAAGTCGAGGTAGAATCTACCTCTTTATGCTCTACCACTTCCGAATGTATTGGAGTAATACCTCGTTTTCTTAAATGAGATCCTTCTAACAATTTATGAGGTCTTCTTTGTCTTAAACCTGAATGTGATTGAGTTATATCAAAATTGAGTAGATCAAGTTTAGATTTACCACTTCGAACCTTTTCATCACCCTCATGAGACTCAATCTCTTTTTCTAATTGATCAGATTTATTCATGTCTTTACCAGGTCCTGGATAAAGATGACTTAATTCTTCTCTACTTAATGGTTCAGAATTTGGTTTCAATAAATGCCATGCTTGCCCTTGTTGTAATAATTTATGAGACAATCCTTTCTTGTCGAGTTCCATTGCTTCCATTGAATTCATCTTGTGATTATGTTGAAGCTTACCCTTTACATTCAATACACCTCCAGGTAGACTCAAAAGTTGATGAGCTGCTGTACGATGAAATACATTATGATGATGTAATTGATAATCATCTTTTTTCATTTTCTTTGTCTCAAATTGTTGTCTCAAATACTTTAATCTTCTTTCTGCTGCTTGTGGAGAGTCCGAGACAATTTGAATGAGCCCATGACCGGCAGTATCTGATTGATGGAAGAAGTTGGCTGTGGAAGTATTTTCTAAAGAAGATTTTGAATCTCTTGAATTTCTCTGCTCCTCTTTTAACTTTGATGCTTGGTTCCTGGATGTAGCATTGAAATTTTCTAGAGGTGTTTTAAGTATAAACGATTTCAATGCGTCTTCACTTAAATGGCCAATGCCACGATATAAATTCCATTTACTTTTACCTTTTTCTAATCTAAAAGTTGAATGAGATTGAAGTAATGAATCCAAGTGTTCTTGTGTTATTTTACGAGGGTCATAGAGAAATGATGAACGATCTACCTGTAAAAGCCCGTATTTTGCAAAAATACTATAGGCTGCTGATCGAGCATAGACATTATGTTTTGCATCTAGCCATTCAGCTTTGCTTAGTTTATTTGCACCATAATCCTTTAATAAATTGCTCAATTCTAATTTCACTCTTTCAGGAGAATCTTCGTTTGAACCGAGATACCCTTTGAGATTTACCACTGGCTTTGATCCTTGACCTGGTGTATATAATTGGTATGAGTGAGGAATATCATTTACTGGCTCAGATGAAGATGATGCAGCTTCTTCCTCTTTACCATAAAGGAAATCAAAAAGATTAGGTTGTAAACCGCGCTTTTGCAAATTTGAATCTCTATCGTACTTGTGCTTGTGCCTTCTTGGTAGAAATGATTGGATCTGACTTGCTTCAACTTCATAGTGACGGCCATGTTGATTCATATTCGGACCTCTCTCCATTGTAACCCAAGGCTTATCAGACTCAGCATTTGTGAATGTTGTGACTGTTGCAGAGTAAGTCAAAGTGACACAGAGTAGTATTGAAAGGGTGAGATAGTACCACACCGAAAGCAAGTGATACGACCTCATTGGTGCAGCAGAGGCGAGGTAGATTCGTTGAGCTCAGTAGTAGCAAAATAGATACGAATAGAATAGTGTTCCGACCAGCGAAGCTCTATAGTAGATGTGAGAAGGGGAGAATTGAGAAAATGTTGTACTTGGATGCACTACCCTGCTCGTTATATCAGTAATAATCTTTCTTAACGAATCTCATTGCCAAGGTTTTTTTATCTCTAATGTAGCTCAGCCTATACTCTTTCTATTGACGCCAAAAGGTGACCAGATGCTATGCTGCTCCTTTGTTAATAAGCTCACTTGTATACATTGTCTATCTACTTACCGATAAAGGACCATGTTTGACCTACAATTACAAGCCAAGTGCGATTTGGCAGTGCTGCAATCAAGGGTGAATTTGGACGCCCGCCATAATGACTATGCCGCGATTTGGTATAATTCAAGCCGACAAGTGACCGAAATAGCAAGAAGGGGGAGGGGGTGAAGAAAGGGCAGATCTCATATGGTGACAGAGATACTATTGGAGCAGAAGTGTCCTGGTCAAGCGCAATGTGTAATTGATGCCATCATCACAGCTTCAGGAGCTCCAAAAGCATGTCGCTTGTAAATTGAGAGATGATAGTGATAAAAAAAAAAAAAAAAAAAAAAAAAAAAAAAAAAAAAAAAAAAGCGAATTCCCGCGGCTGCAATCTTGCTTTTATAAGGCCCCCCCCCTTCTCGATCGACGCTTAGACGGCGGTTTGGATAGTGGAGGAGGAGCAAATCAACAACCTTTTTTTTATATCCTTAATTTTTCTTTTTTTTTTCAAACTTTTCGGTGTTCTCTATTCCCTTCCTTTTATTCTACACGTTATCAAATCTTTTTTTAGAGGTCGCCTTCACCTCGTCTGCTAGATATACGATGAATAGGCGAAAGGGAAAGGACAAGTCGGCAGCAGATAGTGCTAGCCATACAACTGCAAGGCACTCATCATGGAATCATCGAAAAGAGCAACAAGGAGGCGATGTGAGCACCGACAGCAACACTCCTTCTGGCGCCTCTACACCCGATGATGATTCTGGTCTCAGTCTACCCAAACAAATCATCCTCGAAAGATCAAAAACGCCAAGACCGAGTCTAAAAGGTAAAGGTAGAATGACAAGCTATACAGTTCGAGCACCTGGTACACCATTTCATGAATTGGACTTGTCTGAGATTCCTTGGCTTCACGAAGTCACAGAAGATCATCGTGGCTTGACAAGGTATCGTAGGCTCTTCTTTATTGCTGGTATTTTAGCAGGCGCCGTAATAGCCTGGGCACTCAGTCATCATGTTGTTTTGGAAGCGCATATAAATAATCTTCGAGGTGTCATTGATGAACAATTGACATCTTTAGGAGTAGACCTTAGCAATATTGATCTATCGTTTAAAATTCCAGGTGAATTTGCTGATCTAAGTAATAATCTTTTTGCAACTCCTCGCGAATGGATTCAATCTAGAGATTTTAAAGTAGGAAGACAACTTCACAATCAAGGTTTGAAGGCTGAACATCCAGTAATTTTACTTCCTGGAATTGTTAGTACTGGTTTGGAGAGTTGGACGACAAACGAAGATGCTAGTGGATACTTTCGAAAGAGATTATGGGGCACTACTACGATGATGAGAACTATTGTGCTAGAAAAGGAAATGTGGATAAAACACCTCAGCTTAGATCCTGTGACTGGTCTAGATCCTCCTGGGATCAAAGTGCGAGCGGCAGAAGGCCTTGATGCTGCCTCATACTTTGTCTCTGGATATTGGATTTGGGCTCGAATCATTGAAAATTTGGCCGCTATAGGATACGATACAAATGATCTCTGGTTGGCTAGCTATGATTGGAGATTATCATATCCCAATTTGGAGACTCGAGATCGATTCTTTACTAGGATGAAATTACGATTTGAGCAGAACCTCCAATTGACAGGCAAAAAGTCTGTATTGGTAGCACACTCTATGGGCTCCTCTGTTGCACTGCATTTTATGAAGTGGGTGGAAGCATCAGGACCTCATTACGGAAATGGTGGACCAGATTGGGTAGAAAATCATATTGAATCATTTGTCAGTATTGCTGGTACTTTCTTGGGTGTTCCCAAAGCAATGGCAGCACTACTGTCTGGTGAAATGAGAGATACTGTCGAATTACCTCCAGCTGCTGCTTACTTGCTAGAAAGATTCTTTAGTAGACGAGAAAGGGCAAAGTTATTCCGTACTTGGGCTGGTAGTGCTTCAATGATGATCAAGGGAGGTGATGCAATATGGGGCAATCTCACTTGGGCTCCTGACGATGATGAAGATGGAGACTCTAATTCATCACATGGCAGACTTTACTCTTTCAAGTTACCGGAGGATGTACAACATCATCAAGGCGCTGGAGATGCTGCCATTGCTGGAAAAAAGGATCAGAATGGTACAAGCTTGCACGATCTTAGTAGCCAACATTCTCTACCTAGCAACTTGACTGCCTCAGAAGCTTATACTTGGTTACTCCAACACACACCTTCTACTTTCCAGCAAATGGTTGAGAGAACCTACTCGAATGGGATAGAGTATTCAGAAGATCAAGTCATCAAGAACAATCAAAATGAAAAGACGTGGGCAAATCCACTTGAAGCCGCACTTCCAAATGCCCCTAATATGAAGATTCATTGCATCTATGGTGTGGGAAAGCAGACTGAAAGAAGTTATTGGTATGCGCAGGGACCATATGAGACTGATGAATTCATGGCAGAAGGTGATGCAGCTACTTGTTTAGATTGTGGAAATCAAACGATTGCACCTCCTTTAGGTTTTCCTACTGGTCGAACTGGTTGGATTGATACATCGGTGCATGATGAGAAGAGTAATCCAGTAGTACGATCAGGTGTCAAATTCTCTGATGGTGATGGTACTGTTTCTGCTCACTCACTAGGAGCAATGTGTCTAGAAGGATGGAAACAAAAACGATATAATCCAGGAGGTGTAAAAGTCTTGACTCATGAGATGGCACATGAGCCTGAGCCAATGGATCTTCGAGGTGGTAGAACTACAGGAGATCACGTTGATATATTGGGAAGCTTTGCTGTTAATGAGATTGTTCTTAGAGTAGCTGGAGGTAGAGGTGAAACAGTCAAGGAGACGTCCTTTTCCAAAGCAAAAGGTGAGTTCTATGCTATTCCATGGGAAGAATGTTGCCTTACTAATACACACACACACACTCTATTTATGCATACAGATTGGGCTAAGCGTGTAGACTGGGAAGGATTGAACAGATAGTAGAGTTATGATCAAAATTGTATGAATAAGCCTTGAGATGTGCGCATAGAATTCATACCCCCTGTTCTTATGGCACTAGTAGGTGTAGCCAGTGAGACGATGATATCTGCTTAGTAACGCGTCAATAATATCTTGGAAGTATCTATACCGGTAGAACGCGATTTATAAGAGAGCGTGACCCTAAAAAAAGACAAGCCCTTGGAAATTGATCGATTGGCCCCTCCACTGGAGTTCGTCGGCCCTTTTTTTTTTTTAACCTTTACACTCTAATCGATTCTGATTATTTGATGCTTCTGACTTGCACTCGCTTGATCAGTCGTTGTTGTATACAGAGTCAAATTATACCCTTTTCAGTCCTTTGTCAATCTCGCAACCTATCACAGTTCGCTTCAAGACTTCCCTTTTTAGTCACACGACATCCATTACTCTATCATCAACGTCCCAGTCCCAAGAAGATGACTACAGTCAATCAACCTCAACCTAGTACCGGTCCTGGTCATCCTGGTACACCCGGTTATTTTCCTTCTTTTTCAACTGTTAACTTTTATAGCGGTAATCAACTTAATCGTCTCTCTTGGCTTCGTAATGATAGCAAGTTTTTGAATGCAGCATTGACTTCACCTCAAACCAAATTTGTCATTCTTCAAAGATTGAATCCTCTTATTCATACTGGTGAAGGTATTAATCAAGGCAAGTTGGCAACATTATCATGGAAAGAGGTTGGACCTACGATAAAGGAGAGTATGACAATAAGTCATGGCAAAAATGATAATGATACGATGGATATTTTTGGACCAAAAGCAAATGGATTACCAGCAATTGATGATGCTCAAGGAAAAGAAGATAAGCGATTCGCAAAAGTTACAGAAGGTTTGGTACCTACAAATCTAGCATTGGTATTTTTGGGTGTAGATGAAGGTGATATGACACAAAACTCGCTACCAGGTGATTTGGCATCAAAAGAAGGTAGTACAAATACCCCTGCAGGTACTCCTTACTTTGCTCTATCAGTCAGTTATCGTGGACCTGTAAATTCTCCTCAAACAAAAACAGAATTACCAGTGGAAAGGCTGGAAAAGGAGTTACTGAGAGATGGTCAATTTGACTTTGTAGATACTAGGACATTGGCACAAGCTGGTACTTGGGACTTACATGATGCTGCCGTTGTTGCTCAGGCTCGAAGTTTGATAGACTGGAACGAGCGTCACCAGGTGGGTCATAGAAAAAGAATTAGAGAGCGATAGACTAAATACTTATTAGAGAGCTTTCCTTTTTTTTCGTCACAGTTTTGCCCTGCATGCAGTCGTAGACAGTACAGTCTTTGGGCAGGTTGGAAGCGAGCATGTACTTCTGGTTTGGGCTCTGAATGCGCTTCTTCTTCATTTGTTAAACCACTCCTTGTCGATGGCAAAAGTTTTGAAGAGGACAACAAGGGTGAATGCCCTACTACCAATACACTAAGCAATTTCTCGGTGAGTTTTAGCAAGCATGGGAACAAAAGGGAGGATATAACAGACTGATACGAGACTTCTTTTTTTCTTCTCTCATAGTATCCTCGAACAGATCCAACTGTCATTATGGCAATCGTATCGCCAGATGGAGAAGGTATCTTATTGGGAAGACAAAAGAAGTGGCCTCCTGGTTTCTACTCTTGTCTAGCAGGATTCTTGGAACCGGGTGAATCATTAGAAGAAGCAGTTAGAAGAGAGATTCATGAAGAGTCGGGTGTTGGTGTAGGTAGAGTTATTTATCATTCCAGTCAACCATGGCCTTTCCGTAAGTAGCATATGGGAACAGTTAGAGTAGCGAAAAGACACTTTTGATTTGCTAAATATTTTTTACTATCCTACCACACTTTCAGCTGCTAATTTGATGATGGGTGCCATTGGTCAAGCTATTGAAGGAAAGGATACGATTCGATTGGATCTTGATAATGAATTGGAAGATGCTAGATTCTTTTCAAGACAAGAAGTATTGGCAGCTATTGAAGGTTCAGCAGGTTGGACATTGACAAGAAAAGATTTGAGTAAAATTGATGAAAATGTAGCAGCACAACATAAAAAGGATGAAGAAGCTAAAAGAGGTAGAAATTGGGATCAAAAAGATTCTGGTAGTGTTGCTAATGTGACTGATAGAAGTGGTACAAGTCCTTCTTCATCACCTAGTCCATCTAGAAGGAGAAGAAGAGGCGGTTTTAAAATTCCAGGTCAAACTGCAATTGCTCATGTTTTAATTTCTTCATGGGCTCGAGGTGAAGCTACTTTTTCACCGGATAATTTGCGTGGAAAGATGTAGATTTTAAAAAAAGTTTATCATAACTTCAAGTAGTCAATCAGAGGGGCATAAATGATGATGAGGAGGGAGTGAGGTCAAAATAGATCTCGCACGACCATGTGTGGCTTTTTTTTCTTTTCTTTTTTCTTCTTTCCTTTTGAAGATCTCAACATATGTCCTTAGACGAATTATTAATACAAGTATATTCTTAATATAATATCAATTAATTCCAATCTCGGTGATTTTAGCGGATATTCAAAATGATAATAAGATTAAGAATTTCTAAAACCTACAGCTAATGATTCTATTTTCCCCCCTCTCACCTCCACATTGCAGAAAGTTTTTTTAACCCTTGTTATTCACTTTTTATTATGAAATTTGTTTTCTCAAAATATGATGATAATTCGAAATCTTGTTTAGGTATGACGCTGCCAAGCAGATTTAAACGATTGATTCGGCAAATCGATTAATTACAGTTCAAGAAGATACACACACACAAAAAAAGGAAAGAAAAAAAAAAAAAAAGGTACAGTACAAGTTTTTGTTTTCGGTCAAGATTGACCAGGAGTAAAAGGGAAAGTAAAAAAAAAAAAAAAGAAAAAAGAGAAAAGCAGGAGCAGGTACAGGATGGTCTGTTTTTACGAATCCCCCCCCACCCTCCATCTTTGTCACTCACTCTCTCTCGCTTTCTTTCTCTCTTGTTCCTTTACTTCTCTTCGTCGACTGTGGTTTAGGTGTTTTTGTGTGAGAGCTGCGATAGAGGTTGTCCACTTGTTTGCTGTGTTGTGTAGCAAAAAGAGAAAGAGAGAGAGAGAGAACAGTAGTCCCAACACAAATAAAATAGCAAGATGCGCCTAATCGGATCAAATCGCTCCATTGGAGGTCAAATCAGTGTGTGGGCATTGGCATTCACTGGTCTATTGTGCACCAACTTGGTAACACCCGTACAAGCGGTTGATTCCACTAAACAGCTTTGTGAGTGCACTACAAGCAAAGATATAAAAAAAAGACAAAAGTGATAGGAACTGAATTTAGAATGTCTCCCTCTATAAAAGTCACCTCTTCGGTTGCTTATTGCAGTGCACCAATTGCCATTTTAGTTACCGATCTCAACCTTCATTTTTATCCTGAAAACAGTACACTTGAATTTGATTTAGCAGCAGAATCAACTCAAAATGATTTAAATGTTTCTATTGCTCTCAATATCAATGCTTACGGTTTGGGTTTATTTAATGTTGATATTAATTTATGTGACATTGCTGGTGGTATTCTATGTCCTTTACCTGAATATCAATTTAGTGGTGAGTAGAAATTAAAATTTGTTAATTTTCTTAATGTCTTTTATTATCTTTCTAATTCTTCTACTCTTGATACCTTTTTTCTTTTCAAGGTGGTGGAGTATTTCCTATACCAAGTAATTTTGCATCTTCGATACCTGCCATTGCCTTTAATATTCCCGATTTGGAAGCAGTTGCAACAATTCAATTAACAGATATTAGTGATAATCAAGTTGTTGGATGTGTTCAAGCAACTCTTTCCAATGGTCATACAGCTCAACAATCTGGTGTAAAATGGGCTACTGTTGGATTAGCTTTACTTGCATTATTTAGTTCACTTTTACATTCAGTAATTGCTCAAAGTATTGGTGCAGCTCAATGGAGATTAATTGATGTCATGTTGGCAATTCAATTACCTGCTATGGCTTCTCTACTTTCATTAAGTTATCCAACTGTTTTTGTTAAATATGGTCTTAATTTTGCTTGGTCAATTGGTTTGATAAATATACCATCTTTACAAAGTTCAATTACTTCGACTAGAAACAAAACTGGAGGTCATGATACTGCTACTTTTGGAGCTGATTTAATTGCTCAAGTAGCTACTAGATTAAATCCTTTTGCTTCAGGAAATCAAGCGAGTGATAGTACAAGTGGTAGTAGTGGTTTATCCTCTTTATTGGGAAAAAGAAATTTACTACCATCTAGTCAAACTCTGCAACCTATTTCATCTTATGCCAACGTTCATAATACTGCACTTCAAGCAAGACAACAATACGCTCCAAATACTGGACCAGGTGGATCATTAATTACAAGTGCTGGAACAATCAAATTACCCATTGTCACTTCTAATCCTTCCAATAATGGTGGAATTGGTGTTTTTGCTGAACGTTTATATATTGCACCTGGTAACGTCTTTCTAACCGTTCTCGTTTCTATGGCCATTTTACTTGCCATCTTTATCGCTGCATTGCTATTAGTGCTCTTGATTGCTTTCTTTGCTAGGATTATCTCTACTCGTCGTGGAAAGGGAAAGTTTAATCATCAATTATCTCATTGGAGTCATCGAGTTACTAAACCGAGTGATTTTTTGGGTACAATCACTCTTGCTACTATTGGAAGATATTTAATGATTACTTTTCCAATCTTTTTCATTTTTGCATTTTATCAATGGAATTATGGTGATTCTTGGGTTGGTCATTTAGTAGCAGGTATTTTTACAGTTTTCTTTTTTGCTTTTGCTGCTATTTTCTTTTTTCCAATGATTCGACATGCAAAAAAAGATGGTACTCAAGATCTTTATTATAACAGTGCACCACCAGCAAGAGGAGGAGCTGTAGCAAAACGATGGGGTCAAATGGCTCACATGTATCGACCTAAATTTTATTGGTTTTCCATTATTTTTTTACTTTATTCCATCATTCGAGCTTGTTTTATTACTTTTGCTCAAAATCATGGAACTCGTCAAGCTATTGGATTATTAGTTTTGGAATTACTTTTATTTTTAACTCTTTGCATCTTTAGAGTTGGTAGAGATAAAAAATCAGACTTTGTCTTTATCTTTCTTTGCTTTAGTAGAGTAGCAACATGGGCAGTTTGCATTGCATTTATACCTTCTGCAAATGTTAAAACAATTCCAAGAGTTATCGTTGGATTTGTTTTATTGGTTGTTACTGCTTTACCAATCATTTTCCTATTCTTTTTAACTATTTTCGACTTGTTTACACCATTCCTCAAAAAGAATCGTAGAAACGTCAGTAGTAGTCATTACAATAATGATGAAAAAACAAGTCAAGAAGAACGACAAGAAAATAATGATAATAATATTGAACCTAGTTCGCTAAGCATGTCTGAAGAACATGACAATAGTCAAACCTATCCTACAACAGCAAATCCTCACACAATGACTTCAAATACCAGCACCGATAGTCAATCTCATTCGCAACATCATCATCATTCATAGTCCTCTTTCTTTTTTTCTTTTTCTATTTACACTTTTGTACTTTTTTTTCTTTTTCTTTTGCTGTCAGTTTCTTGCTATAGTTAAGACGTATATATAAATATAAATATAACACATTTTAAAAATAATAATCATTCAAATACACAAAGTATAGTTTTTATTTTTTATTTTCACGTCGTCATGGCAAAATCAGCACTCCTAGTCTTGACATTGACAGTGATGGGATCCTTGACCATTACAAAGCAATCTTTGATACTCTTTTTAAATTTATCAATGTTGAAATCATCTGATAATCGAGCATCAAATGTTTGAACAAATCTAGCAATTACTGCTCTCATTTCGTGAAAAGCAACATTTCTACCAATGCAACCAGTTGGTCCATAACCAAAAGCAGCAAATGCTTTACTATTAAATATTTCTCCTTCTTTTGGTCTTTCAATCCATCTTTCGGGTATAAATGAATCTGGATTGGAGAAATTTCTTGAATCTCTATGCATGACGTATGTTTGTGATGAAATAATCGTATTTCCAGGTATAAATGTACCATTGGGTAATGACATTCCTTCTGATGGTGTAACTCTTTGAAGTCCACTAGCAACTGGTGGCCATAATCGTAAAGTTTCGTTAATACAAGCATTTAGTAATGGACATTCTTTACTTAATCGATCTAAATCTTCTGCTTGCTCTTTTCCAAATACACTTTCAATTTCTTTTTGAACCTTGTCATAATATTCTTTTTGAGCTAGCATATTAAAGAGAGTCATGGCCATGGCATTAGAAGAAGTATCACTTCCTGCTACAATTAATAAACCTGCATCGGCTGATAATTCTGGAATACCTTGAACTTTTCCTCTTGCTTTTGATTCACCAAGTAGATAAGAAAATACATCAGCGTCTACTACACCGGTCTTTCCTTCTTTAACTCTATATTGCATTGTATCCAAAATCCAATCTTCAAATACTCGTACTGGATTTGGAAAATCTCGAAGAAGTGACATGATATAAGGTACGTTTCCAGATGCCATGATTAAAATTACACCTTTTTCCAATAAATGAATGGCATGAGCAGTTTTTGCTGTTTTAATCATATTAAATCCTCTACCAAAACCTAATTCACCCATTACATCAAATCCATACCAACTACACCATTGACCAATATCAATTAATCTATCTTTTTCTCTTTTTGAAATTTGTTCCATGAGTAAATTTGTGTTTTTTATAATATTTTCTTCATATCCTTTGATTGCCTTTATTGAAAATGCAGCATCCCACACTTTTCTTCTAGCAGCATGATCAGACATGGTAGGTGTTGATTGTAAATTTCTAGCTCTCATCTTTGTTGATTCTACTGTAAAATCATACCAAGGTCCTCTAGTACATTTCATACCTATACCAGAACCACCATAAATTGTAGAAAGTGAATTTGGATCATTTATACTTAGTTCTCTAGGTCCAACTCGAATCACATCACCATACTTTTGATGTAATTTTTGAAACATGTATGGTCTTTGACCTTTTAAATCAGGATAAATCATAAACCACTTGCTGATGGACATCCACATTGGTCCAGGAAACTTTCTAAGTCGATGAAATACTGTTCGATAGAGTGCCATACTGTAAAACAAAGTTAAAATCCAAACGCTATTCATTTGAAAAACGGTAAAAGCAGCTGAAATTCTTGAAATTTCCCAATTGATATGAATCCAATACATTACTGCCACACTGATTACTGTCCAACAAAAGACAAATGGTCTAGCTTTTGGTTCTTTAATTTGAACAGCTGCATGAAAGATGAGGGCACTAATGGCAGGAACAATAAATCGTAATTCAATTGAATTCTTTGCATATAGAGCACCAATAAAGGTGTCCAGATCCAATTGGTATTTGGTCATTGCAGGTGATCTAATGATTACTGGAAAGGTGGGGAACGCAACAAGAAGAAGGTGAATGATGGAAAAGAAAAGAGTAAAAGGGAAGAAATATCAATGAATGTGTGGGTGTAGTCGTGACTCTCTCTTTTTTATTACTCTCTGAATGCGCAACTAAGCTATAATGCGAAGAAATTATACACAATCTTAATTTTTTACTTTTTTTTTTTTTATCCTTTTCCCCCACACCCGGCTCAATTTAACCCCGGTTCTCTTCACTTTATCTCACCGGTCTAAGAATGAGTCCGTGCGAGATTTTCGATCAAAAAGGGAACAGAGTGTACCATTGCAGCATACCTTACCGGCATGAATCTCTATTATCACCTCCGAACATGGTAACTGACTACACCGGAAAGTTCATCGCAAGTATGACAACATTTAGCGATCCATGGCAAGAATGAGCATGATTTGACCACGTGAGATCATTCGGTTCACCTGCCACATGGGCCACATGGGCGCGGCTGGCAGACTTGATGAGAAAGTTAAATAATCTTAAAATTTAGCAACACGCTCTTTCTCTCAAAGGCCAGGGGGCGTAAATTTTAGCGTCTTTACGCCGACGCCTTTGACGAAATAGAAGTGAAAAAATAGAAGAGCGGGAAGACGGTAGTAGTTGTAGTAGGTGTTTGAGTGGCAAGTGTACAGAACATGATTGACTTAGAAGTGTATCAGATCCTTTTCTTTTCCAACAACTACCATCATAAGCTTCTCTTATCACCCCTTTTTATCTTCTTTCTTCTTCTTCTTCTTCTTCTTCTTCTTCTTCTTCTTCTACAGGCTGGTCCTCCTTTTTTTTTTTTTTTTTTTTTTTTTTCATTTCTTTACTCTCAAGTCGGCTGGTCTGACAAGATAACATACACCAATCTCATTTCTTTTTCTTAGGCGTCAGATGTCTTTCAATTCTTCTACTACTGCCAGGGCTACCACGTCCCCTTCAGCAGCACCGCTAACTTTGGGAGACGGTCAAGTAAGTGGAGGCAGTTACGAGAAAATGAATATTGAATTCAATTGCTAATCTTTATATTGTAACACCTCTTTCTGTGCAGACTGTTCAATATCGTATTGATTTTACAGAGATACCCATTAAAAGTCAAAACGATAACAGTACCGTAATGATACCAGAACTTGAAATGGATCCCATCCTCGTCCAAAATACAAATTCCTCACGTAGTCCTATATCAACTTTTAGCTCAATAACCACTTCGGCATTACCTACTACACCTCCTCGAAACGCGAATGCTATTCTACTTCCCAGCGCCAATTTACTCTCTACTTCAAGCTCCTCTTTCTCCAGTTCTTCCTTTGGTCCTACCAAGACACAAAGTGGTGTACTTGTTCAAGATAATCAGTCCTTATCCTCCTCATCTACTAGTTCAACTATCAGCAATACATCTCCATTAATTCATTCAGATGACAATGGAAAGTTTACAATGGGCAAAAATGGTCCGACTCTTGATACTACAGATATCATTGGTATTTGTGCTGGTCTAATAGCACTTTTGATATTTATCATTGCACTGATTATGTGGTGCTGCTGTAGGAAATCAAGAAAAAACAAAAAATTAAATGGACAACGCAAATTACAATTAGAAAGTGCAGTAGGGTTACCACAAAGTAGTATTGAAAGAAAGACAAGTAAAAGTAGTAGCAAGAGTAGCGCCAGTAGCACAAGAAAGCAAAAAAAGGGGGCAGCAGCAGCAGCTATTGCATTTGCTACTACTACAAAAAATACCGAAATGGATAAAAATGAATGCCTTGAAAAACGTGAGGCTATCTTTGGAAGAAGGAGTAAAGAAGAGTTTCACGGTATGGTTAGTGAATTACATTCAGATGAAGGACATGATCACGGTCATAAATTAATTAAAGATGGGGATGCTCCTTTAAAATTTGATCCTACTATGCAAACATTTAGATCTTACTTTCAATCAAACGGGAAAGAGCAGTTACCAAGCAACTATCACACCCTGAAAGCCAATCAAAATCCATTTTTTGATCCTGGTGAAAGTACTACTGAACATATATTACCATACTACAGGAATGGTAGATTGAGTACAGGAAGAGGGATTACACCCACTGATAATTGTACAACAGTGCCACCACTAAATATTCCTGACCGTGCTGCTACTGCTCCTGTTTCTCAAGTGCAACAGGCTACAAGGACAAAATTAGCCAATGAAGATCAACAACCTTTCCTTTATACTCTATATCAACCCCATGTAAGGGAAGATTCAGTGATTGACTTTGGTAGTCATCATGCTGATGATGATGATCATGGGGACGTTATTGCACCTCTTCAAAGTACTATACGAGGTGGTAAGATGATAAATTCAAATCACTCTCCATTTTTACCACCTATACGAAACATTACCCGTGATACAATGGCAAGTATGTACTCGATGGAAAGTGCAAAAGAGAATCATGATTATGGTGATCGTAATTCCTCCATGCCTAGCATGAGAAAGTATATTTAAAATTGTAATTAGAAATTGTCCACTTCTATTATATTATACTATACATTTGCAAAAACAAAAGCTTTCATTTCATATGACAATCAAGAGACTAAAAGCGTGTTAAATCTCTTCCAAAGATGTAATTGATACTCCAAAACATTGGTACTGCAAAGTGACAGATAGATTTGAGAAAGAAAGTAAGGAAGACTCAGAATGTTAGTAACACCCACCTAGTAATCTATTACGCCATGACATGCTCATCCAAGTATAAGCTGATCTCCAAATGACCCAAGCAAGCTGTAAAGATAAAAAGAATAAAAGAGAGGAGCGGATCAGCGACACTGCCCAAGTCATTGTTGCACTTGAAAGTAATTCTCACTCTTCCTTGTGCTTTCGCCTTTGGACTATCTACGATTGCACTTCCCCTTCCTAAACTTGCCATTGAACCCATATCCTTGTGTTTAAAAATGGCTTCACCATTTTCATCAGTTACACCAGCATCATCCATTTGACCATTTAATACAAATGCTAAGTGTTTTCCCTTTTGAGCAGCTACTTGTGCTGTTGCTGGTAGTGGTCTACCTTCAATTTGTGCACAATCACCAATAGCAAAAACATTTTGTAACGCTTGACGTTGACCACCATCTTCTCCTTTCAAATTGGGTAATAAAACACGTAGTCGATTGTCAGTCAAGAAATGAGAATTCTTTTCATCTTTGGCGAAACAATCAGTTCTCTTGACAAATGGAGAAGCGCATATACCAGTAGACCAAACAAGTAATCCAAAAGGTACTAAAGTTGAGTTGAGAAAAAGAGGCGTATTTAGTATCAAAAGTGTATTAAGCTTATCACAGTATCACTTACTCTCGCCATCTGGTTCAACAATTAAATTACCTCGTTGTACCTCTTTGACTCTTCGATTGAGAAGTAAATCAATACCCTGCATGCCAATTAAAGTCGGTCAGTCCAATAAACTAAAAAAAAAGAACATTTTCTATCAGTTCTTCTTGTCTTTTACTTACATCTCTTTGAAACTTTTGACGAGCATACGTGGCAAGGGAAGCATCAAAGTTATTTAAAATACCACCAGATGCATCAATGATACTGATCTTGGATAGGTGTACGATATCTGGAAAAAGCTTTTTAAGATCTGAAGAGCATAAATCATGAAGTTCAGCTGCAAATTCTGACCCTGTTGGACCTCCTCCAACAATTATAAAGTTGAGTAAATGTCGACGTTGTTCATCAGTCAAATCAGGATGATCTGCTTGCTCAAAACATTCCAGAATTCTCCATCGTATTGACCTTGCATTTTGTACATCTAAAATTGTGTTACTCTTAAGCTTCAAGAGTCGCATATGACTACATTCATCAGACCCTCCTCACCTTTAAGAAACCAAGCATTCTCTCGTACACCAGGAGTAGAAAATGTTCTATTGTATGCACCCACGCTGTAAAAGAAGTGACAGTCAAATTTAAAAAAAAAAATGAATAAAAAGAAGGTGCATTCATTTCCTCCACGTACCAACCCTACATGCTCAGCACACTCACGAGATGACTAGCTTGTCAAATGATAATTCATACTCTCTTCCTTCTTCCATACTTTTCCAAGTCTCTCCTTGAGCATACGAATGGTGACTTTCCTTTTCACTACTCTTTAATACAGTTTCATTATCTTCTCCATCTTTAGTCTCTATTGCTCTTCGATGAGGTGCTCTGGCTAATACAGTTGAATGTCCACCTCTAGCATTTGGGTATAGTTTTGCTTTATTTGTTGCTGGTGATGAAGTTCCATCTTCCATTTGCTTCAATGGGTCTGCTTCTCTAAACGCAGGTGGATAAGCTGGCATGAGGAGTAATTTATTCCTTTCTAGGTCAATAGCTTCTGCCCAAGCATGATAAAAATGTGTATAGTGATTGCCTCGAACTGGTTCCATTGTCGCCCTCAACTGTCATTCAAAAGCAAGTAGAGGATTAATACGCACTAGAACTAAGATTGACCTAGCATTCATCCTCACCTCTAGAGTCCCAGTCGCAGCTTGAGCTAATAAAGGTGTCATGGCAAAATAAGTATTTGGTGATACTACGCAGAGCTCATACTTTGTCTACAAATTGAAAAAAAAAAGAAATACAAAGATGAGTTCTTTCACTCCCCCTTTTCCTTTAACTTAAGAGACACTTACCAGATCTAACCCCTTTAGTAATGACATGGCACCCCATCCTGAACCTAAAATTACCAGCTTCTCCTTTCCATCTTTTCCTCTTGGTCCATTTGATTTAGTAGTCTGTACCTCTGCATATGCGCATACTCGACTTGTATGGAGTTGTCGACGCAGAAGTGACCCACTTGATTTAAAGAGACTTAGCATAGCACCGGTTTTTGAGAGGTACATGTTTACAACAACCTCCCAGGGCTAATCTTCCAAAGTAAAAGATTTGGAATATATAGATAGGTTAGTCACTCAAGAACCGGAAACTAAATCTCTGAAAGATATTTTAACCGTTACATGTTTTTTTTAAACATTCGTGACAAGCACGGACCATGCGCGTGATAGAGTGATTGCAGCCACGCTCAATGGTTGAAAGAAAGGTGCATAACTTTTTCTTTTTTCTTTTTTTTTTTTATTGCTCGTTCTACAAAAATCTATCGTACATGTATATTAAAAGGGGAAGCTGCACACAAGCATAGTCTGTAATACAAAGTGAGAGAGAGTACGTCTCCCTTTTCCTTCCCAGCTATGAATTACTTTAATCTAGCGCATCTTCACCTGTTCCCGATGTAGATGTATGTCCATTGATACCTTCCACTACAAAAAAGTCTTCATTTCGGATAGGTCTAGTGACTATGCCAGGACTTGAAACCACCCCATTGGATTCATCTTTGGAAGTTATACCATTTTCTGCTCCTCCACTTTCCTTGACTGCCTTTGCTGCCGATGTAATCTTTTTCCTTCCTTCTGCACTTCTCATAAATTCTCTCACTGGTTGCATAGCAGCACCTCTACAAGCTTCCTTGAGATCGCTTCCACTATATCCTTCTGTCCTTGCAATAATTTTCTCAAGACTGAAACTTTTGTCCAATTGCACATCTGCCAACATGATTCCCAAAATCTTCCTTCTTTGGGATGGATCAGGTAACCGAACAGCATACCTTTTTGGCATTCTACGTAGGATAGCGCTGTCGATATCATTAGGCCTGTTTGTAGCTCCCAATACCATAATTCGATCTGTTGATGAAGTCAGACCATCCCACAAGCTGACATAGCACAAATACGTAAGCACACTTGCAATATCATTTTCTCTACCCTGACTCACGTCATGAACTCTGCCTTCATCATGCTGGTCACTTCATGATCGCCAGTGGCCCTCTCTCGTAAGAAACTATCAATCTCATCAATAAAGATGATACTTGGCTGAAGTTTCCGCGCCAAGCTGAATAATGCTGCCACAAGTTTATTTGATTCTCCAAACCACTAATAAAAGTGTAAAATGTATAATAGTCAGTGGCTGCTCATCAACCTTACTCTTATGTCTGCATTACTCACCTTGTTCGTAAGAGTGGAGACATGCATATTAATAAATGTTGCGCCGCTTTCCTTTGCGAGAGCTTTTGCCAACATAGTCTTTCCTGTTCCTGGTGGACCAAAAAGTAAGACACCCTTGGGAGCACCCAAAAGACCACTTTTCCCACTAGCTCCCAAAAACAGCTCTGGATAGCACAGTGGTGCAATGACACTTTCTTGTAGTGAACTAATAATGCCATCCAACCCTCCGATCGAATTAAAGTCGACTGCTATTTGAGAAGGTAAGATTAGTTCTGTTGCAATTTGCTCTTCATACTCGTTTAATTGTAGAGTATCTCCTCGCATTCCCAGTCTCTGTAATTTTTCATCACTCTGCTTCTTTGCATCGATCCTCTTTTGTCTATTGGGATCCATTGATCTCATGATTGTCTTGAATGCAAAGTAGAAGGCGACCTGAGAAAGTGTTGCTACTGTCAATTTTGATGCTCTAATACAGAAGATTTTCAAAATATTCCCACCGCCACCACTTACATTACTGACAGCAAAGACAAGTATGTCTGTCGCCATCTTTCGTGTCACTTCCTTCATTACAGGAGATATGAGAGGTCGTCTTCCTAGTGATGCTATGGAAGTATCCTTATGCCCCTGATAACAACGGTATGTAATTACCAACTTCAATCTGGAGTTCAACTTAATCAGAAACCCTCAAAATTCAGATTGCAGGAAAAAGGCTCCGACTCCTTTCACGTGTGGTCTACAAAACCACGCGAGTTGGATGAAAAAAATTGCATCTGTAATTAGCTTGACTGATCGACGTCACTACGCTGCGCCTAAAGGTCTGTGCGCGCGCCTTTCCTTAGTGGGGGTGGGCAGAGTTGCAGTGAGAATTTCGCCAGCTAAAGTCGAGAAGCTAATCTCGCCACATGAAAAAGAGCGGGTTAGAGTAGTACACCAGAATTTCTCTCTTCTACCTTCTTTACTTTGACGATTTGATTTCGAACATAGCTGCGAGTGAGTGATGAGAAGAGTTAAAGGATTGGCAATGGATATCATACAGAAAAATTTCTTAAGATTATAGCCTACGTCAGACACACTTGATAACAATCTCTTTTTTCTTCTCCTTACACTTCGGCGACTTTATTCTTATCTTCCTATTATCGTAGATTGATCATCGCTTAATATCCCTTTATCATGAGTACAAAGCACTTTTTTGACTCGGCAGATGGTCTTGTTGACAAGGCAGAGAGAGGAGCCATTGCTCTGAACCCAGCATTGCGTTTGTGAGTGCTATCATGTGATCTAGAATATCTATATATTCTTAAAGAAGTATGCTGATTGCTTTTAATGCAGTTACGCCCCTCACAAGGTCATTTATGATTGCACACACTCACCTGACAAGGTAGCCATCATTTCTGGTGGTGGTGCGGGTCATGAACCTGGTCATGCTGGAGTGATCGGAAAAGGTATGCTTACTGCTGCAGTCTCTGGTGAAATTTTTGCATCGCCATCAGCTTCGCAAATTTGCAGTAGTATCGACTTGGCAAACACAGAAGCTGGAGTTATCTTTGTCGTCAACAGGTGAGAACAAGATCAAATTCTGAAGTGGTCTTCCACGGTACTCTGCTGACTATGAAATCTTCAGATACACTGGCGATTGTTTGAATTTTGGACTCGCTGCTGAGAAGGCTCGAGCTGCCTTGGCTTACAGTGGTAACAAAAAGAGTGGAGGTGTAGAGATGGTCATTGTCGGAGATGATGTTGCTGTTGGAAGAGAGAGAGGTGGTCTAGTAGGTCGAAGAGGATTGGGAGGAAATGTCTTTTGTTGCAAGATTCTTGGCGCTGGTACTCAAAAGGGTCTCAATGTACAACAATTAAAGGCATTAGGTGATTCGACTGTAGCCAACACTGTCTCAGTTGGTACCTCTCTTGACCATTGTCATGTACCTGGTCGATCCAAGGTAGCAGAAGATTGGGGTGCATTACCCGCTGAAGCCTGTGAAATTGGAATGGGTATTCACAATGAGCCTGGATTCAAGAGATTGGAAAAGACTCCTCCTGCACCAGTTCTCATCAAAGAGATGCTTAACCTCTTGCTTAATCCCAACGACACTGACCGACATTATCTCGACTTTGACAAAGATGATGCTCCCGTCGTCTTTTTAAACAATTTGGGAGGTGTCAGTCAATTAGAAATGGCTGCTCTCCTTGATGAGGTACTCGTTCAACTTGGTGAGCAATAAATTTGTCATTATTTCTGGAGTGTCCACTACTGAAAATTTATTTTCTTATTCTATGTCAGACGTCACTTATGGTTTGCATCCATCCCGATGCTATGCCAGTCAATACATGACTTCACTAAATGCTCCCGGATTTGGTATCTCTCTCGTTAATCACAAGAATGTGAAAAAGGAAACTGGTCAAGATGTTCTTGAATTATTGGATGCTCCTACCGACGCTTTTGCTTGGGCAGGTGTCAAACAAGGATGGGGATCTGCTACTGGAAAGCCAAGAGATCGAGCTGCTGAAGAAAAGGAAGCAGTCGAAAGATTGGCTCACGTTCAATCAAAGGGTGGTAGTGTTAGTGGATTAAGTAATGATGCCAAATCTACTTCTGGTGGTCCCATCAACGCTGATCCTGAATTAACAAAAAAGGCAATCATCTCTGCTTGTCAAAGTGCCATCAAAGCTGAACCCGATTTAACAAAGTTTGATACCATTGTAGGAGATGGAGATTGTGGAGAAACACTTGCACATGCTTCTAATGCTGTCATTGAAGCACTTAAAAAAGGTGACATTGATCTCAAAAATAGTGCAGGTACTTGTTTAACTTTGGGTACAGTTTTAGAAAGTGCAATGGGAGGTACTAGTGGAGCAATCTATGCTCTTTTCTTTGCTGGACTTGTACAAGGACTTGTCAATGGACCAGCAAAGACGGGTCAACCAGCTACCATCAAGGAATGGGGTTTTGCTGCCAAGTCTGCTTTAGAAAATTTAGGAACTTATACACCTGCTAGACCTGGTGATCGTACTCTTGTTGATGCTCTTACTCCCTTTTGCGAAAGTTTGGGAGGTGGAAAGACATTGGCAGAAAGTGTTGTAGCTGCAAAAGCAGGAGCAGAAAATACCAAACATCTTAAAGCAAGATTAGGAAGAGCTACCTACGTTGCAAGTATGGAAGGAAGTAAAGATATGCCGCCTGATCCTGGTGCTTGGGGTGTTTGGGCCCTTGTCGATGGACTTAATCAAGCTCTCTAGAATCAAGTCTTATATATAAGCTTCAAGAAATTTTTTCCCATGTACACAGAGACAAAGGCATTTGCCATTTATTAAATAATTTGAGCAGGTGCATTTTTGACTCTGATGAAGTTTGTTTGTAAACCTTGTTTTTGGCGTGTATTCTTCATTGTGCCATTTTTCAGGTTGCGCGCGAGGCATGCTTATGTAAGGCGTTATCAATACACATCATGAATTACCAGTTTACAAAAGCCAATCTAGTAGCATACATGTGATTGTTGTGCAAGCCTTCAAAGAAACGTCGCGAGCCGGCGTAGAAGCGCACTAGCAAAAAAAGTCAATAAAAGAAAATCCAAGCAGAGATTAAATTTTTAATTTTATTAAATTTTTCGGATTGATTGAATGTGCATTTGAAAAAAAGTCTATTCATTTCTAATTATGGAAATTTTTTAATATTAATTTTCCAAGCGGAGGCCGTGTGAGATTAACTATTTTTATGAAAAGAGAAGGAAGCATAATTCTTGACGACACATTTACCCCTTGCTCGCGTCTGTTTGTTCGGATCGTGGGCTGGTTTGCCGCCGCCGCCGCCGCGGCCACCTCAAAGGCAAGGCGAGATTTGGCTATGCCATTTGTTGCAAAGAGAGGCAGCGCTACTCAATTGAATATCTTTTCTTTTTTTAAAATTACTTTCTACTTTTGTACCACGATCACTCCCCGTGTCAAGGCTGGCCAATAGGTGATACTTTTTGGAGCATTCACTGTTCCTCGAGACAATTACACACTCTCTTCTACTATATATCATCTACATACAACGACAAACTTTAGTCAAACACGCTCACTTTTTATTCTCTCGATACTCTATCATACCGGCCATCATGACCAAGATTGCTTCTTTTAATCCAATCCTCGTCGCTCTCTTCATTGCATCTCTCATCACACTCGTTTCAGCAAGTTCTAATTCAACATCACATTCTTCAATAAAAAATAGTAAAAAGCATTCATCTCATAAAAAAGCAGCTTCTAAAAAGTCATCTACAAAGTCATTGACAAAGTCATCGACAAAGTCATCATCATCAACAGCAAAGAGCAATAGTACCAGTAAAGGCAGTGCTTTGGTTGGTGATTCATCCGACAAGAATTTTACTTTGAATAATTTACCAAAGACATGGCAAGACAATCAATCAGGTACTAATCAATGTAATCAATGGGGTAAAAGTTCACAAACTTCCATGTGTCAAAATGCTTTCTTTAACTCTTTAGATGACTTTTGTCTTTGGGCACCACCAACATCAGGAACAATTGGAGATACAGAAAGAATTGAAGTTTCTTGGTGTACAAAAGAAGGTTACGGAACTAGATTAATTCCAGCTGGAGCAATTAAATCAGCACATTTCATTCAAACAAAGGATTATGTTCAAGTAACAGGTTCAGGTGACTTTACATTAATCAACGTTCCAGCAGGGGATAGTGGTGGTGAATTGGACCCACAGTGAGTGTAACTTTGCTATATTATAATATCTGAGTGTATATTGACATATTTTTTTAATGCACTGATTTACAGCGGTGCTGATGGTAATGGTAATCCTATTGGAGGACTGGTCTTTTCCAATGCCTTTGATGGTGGAAAATACAGGCAGATTCATGAATGGATGACTTTTAGTGAGTGATATTGGAAAGGAAAAAAAAGGAAGGGTAGAGAGGTATTATACTAACAAGTTTTTTTTTTTTTCCTTTCCTTTCCTTCAGTGTCTGATACTGAATTTTGCTTCCGAGCTTGCAAGGGAAGAGATCAGACAGCTCGTAACCTTTGTCAGCATATCTACGATACTATGGGTTGCATGTGGGTCATGCCAGGCAATTATCTGCCTACTGGTTTTGATTCTTGTGATGCAGATGTAGCATTACCACCCGGTATCGTAGGTACTTCTACTTTTACACAAGGTGATAGTGTCACACCTTCAGCATCACCTGCACCTGCCAGTAGCAATTGTAAAACTATCCCAACAATTAAAGCAGCAATCACTATTAGTACTACAGCTATCCTAACCACTTCTACCGTTTCAGGGGGTAGTGCTTCAACTGCCGGCAGTAATAATGCCTATTCTGCAAATGGATCATCCGGATCATTGTCAAAATCATCTAGTGGTTCAAATTTATCATCTTCTGGAGCAACAGATAGTGCAAAACCAGCATTGATAGCATTAATTTCAACTTCCACTCTCATCATTGCTTTCTTACATGTCATTCTATAATGGATGCTCCTTTTCCTCCTACATAGCAGATCTGGAAGGCATTTGTACTTTTATATATACTTGCTCAATTCCATGCTTTCAAAGCATATAGACGGTATAAATCCTGTGTGGTTAGGCTGTTGTAAGGCTTTGCGTCAGAAGTTCGATAGGTATGATTGCTTTGTTTGGCATTAAGCACTTTTACGACTGTTAAAAGAAAGAAAGAAGAAGGTACAACGGTAAGAGGCATACTTATAAAGAAAAACTTGTCCCCTCGTATACGCACCTGCGCTCAAGGTAAAGTCGAGAAATACAACGTCAATGGTATCATTGAGCTTTACTGCAGTGATATTGTTGGTGACAGGGGAAGAAACGTAATTTGGTTGATAAGCAAAAGGAATGGGAGCGTGCTAAAAGAAAAATACAGGCAAGCGGTCAGGTACAGCAAAATGCAAATCCCAAGCTATTAAGAAAATTCTCCTCCTCACCTCGGTATCATCACCAAGACCAGGACAGCTATCTTTTGTTACATAACCTAGAGTTGCATTTGCTGCCGTATCCAAATTAATCAGGTCCGCTGCTCTCTTTGCAGAAGCAGAATAGATTGCGTGTACTCGACTATCTTCATTTCTATACGTCTTGATTGTACTTTCTTTATAAGGAGTGTTGAGAGCACTGACAATACCACTTGCATACTGAAAAGGGACGTTTTCTAGGTACAAGAAGCTGTCTGTGAAGGGGGATACAATGTATTGATCATTCTTGGTAAAGTTTCCTTTATAAACGTCGAATCTTTGCGATCCTGAATTAGCGATAACGATGTTGGGTATAGTAGATCGATTTGGATTACTGGTTGAAATGACAGTTGGTAATACTTTTTGTGTGAGAAGGTAGAGTAGTGAAGAAGGATTAGAAGCAGGTACTCGACTCAAATAGTAATCAATTGGACTTGTACCAAATACTTCTGTCAAGTTCCATGATTGAGCTACCTGGTTCATCTCTTGAGTAATAGTCTTTCCTAAACTTGTTGGAAGCTTGGAAGGGCTAGACAAGCCGGCATGAAAAGCATAATTACGACGATTGGCATCGATATAACTTCGAGAAAAGGGTGTAGATGTATTTGTATTGCCAGTAAAGTTGAAGGATAACCACCCAATAGTCTCGAGATATCGACCACTCTCAATACCAAATGCATTCTCGTCATATATGTAGCAATCTCGAATATGAGTGTGTCCCCCTGTAATAACCAGAGGTACATCGGAATGTATAGCTCGAATTGCATTCACTACTGCAGGCCAATCATCGTTGCGAACAGGCATATGACCAACCAATAAGAAAAAGTCTGGACGATCTTGTATTGCGTCCTTGAACCAAGTTTCATTTACCATCTGTGTAGGTGGCTGAACAGTCAAGCCCTGATCTTGATCTTGAAAATTGTATAAAACACCTAAAGCAGTTACATTACGTCCATGATCGGTTTTGAATTTGACGAATCGCTTACCCATTGGTTCTGTAACATTGGTGCCGTCTGCTATAGTGTGAGTGATATTAACATTTGATGCGAGGTACCGTCCATTCTGCTCTGGCACAAAGTTGATAAATGTATCCAGTGCATTTGCATAAACGTATAACTCATGATTGCCCACAGATAGAACATCATACTTTACCATGGAATGGAATTGATTGGATACATGAGCATCTGGACCTTGACTTGCTGGAAAACCATCACTAATACCAGCTCCATCATGAAGGTCACCCGAGTCAATGATGAGAAGATCTACTCCTCTTTTCTTAGCTTGTTGTCGCATATCTTGCATGATAAGGTAATCATATCAGATATAAAAACGGGAATAAATGCTACAAAAAGGCATCATCAACTTACGAGTGACAAAGCTAGCAAAGTCTCCCCAATCACCAGAGTAATTGGGCTCCGGTTCAGAAGCTTTCATATGCCCTTGGTACCATCCATGTATGTCAGTAGTGTGTATGATTTGTACATCACCCCATTGAAGAGGTCGTATCAAGCCTGTCGTGCTACTTATGCTCTTGGCCTCTCGAGCAAATGTACGCTGCTCGTGTCCTTGATGGTCGGAACAAGCTAGGGCGAACCCAATCAGCAGACGGAGAATAGATACGTAAATGAAAAATTTGAACATCTTATCAATGCAAAGACTGCAATGATCTTGATGGTATAGGTCGAGAATCAAGTCGGAATTTGATAAGGTTTCTAACCAGGCTATATAGGTAATGTTGAACGAACAAGTAAGGAGCATAAATAAGGGAGCGTCCGTGCGCTTGTTGAGAAATCCACTAACTTTTTCCCTTTGGCCATGTGATGATATACGCGCTGCAATTCGGTTCATGTTCATCTTCATCTCTCTCCTGCCACTCTTTACCCCATTCTCCACGTCATAGAAGACCCTGGTCTTGGTTGAGATTGGAAAAGATGGACGCAGGAGTCCCAACACAATCACAGGCTCAGCTACTACACCTGCAGAGCTTTTCACCTGAGAACGTAGCCCATAACGCAAAGCAACTATACTAGTGAGTGCTTCTCTGATCAATCCCATTCCCCCGAAGCTAGCAGCTCATTTATCTTCCCTTTCATACTAATTTTGCAGCATTCGCTCTGTGTCGACTTCAGTAGCAGGTTCAGCAGCTGGAATATTCGGTCTTACCAATTTGTCAGGTTTCTACTTCTACTTTTCATCTCTTCTCATTACCAATATTGCCATCTTTATCGTTAATGTTCAGTTTCAACCAAGGCGATATTTGCTCAATTTCAATCCAGTAAAGGAGGTCAAAGACGGCAAAGCAAGTATGAGCACCAGTGATGGAGGAGTGGCGACGCCTCTACAGTACATTCTCTTTCTAGCCGAAGGTGCTCAAGAAATGGCATTTGGTTATGTTCTGTGGTGGACGCTTTGGACTGCAATTATACATGGTGAGTTCAATTTATTGGTGTGGAAGAGGTGCCAGCTAAAAAAATATTCTATCCTTTTTCAGTGTACGACTAGATCAGAAAAAAAACCTTCATACTACATTGTCACAATAAGAACATTGCTTTAGAGATTCACTTTTGTCATTATTTAATGGTGTGAAAAATAGACACTAGGTAGCAAGATAGTCAAGTAGTATTGTGCAGATGACTGATATTATGTGCAAACAATTGAGGGGGAGCAAGACAAAGCAAAACCTACAATTGATATCGGAAAGAACGTTGCCATAGCTTACCCTTTTCCCCAATTTCAACACCATTACGCCTTTGAGTTTTTTCGACTTCTTCCAACCTAGCATTCTCCTTGGCCAATCCAAAGTAGAGGGAGGATGCTGCCACAATTCCAATTACTAGCCAAACAATAGCCAAGATGTGAGAGATTCTATAATTCTTGTTGTTGAGGTGACCTAGAGGAATTCGATAAAGTTGAGTTCCAATAATCGCACCGACATCACCAATACCAATGACCATGGCTAAACCAGTGGCTCGATAAGTATGTCCCATTAGATTTTCAGACGGCCAAGCAAGAAGAAGCGCATTTCCACTATAGACACCTCCTGTGCAGAGAAAGACAGCGCTACAGGAAAAGGGAAAAAGTAGTATATCAGCATTTGATAAAATAGGTATCGACAGAATGTAAAAGTTGTACTCACACGTACTGTCCACCAGTAGTAGGAGAAGTCAAAAGAACAATGTAGCCAAGAACAGCAACAGATGCAGATCCAATGATAAAAGGTGCACGTAATTGAACCTTATTAGAAAGCCATGCAACCGTCATACAAACAATAAAGGCAAATGCATAAGGTGGAACAGTCAATAGCTGAGCTTCCCAAGAACGATAACCTAAACCTTGAATGATCGTAGGAAGAAATAAACTGAGAGTGTATAAACCAAAAGCAAAACCATGAAAGAGGAAACAATAACCATAAACTTGTGGTGATTTTAGCGCTCTTACCACCTCACTCCATTGAAAATCTTCTAATTCATATGCATCTGAATCATCCTGTAGACGATGTTCGAGTATTTGCTTTTCTCGACTGGTAAGTTGGGTTGTCTTGGCAGCCCAATTGGGAACAATAAAGTATGAACCGATTGCAATTACAATGGTAATGAGACCTTCGACGATAAAAATCCCTTTTGAGATGCCAGCATCTTTTGTTTTCAGTGTCTGCAAACGTTCTACTTTTTCGCTAGACAATTTTACTCACAGGCCCAACCCGGCTTTCCTCCTGCTCTGATCCTTCCTAGTCCGTAGGCCAATACTCCACCAAAAGCACCAGAAGCTGCTGCAGCAGAAAAAAAACTGAGGAATAAAGAAACCGGTCAAGATTTGTATATAACAAAGATTTCTCTCACTTGTATCACTCACAATGACACTCGAGTCGTCCTCTCTTTTCTCTTGTAGTAACTCGAGAACGTGTATACCACGCCAGGAAATAAGCCAGCCTCGACTATACCTAAGAAGAATCGAGCAGCATATAAACCAGATTGATTATGCACTAAACCCATTGTGACGGTCACGATACCCCATAGCAATGACAAGGTAGGCAACCAGAAGGTCGGAGATGTTACTTTTAAGACTAGATTGGCAGGACTGAGAAAGAAGAAAATTTTGATCAGCAAATGTATCTCAGCTTTTTCCTTCCTAGAAAGTATTAAATTCACACTTCTGCAATGACATAGGCAATAAAAAAGACGGATAGCAACGTGGAATAGTCTTTGATTTGGAGATCCGTAACTAAGCCTTCAATTTTTGCATTTCCAATGTTACTTCTGTCTAAGAAGGAAAGTAGGTATAGAATTGTGCAAATGGGAAGTAGTAAACCATCGATTTTACGAATTAGTTTACGCTCTTCCGCTTCTGTAAAGTCGATTGGCGACAATGTATCTATACTACTTGATTCAGCAACTGCTTCCGGTGATGTTGTCGTCGTAGCATCCTTGTTGGCCGTCATCCTTTTTCTTTCGGTAGGAACGGTTGTAGGAGACGTTGGTTTACTGTGTTAGACTTGAGATTGTGAATGATTCGCAGTCGTTGATCACCTTGTAAAGGAGCATGAATCCTTGGCAAGAACCACTTTAGCTCACTTGTTTCGGTAATCACGAACAAGAATCAGGAACATCAAAAGAGGTCTATAAGGTCGTGGATGCTCTGTGTCTGTCTTTCTGTCTCTCTTCCTCTTCCGCTTTAGCCTAGTGCCCTCCACCGTCATGATGGAATGATGCCCTGCTCTAAAATTGAAGAGAAAATAATCAAAGCACATCAAAATCACCTCGATTGCGTGCGAGGCCATCCAATTTAGCGCATATTATGTCAGCAGATGTCAATTTCTTTTCTCTCTCACAGAGAAGAGCTATTCTTACTGGCCAGAGAGAGAGAGAGAGAGAGAGAAGAGAAAGCGCTGTTTAGTATAAAGATCACATGCAAAAGATACTTCAGATTCCACTCTATGTGTATGTCAAATGTGAAGTTCGACAATCTCCTAGAGTGATTGCGCTTCAGGTACAAAGACTAAGAAGACTTCGCGTCCATACAAACATTCAATTTAAGTCTTTGATGTCCGTTCTATCCTTTTCACATCACTCTCTGTTTTGGAAATCGCGCGCTCAAACCCTCCAACTCAGCTACTCTTTGTCCACATACCCCTGCTCACATTTAACACCCTAATCAATTAAGCTCCGAGCTCTCTTTGTCACTCAGGAATTCAAGGCTCTATGTCGGCCATCCTAGAACAACTAGTCACACCTGGCTTCCGAGCTGGTTTATTCCTTGGAAATGCTCTTTGGCACACTAGTGCTTTTGTTCATTTTGGACTACGACCTGAATTTATGATGCGAAAGCTTTCCACTCGCAAGTCAGATGTGAAAACAATCGAGACATCAGAAGGCGATGCTTGGCATCATGGTGAGTAATATAGTACCAAATAGTGATGTTAAATTTCCATCTAAAAAGAGATCATCCCTTCCAGATCTTATGCGATATTTGGGTAGTATCAACGTCGGCTACGCTGTGCTTGCTACTTTACGTTTCATTCCACTGCTAGGTGTAGTTCAATCCAAAGGTTTTAATGCTAAAGCAGCAAATGCTTCATCAAAAGAGGTTCAAGCAGCCTTGGATATTCTCACTTTGTCAGTATTGGGGATTGCAAATGCTTCTCAAGCCATTTGCAACTTTACTATTGCTAGACAATCTAACAGATGGATTGTAGGACGATGGAATGGTCTCAAGACTGATCGAATCACAATTCTAGACACTCTATTCACCGTCTTGGACTTTGCTGTCGTCGGAGTGAGAATAGCGGGTTACTAAAATCGGCTCTTTTGAAATTCACCCACCTGCACAGCTTTAAATGCATTTCTCTTCTTCTTTGCGATAATGTAATCTGGATTTGTGTTCTTCCTACTAATGTACTGGTATTGCACGATTTCTACAAAGGAGTGAGCATGACTCTTAGCTTGACATAGATGCAGAGAAAGCATTCAATACTTGATTTGCTAACGACAAGCGACCATATCATCATTTAATCTTGGTTCAATGAAGCAGACACCTTGGCAAGTTCTTCTTTGCCTGTGGGAGAGTAAATGCTGTTAGCGCATCTCCTTTCAAATCATACTGGACGTACTCACTCTTTGGTGCTTCTAACTTGCTTGCAGTTTCACTGTCAAGAACACGGGGACCAGGATTGCTACTGTGAGCTCCCTCTGCCAAGCCTGAAGGTCCAGTACCACTAGGAGCGTTGGCTGCACACACAAGGAATATAGTCAAGAAATAGTTTTAGTATCAAGTCTACACCGCATTGCCTTTCACACATCAATCTCACAGTGATTGTCTTGTGGGTGGGGTCTATGAGAATGGGTGAAAAATGTCAGTTATCTAGATCGGTAGTCCATCATGTGTTGCTTGCCATAGTGCACACTCACTGGATCTTGAATTGCTGTTCTTCTTCTTTAGATGACATCTTTGATTGTTTTTTATCGAATGGATGTGTATTTGGTTTGAATGTTATTCGTAGAAGTAGTAGAAAGAGTGGATGCAATTGATCAACTTGATTTAGGCCGCGCGCCCAATTCGGGAGTTAGACTCTGTGGGTAGATCTGCTCAGCACAGGCCAGGCCAAGCCAATTACGCTGCATGACGACATGAGGTTTTGCACTCACTCTGACGCGCCCGCGGAATAATATTTTGCTTTTGGAGAAGGCTGACTTGAATCTAGGTATTCGTAACTCGTCAAACCAGACAAGGTAGTTCTGTCAATTTCGTCATGGTCTCGGCACAAGATGCATTTACGGATGCATGGAGATCATATCGTATTCGCCAGGGAGATGAAGTATCGACACTTCCTGATCCACTAGGGAAAGCAAAGCAGAAAAGGACTAAGAAGAAGCAGAAAAAGGAGGGAGCGGCTCCTGTCGATAGCGGAGGTGGCTTCTTTGTCGAAGAAGAAGAGAGCACTGAAAATGGTGGCTTCATTGTAGATAATAATAGTACTGATGAACAGGAAGGACAGAGTAGGAAGGTACCAGAGCATATTCCACTCTCAAGCGTGCCAGATGCATTAGCTTCACTTTCATTACCTTCCAATGATGAGTTTATCTTGGATCTATTTGCTCAGACAGCTACGTACGTCAACAACGACCCACGAAGACGCAGGAGAACAGCAGCAGACTCAGATGGAGTCGGACTGGAAAAGATGGTCAGCTTGCATGACTTTCAAAGAGTCGTGGATGTTCTCGTAGACGATGAAGGCGAGCAAGAGAATGGTGGGGACGTCGATGTCGAGGAGGAGGAGCAAGAAGAAGAAGAGGAAGAGGAAGAGGAGGAGGAGGAGGAGGAGGAACGAGAAGAATCACCAAAGATAGGTAGGAAGAGACCAGTAAGAGCCGCAGCTTCATCAGCCAACAAAAAGCGACAAAGGCAGCTACGTGATCAAGCTTCGGAAGATCAATCTAATGATGAAGACGTGTATGCCACGGAGTCAGAAGACGAAGACGAGGCACCGGCAGCAGATTGGAAGCCCAAAAGGACAATCAAACTAACACACAAGAATAAAGCAGCTAGCATAGACAGAAGTAATAAGTCTACACCTCGAAAGAGTGCATCAGGAGGCGTTCGAAGGCAAAGAAGTCAACGTAGGAAGAGTGACGATGCAACTGCGACTGATGAAGAAATCGATCATGAAGACAATGAAGGCCATTTGACCACACATCAAAGACGACAAGTTCACGCTGCATTTCATCTTTTTACTAACAAGCTTGAGGAGCTCAAGGGTGAACATCTAGATGAGCAACCAAGGCTAAGTAAGCAAGACCTTAAGCTGTTGGTGACTGATGTTGGAGAGAAGATCTCAGAGAAAGAGGTGAGAAAAGTAAAGATGTTGTTGTTGTGGTGGTAGCAGTCGTGTGATAGCTGAGTTTTTACCTTTTTCTTATGTGTAGATTGAAGAAATGATCGAAGAAGGAATGCGTTTCTTTGCTAAAGCTTCGTCTCGAGACGTGACTCGTCAGACTGCAAAATTGAAAAGAGAAGCAGCAGCAGGAAGAGCGACTGCTAGAGGAGAAGCTGATAGGATGCAGACTGTTGGAATCGATGAGTGAGTGCCTAATTGAATGCCAATCCATTCCTGCAGCTACTGATTGATCCTTTTCATACAGATTCGCAGGAGTCCTCCTTAAAGGTCGTTTAATTTAGCTTCAAGCAATGTATTCTCTCGTCTAACACCATACTTGTACAATAATCAGCAATACAACAAATTTGCAATTTCCTTAAAGTTTGCCTACTTTGACAGTCTCTCTCTCTTTTCTCTGTCGAATCTTCTCTTCTGCTTCCCAAATTTTATTTTGCCTCTTGGCTTCACTTTGCCATCTACCCTTTGAGCCATGTTTCAACCTAGTCAAGATTATACTAGCTTCTCCTTTTGTGAGAGCATTCAAAGCACCTTTAGATCCTCCTCCTTGCTCTTCTCCTTTCCGATTGAAACCTAGCCTCTTTTCTACAAAAGCTCTCTGCTTTGTACTTGCCGGTGCCTTTCTCCACTCTGCATGTCTAGAAATGAGAGATCTCATGAGTTGAGAAGAACGTAATACTTGTGTGGCAATATATGTATCGCTTCCTCGAACTGCTTGTTCTAGTGTTTCTGCTTCTAAAATTCTTCGAGGTCGACGATATGGAGACACTCGCCTTCCACGCTGAAAAGGATTGGCAGCTCTTGCTTCATCCTCATCGGCATTGGTGGGGGTAAAATTGGCAATCCATACTATAATACCAAGAAACAGATTGTAAGTCTAGCATCATTCTTCCCCTTCAACTCCAAGCTCACTCACACTCTGTCTGATTCTCAACATCCACCTCCCTTTCGATTCGTGCAAAGCCATGATTTGGTGGTACTTCTATAACATAAACATCCCCTCCACAGTCTAGCCATGCATTGCTGCTATACCTTTCTATTGTATTGCTAAAGAGAACCTTGGAACTCATCGCTTCATGTAGCGCCTTTGCTGAATCAAAGTCGATGAAGGTCAATTTTGTGGGATCACCTACATTCATTTCCATATGTGGCTTTGTCAATGTTTCCCCTTCTCTTTCTCTACGTTCTAAAAGATCGTCTGTTGTTACATCCTCCAGAGCTTCACTCGGGTCAAGCCCAAATAAGGTTGGGGTACAGACCAGCCCTTTTGAGCAGTTGCCCACTAAGTCCAATATAAGACAATCTTGTTTCCCAGTAGATGGCGAAAGTCGCATTCCACGTCCAATCATCTGTGAGAAAAGATTCCGAGAGAGAGTCGGTCTTGCAAGAAGTACACAATCGATGGAAGGAATATCTGCTCCCTCTGTGAGGATTGCACAATTAATGAGAACCGGAAATAAACCATTGGCAAAGTCGGAAAGTAGCTGTTTGCGCTCACTGATGAGAGTTGACCCTGTTAAATATCTCGCATCTATACCTGCCTCTCGGAATTGCTGAGTTAGATCTTTGACGTGCTGAATATTGACAGCGAATACCAGTGTTCTACTTCTTCGACCTTCCTCTACCTGGGTACGACTAAGCCAACTTCTCACAATGAGCTTATTGATAGGAGCAGTATTGATGGCTCGAGCAAGGCTAGTGGTACTGAAATCTGATCCACCAGAACCACCTGCAATCGTCACAGTATCTAATGGGATTTGCGCCTGGATAGATGTAAACCGAAGAGGTGAAAGCCATTCTTCATCGATGAGATCAAGAATGTCTTTGTGAAATACAATCTCATCGAATACAGAGCCAAGTGATAGACCATCATGTCTGGAGAAGGTAGCAGAAAATCCAATGATTGGAACAGTACGATTTGTTTCCTTACTTGTAGATGCTTTTCCACTAGATGCTTCTTCACCTTCGACCCAAATACGATTGTCAAAGTGATTCAATACATTTCTCCAGCTTTTGCTTGCTGCATGATGCGCTTCATCCACAATGACAGCTTTGTAACCTGATGGATCAAATTTTTCCAATCTCATCCTCTCCATGTATTCTTTGTCTCCCTTTTGACTTCGCTCCACGCTCACTAATGTCTGCCATGTAGCAACAGTTACATCAGCAAAGCCTGAAGCCCTGTACTTTTGTCCCTGCTCAATCTCCACCCAAAGATCAGGATATCGTCGTGAGATGTGACTGGCAGCCTGTGTTGCAAGTTGAATTGATGACACCAAGATCAAAACTCGATGGCATGTAGCGGATGGTGAAGGAATGGCATCAATTAATTCGCCAAAAATTGTAGTCTTACCGCTACCAGTTGGAGAGGAAACGCCAATTCGAGACACATTTCTAGCAAGCGCTTCCTGTATGCTGGTGAGACATTCTTGTTGATAAGGTCGAAGTCGTATAGCATGATTCGTGGGTATCAAAGTAGGTAATGTAAGCGGTTTGATTGCAGTGGCAGCTGAGTGAGCCTTTCGAAGATGAAAATTAGTCGTTGCAGTTTGCCATTGTAAAAACTGCTTTGGGCGATATACTCCTCTACATGAGGGTAATGTAAAGCGAATCTTCATTTGATGGCTGCTCTTGTACAGTTCAAGTCACTTCAGCATTGCTTCACATAGTATAATAAAAACATGCTGCAAGAAGTTAATTAAATATGCAATTAAGTTATGTTGCATCTACCAACTTATTCAAGATGGAAGAAAGAGACTGCATTTACACACCTATTTTTGATACGCGCTTTTTCTCAATTTCTTGTTTCTTTTGTATACTGTACTAGCCGCCCATCTGTCCCCTTTGTCAAGACTTAACATGACATCCTGCCATTTACGAAACTCTACAATCTTCTTCCCAGTATTAGTGTAGCTAGTATTAGTATAGATACACTATTCACCAAACTCGCCCTCTTTGACTGACTGCACTTTAACAGAGTTTGCCGAATTAAGCTTTGTCTATATAGATTACCGGTGTGAGGAACATCCTACCAGACATGTGGAGCAGTACCAGAGGTATTATTTCATCAGGGTGGGGGGAGTGCGTGGAAGAAAGATACTCCCTTTTTCTCAATTTCTTTTCCTCTTATTTCTTTACATCTCCAAGTCTTCTTTCCATTCACAGTGAATTCCTTTCTTTTTTTACTTTTACCAAGACTACACACAGCATGGTTTTCACTTGCAGATGGGGTATACTCGCTACCGGAGGGTGAGTGAACATTTATGATGATGAGGACAAATCACTCTCCATCTGATCCTCTCTGCTATTGCAGTATCGCACAAACCTTTTCCAAGGATTTGCTTCTTGACCCAAACAGTCGTGGTGTCTCAGACATTCGTCATAGTATAACAGCTGTTGCATCTTCTACTTCTGAAAAGCGAGCTCAAGAGTTTATTACTGAAGTAGGAGCAGATAAGCAAAGTGATGGAACTCAGACAAAGGCCTATGGAAGTTATGATGAATTTGTAAAGGACAAAGATATCGATATTGTCTATGTTGCAACTCCTCACAGTCACCATTATGAAAATGTATTGAGTTGTTTGGAAGCTGGCAAGAATGTTTGCTGTGAGGTGAGTAACAAAGAGAGGGAAAGAGAGAGAAGAAGAAAAAGAAAGATCGGCGCTCATCTAAAAGCATGTAATGACTGAATGCTTGGCATATACAGAAATCATTTACTGTTAATGAGCCACAGGCAAGACATTTGGCAAAGCTGGCCAAGGAAAAGGTGAGATGGGCAAGAGGCAATAAGGAAGAATAGGATATACTGACTCGCCGATACTGTTTAGAAACTCTTCTTAATGGAAGCCGTCTGGATTCGATTCTTCCCCATCATGCTAGAATTGAAAGAGCAACTTCATAAGAAGAGAGTACTCGGTAAAATCTTACGACTTCAATCAGAATTCTGTATGACGATGCCAACAGATCCAAAACATCGAATGAATAATCCTGATTTGGCTGGTGGTGCGTTATTGGATATGGGAATCTACCCTTTGACTTGGCAATTAAACCTCATATACGAAGATCCTGACAACAAGATGGTAGAGCCAGAAGTTACTAGTAGTCTACTCAAGGGTCCTACAGGGGTTGATCAATATACTACGATGCTCTTTAATTGGCCACAATTGCAAATTCAGACAATGGCCACCTCAAACGTGAGTTGGTAATGTCCTTTTTCGAAATTAATGAGCCTGTCCTGACTCTCTCTCTTTTTCTATATATTTGTGCCTTAGATGAATGCCTACTCCCACAAGGCTTTCTCAATCCTGGTCCAAGGTGAAAAGGGAGATTTGACAGTACCTCTTCCACCGTACAGACCAACAGAATATACACTACACCTCAAGGATGAAAATGGAAATTACAAGGAACCTCAAACTATCAAGCATGATATTCCTGGTCATGGAATGTTCTGGGAAGCAGATGCATGTGCTCAAGCATTGAGAGATGGAAAGATTGAGGCAGAGCTTTGCCCTATGTGTAAGTGCTAATTTGGAAGAGTCAACTTTTTTTAACATCTGTTTGCTTACTAATGTCCTCCCCTTATCTCTGTCTTTCAGCTACTACCCTCCTATCTCAGAAGACCATGGACAAGGTTCGTAAGGATGGTAATTTCCGCTATTCGGACAAGCTCGAGTACGTTCGCAGTGATGCCTAGAAACAAATTGTACGCATCATAGCGCAAATGAGAGGATTAAAAAAATGCAATATCTAATTCAATATGTTATACAATGATGTGTTGGCTTTGAGACTTGATTTGATGTGACAAGCCGCTAGGAGGTGTAGCTGACAGCGCGAAACATATTGTATAAGCTTTCCCTTGTTGTGTAAGACGTGCTCTGTCTGCCTCCAGTCTTGTCTTCTGTTTCACTATCAATACCCTGTCTCGTACCTACTTCAAACCTCCAATTTCCAATACTTCTATTCCTGGTTCAAGGTACTTCAGTGAAAAGTCTCTTTTTGACTTTGTGATACTTTTGCAACATTCGATGTCTGACTTGCTAGTCGCATTTGTGCTTCTGCTTGTCTTGCTAATCGGGCTTCTTGACGTACTTTCTGCTCTTCGACTGCAAGAAGATCACTCTTAGCCTTTCTATGCTTTTCTCCCATTGCACTTCTGATCGACCTTCCCCATTCTCCCAAGATGCTACCATCTCTCTTTGTAAGATATGCATCTAAACCTCCATATTTTCTAATCGTTCGAAGTGCTCTAGTAGTTACTTTAACTTTGAAAGTCGTCTCCAAGAATTCACTTTTTAAAGCTCGATTTTGAATATTTGGTCTCCATGTTCTTGCAGTCTTTTGAACTGATTTGGGAATATTGTTACCAGATTGTGGTAGTGCTCCATCAAATAAACCTCTTTGTAGTCTTTTGAAATTTCGACCAGCTAAAACTGACGCAAGTAAAGTGTTTCTTGAAGCTGGTGATGATCGACTTTGAGTTTTGGCAGAAGCTCCACTACCTGATCCACTAGAACCTCTGTAAGTTGTCCTTGATGTTCTCAAGATAGCTGAGAAGAACATATTTTGTCAACAGTAAGCAATTAGTAGCGAGATGGTGCGGTAAGTAGAGTGATTTGGAAGAGAAAGAAAAGAATGATGGGATCAGGAGAATGGAAGGAGCACGGACACGTGATACTCGACGTGACTTTTAAAAAATAAAAAAATAAAAAGTTTGGAAGAATGCATGTATTCTTATTTGAGGACTTATTTGACCAAGTTGTCATTGTCTATCTTATACTTCATCAACAAAAATGTTGCGAAGACAAGCTAGAGAGAGACGAGAGTACATATACAGAAAGTCGTTAGAACAGCAGGAAAGACTTTTGTTCGAAAGAAAGCAAAAGGTTCGTCAATTATTAGCAGCAGGAAAACCTGTTCCAAAGGACTTACAAGGAGATGGATCATCGAGAGGATCTGGAGATCTTCGTCAATTAGCTCGCGACTTGCCACTTGATGAAGGACAGGTGGAACCATCAAACTCGATCGATGATGAATATAGCTTAGCTGGTCAATATGATCCCAAAGTACTTATCACTACATCTAGAGATTCATCTAGTCGATTGGCACAATTTTCAAAAGAGATCCGTTTAGCAATCCCAAACAGTGCAAGATTGAATCGTGGTGGATATACAATGAAGGAACTCTCTTCAGCATGTCGAAGTAATGGAATATCAGATCTCATCATACTACATGAGCATCGTGGTATTCCAGATGCAATGGTAGTATCTCATTTTCCACATGGTCCAACAGTCATGTTCACGCTACATAACGTCACCCTTCGACATGAAGTAGATGCTCATGGGAGTAGTACAGTCAGTGAACAATACCCTCATCTCATTTTTGAAGGATTTAATTCCAAATTGGGAGATCGAGTCAAAAATTGTCTCAAGTTCTTGTTCCCAGTCCCAAAAGAGGATGCAAAGCGAGTCATGACGTTTGCTAATGAGCGTGACTTTATCAGTTTCAGGTGAGTTTGTCTATTCCAGTCAGATTCAATTGTAGTGTGTCTGACTTTATTTTTCTCTCTCGCTCTCTTTCTATTTATTAGACACCACGTCTTTGTCAAGACGTCTCATAGAGAGGTGCAACTAGCAGAGGTAGGACCTAGGTTTGAGATGAGGCCGTATGAGATCAGACAAGGGACAGTCGAGCAAAGTGAGGCAGATATAGAATGGCAATTACGACCGTTTATGAATACAGCCCGAAAGAGAAATCAACTGTAGTATTGAATCGTAAAGCATTGCAATGTAACATTATCATGATACTTAGATGAGGAAGATGGGAAATCTTTACAAGTACATAATCGACAAAAGTACATTCATTAGGAGCAGTTTGAAAATGGGCGATTTTAAAATATAATTACCAAGCAATTTATCCAAGTATGCTTCTGGCCAGAATCATATCAAGAGCACCACGAACTTGCAATAATTGACGTTGAACCTTGACTTCTTCCGTCACCTTTGTCCAAATTTTGCCGAATAATTCATCAATTAGAGGTGATTGACCTAATACTGCCGCATATACATCGACCACAACGTCCAAGCAATCACAAATGATGTTGGCCCATCTTGAATTAGCAGCATGTCGCAGTAAAAATTTAAGGAAAGGTTCCAAGGTGACATCATCACGCCCTGAGATGGCTCGTTTAAGACCATCTAGATGACCATCAATCGTACTTCTACTTCGCAATTCATCAAGAAGTGCAAATGTTACCTCTGCTCGCACATCCTTGCGCAATACTTCGTCAAGTGCATCTCGATAACGAAATGACTTGAGTAATTTATCGTAAGGCTGCAATCGTCTCGTCTTGGCTGCTTGAACTCTAATTTCATCTCGCCTTTGCTCTAAGCCTGAATCTTGAATAAAAAAGCTCCTATTCTGTTTGATTTGAGCATTCATCTCTCGTTGTTGCATTTCTGAAGCTCGAAGTGTACGTTTGCGAATACAAAGTGTTCCATCTGCCATTCCGGTAGCAATCTGACTTTCATCTGGACTAATAGCAAGACACAAGATAGGAGCAGAATATCGCATAGTGTGAACCACCTTGTAATCCTTCTCTGGATTGTAAACCTTGACCAACTGATCCAATCCAGCGCTCAGAACTCTAATACCACCCAAGCCTGACTCTACTGTGCTGTCTGCTCCACTATTCATTGTAATACTTAGAGAAGTGATTGTCTTGCTATGATTTGAGACTGCTTTCCTGCACTGTCCTCCCATCATCAAATCCCAAACTCGAAGAACAGGTCCTCCTGCACTCAAAGCCACCCCACCTGCACCTGTTGGGTAGATAAGAACATCCTCTACAGGAGCTCCGTGTTTCATCCTCATTGCGCAGCCATCATTCTCTTGCACTCTTGCATCCCAAAGTCGAACAGTTCCGTCATAAGAACCCGAAAGGAATAGCGAGGGATTGTCTGGTGAGCATACAGCGCTTCTTACATAGTCTGAATGAGATGTAAATGAACGTAATTGCTTCTCTTCTGGCATATCCCATAATCGGACTGTTCGATCGTCAGACGCTGATAGAATTTGTGTTGGGTGAGACGAGAATCGAGATACATGTACTGGAAGTTCATGACCGCGAAGTGTTCGAAGAACTGATCGTGAATTGGCATCAAAGACTTGAATTAAACCAGAGTCGTCCCCAGAAACCAGCAGCTTCCCATCAGATCGAAAGCTACCTCCTCTTGCTACATCTTTAAATCGGCTAAATGTCTTTATAACTTTACTGTTTTTCATGCTGTACACTTGAACTCTTGTTGCTGAACTGACGGCGAATTTTTGTCTATCGATAGAAGAAGACGATGCTGAGGTTGATGCGTTGTAATTGGTTGGAACATAATTGATGGAATTGATAGGAGAAAACTCTTTGACAAAAATAGGCGACTTGAATGTCTGCCAATAGGTAGACTCCTGATTCTGTGTTAGAGTAGCAGGATGTGAGGGAGCAAGTGCTCCTGTGGGTCGGTACTCCATCACTTGTCTTTCGAATTATTGAGAAGGTGAAATCCAAAACTTCTCACCTTCCAAATTCAAAAGTCAAAAAAATCGAAAATGTCCAAAAAAAAAAAAAAAAAGAAAGAGAAGACACGTGACCCTATGCGAGAAGCTCAACGCGATTTATGAGAGTTGACATTGTCTTGAACTACCTTCACATACTGTCTTCTTTACTTCCAATGCTAGCAAGATGAACGCAGCTAGCTATGCCGATGCCGTTTTACAGGCCATCAATGGGCAAAGAGGTGATGATTTGGCTTATCTGTTTACTCTGAGCGCTTTGTCTCATAAATTTGTTTCCACACCAACGGACTCAGTAATTATGCACATTCGAGATCAGAGGGTGAGTGCAGCACAATGTCAAGAAATACAATAAAGTAAAATTAAAGTCTCTTTTCAACAGCCACAGAGAGTTCAATCAGCTTTGGTAAAATGTCAAGGTTTTCTGGGTCCTCCCTGGACGGACATACTCACGCAGCAAGTACTGATTGCACAGCGACTATCTCTTTTGCCTCAGATCAATCTTCGCAATCTTACAATTCCCACCCCTTCTCTCGGCTTCGGTCATGGTGCTGCTGTAGATGAGACGGGAAGAACAATACGTGACGTTGTGGAAGAGTCATGGGAAGCTGTCAATACTCTTGTCACCGCCTTTCTTCGATACTTTTCTTCCTTGCACCCAGGACGCTGGTGTCTACCTCTACTTTACACTTTAATCTCCAATCATCGTGCCCTATCAATATTGGCTGACAATGTGGCACTATCAACTCCAGGCCAATCCAAGAAGCCCAATCAAAGATTGGAAGAATGTGCTCGGCAACTCAACAAGGCCTTCAGTGCTTGCGTTGCTGATCGGACTACAGAAGAGGAGGATAGCAGAAAGTGGGGAACTTATGAGGTAGTTGGCATGGTATTTCGAGGTTATTTTAAGCTAAAGTCATTACCACTATGTCGCAACATTCTTCGTGCTTTGACTGCTGCTGACTTGCCTGCATTTGATCGCTTTCCAAGGGCGCAACGAGTCACTTTTAAATACTATGTAGGAGTGCTAGCATTCTTGGGAGAAGAGTATAGCAAAGCTGAGGCAGAATTGTCAGATGCATTTGCAAATTGTCACTACGATGCTACTCACAATCAACAGTAAGTCGTAACTTGTTGTCATTCAAAAGCTGCTCTACTTACTCCTTTTCAATATCTTTTCCTTTTAGAATGATTTTGCAATATCTGATCCCATGTCGTCTGCTTGCTGGATCTCTGCCTTCCCCTGCTCTCCTCGCCAGATTCCCTTCCCTCTCAACATTATATTCGCCTTTTATTATTGCTATTAGGCGAGGTGATGTCAGATCATATGACACTGCTTTGGCCACACCAGCCCTCGAAAAGGCTCTTGTGAGAAATGGTACATACTTGGCTATAGAAAGGGCGCGGGAGATTTCACTCCGAGGCTTGCTAAAATTGGTTTATCGTTGCAACGATAGTAAATCACGAATACAAATCGAGGATTTCCATCGAGCTCTTACTTTTGTTGGTGTCAAAGTTGACTTGCTCGAAGCAGAGTGGCTAGTGGCAACTCAAATAGCAAAGGTAAATACCGAAGTAGAGGAGGTGGATGAGTACTGTAATAATTTATACCTTAATTTTCTCATCTGCAGGGTTATCTTCGTGGATATATTTCTCATTCACACATGATGACAGTCTTATCAGCTCAGAATCCATTCCCAAAACTACGAGGCATAGCTGCCGCTTGACGGAAATGATTTGGAAAAACCACACTCTAATCGCAATTCACTCAAGGAAATCATTATACTTTTTATGTGCATTGTATGCACTCCAAGACTTTTACTGTATATTATCAAATTCTGGACATTGTGGGCAAGTAACGAAGAGCACTTCTGTCAATTTCAGAGATGGACCGGAATCCAGCAACGTTCATCTAATGAATAAAAGTGACTTTGGGTCAGCACGCAATAGTAAGAAAGTAAGCATCTTCTTCATCAAGAACTCACCAAAATATCAAAATCAGCAAGAAGTGATTTTGTAACATGACGTACACCAGCTTCCCCTTGAATTGAAAGTCCATAGATCCACAGTCTACCAATCATGACTAGCTTGGCACCCAAAGCCAATGCTTTAAATACATCAGCACCTCCCCTAATACCAGAATCAAAAAAGACTTCAATTTGTTTTCCTACTGCATCAACTATTTCAGCTAAAACATCAAGACTTCCAATTGCTCCATCAACTTGACGTCCAGCATGGTTACTGCAGAAAAATTCCTACTGTTAAATTCTCTTCAAGGTTTCTAATCCAAGTCGACACTCACCTTACAACGATACCATCACAACCCAAATCAACTGATCGTTTAGCATCTTCAACATTTTGAATACCTTTTAACAAGAATGGCTTTCCTCCACTAATTCTCTTCCATTGAGCCATAATAGGAGGTATATCAATCCAAGAAAAGGCTTTTCCATGCCAAACTTGATCAATCCAATGACGACCAGCTGCTTTAATATCATTTTTGGGATCAATTTCAAGTTCTTGTAATCGCTTTATAAAGATTGGATCACTTAAACCCATTTCAGTTCCAATACCTTTATAGAAGCCATAATTACTTAAAGAGACGTCAAGGTGTCTCCAAGCTAATTGCCATGTATCCAATGTCATAATACATGCTTCAAAACCAGATTTGTGAGCTCTAGTCAATAAACTTTCATTTAACTCTTCATCATGAGTAGCATAGAGTTGAAAGAATCGAAAACCATTTGGATTTTCTGCACCTAATCCTTCAGAAATACCTTTTTCTGCTCCCTTTATATTATGTTTAGCGGCATCTTCAATTGTGCAAGAACCAGCAGTAGAGAGAGAATAAGGAAGACCTAATTCACCTGCAACTCTAGCAACTGGTAATTCACCTTCAGGATGGTAAATCTAATCTCAATCGGGAAATTAAAAAAGAGATAATTAAAAAATAAAATAAAGGAGTACACTCTCATTTCAAATCTCACCTTGTTAATACCAACTGGCGAGAAAGCAATAGGAGCAGAAATCTTTTTTCCAAATATAGTTGTACTAATATCTCTAGTGTTTGTGTCAACGAGCATTCTTGGTATAATCTTTGGTAAGATTGTAAAAGAGACAAAAAAAGGGGAAAGAGTTAGTTACTTTCTTTGTCCTTGTCTTTTCCTTTTTTCTTTTTTTTTTCTTCTTTTTGGAAGAAAAACTAACCTTCCATCTTGTAAAGGCATCTCTATTCTCTTTGTTTGTATCACCTAAACCAGCATCACAAGCAGCATAAGAATAACCACCAGCAGAAAGTCTTTCTTTTGCTAGCTTGTGAATTTCATCAGGCTAAAATTAAAGGAAAATAAAGGGGGGTTTTAAATTATATAGTTAATTATCTGATGAAAAAAAGGGGGTAGACTTGATCACTACACCTCACATGAGTATTAAAAGGAGGTAAGATACCATCTTTTGTACCACTTTCAAAACATTCTCGTTGATAAAGTGAAAAATGAGGAGTTGATCTTTTTGGTAGATTACTTGGGTCCATGCTGTGAATCCTTTCTTTTTCCTGAAGTTCTTGGAGGAAGAGAGAGAGAGAAAGAGAGAGAGAGGAGTGAGTTTGTGGAGGGTCAACAGTTGTTCACCTGAGCTTCCCTCTAAATAAAAAAACAAAAAAAAAAACCACAAAAATACTGGTACCGATCCATCTTGCTTCCTGCCACCCTTCATCAGAAAAGTGGAGGCGGGGAAATGGAATACACAAGGACGGGCGAATCTATATTTAAAATTAAAAAAAAAAAAAAAAATAAAAAAAAGTTTTAGGGATGTTTTTGGAAGATTCGCGTGGGTGTAGAATTGAGTCTAATTTTTGATTTTGATGCAGGCAGCCACTAAGTGAAGTCCAACGATGCGATAGGTATCGCGATCCTACGAGGTAATTTTCTCTCCTCCTCTTTTTCTTTTTCTTTGTGCAAGTATTAGTCTGCTTTATACTTTCATGGCTTTCCGGAGATGGCATTGTCACTTTAAATTTATATACAGTATCATCAAAACCTTTAAAGTGGTACTTTGTCACTTTTGCAAATGTGTTGTTGATATTGCACAAATACAATCTGAAGCGACGACACTGACAAATAGTGTCAATAAAAGGGGTATGAATGCGGTTTGGAGATAGAGTAAAGAAGAAATCTCTTATGCTTTTAGAGATATGAGAGAGAGGCCATCCAAACAGAGACTTGTAGCCTTTGTTAGCCTATCGCATGGCTGTAATCAATCTTCTGACAAAACCCCTTTTTTCCACTATACTATAGATAGGAATGAATCTATACAGACCCTGATAATTCCTAACTTCCCACGCCTTTGTCATAATTACTTGAAGTACAATAAACTTTATGCCTTCAACAATAGCTCTATACAATGTTCTTTCTTCTTACCTCGTCGGTCATGACAACACCGCGAACCACCACTACTCCCTCTCCCTTTTGTTAGCAAAATGTCAAGCTCCCCCAGCAAAGTAAATTTAAGTCTCCGTACTCTTTAACTACTACTGCACCCTCTTTTTTTTTTCTTTTTCCTTCTTTCTTGGCTTTGCTTCTTTTACATTAAATCTTTGATTTAACCCGTTTCTTGTTTGACAGAAGAAGAAGAGTATGAAATAATTGAGCTGATTCTTTTCAATTCTATTATAATTCATACTCATTTTGAAGGCCGAAAATACTCTTTTTCTCTCTCTCTCTCTCTCTCTCTCTCTCTCTCTCTCTCTCTCTCTCTCTCTCTCTCTCTCTCTTTCCGATACTAATATAGTCGGTAACAATTATTGTCAACTTTAAACTTTTAGAACACCTTTAGAGTCCCTGAATTTATAGATGAATATAAAACTCGCTTTACTTCTTGTATTTGAGGGATAGAAAAAAAAAGAAAATCCAAAAAAAAAAAAAAGAAAAAAAAAAAAAAAAAAAAGAGAGGTGCTTCTGGTACTCCCTGTTTTTGTTTTTGTTTTTGTTTTTTTCTTTTTTTGGTAATAAACTTATTCTCTTTTTTAAAAATTGTTGTTCTTTTTTATTATCAATTTATTTTCCTTGTCTGTCAATTAAAATGAAGAGAAAAAGTTTTGGCAAGCGCGTTTGCTACTTTGCTTGAGAGAGTGTATATACAGTCCCCATTCAAGTAGGGATGGGCAGCTTTAGATAGTTGTTTGCCTAACCCATCGAAGTATTCTAACCTCTCTTCACATCCGAGCTGGACTCTCTTCTTTTTACTACATCTTCAAACTATCCTTTGATAGACTGTGCGCTCATATCTCAAAGGAAAGGCCAACTTAGAGCGCGCCGCAAGTACAGCTTCTTGGCGAATTTTAAGCACAGACCGCCAATAGAGAAACGCCCTCACTCACTTTATAGTTCACTACTGGTAGACAAAAGGAAGAAATTATCAGTTGCACATGAAAGCTGGTGGCGAAATTGCACTTTGCAGCAGAATTCATTTATACTTGGTAAAGTGATATTCCTCTCGTCTAGAAGAGGGGAAGCGCATTCACTCTCATAAATTTACCAGTCATGGTCGCCCTCGATAGTCCTTCTTCTGCAGCATCTTGGCTGACAATTAGACAAGCTATGTCGAGCACTAACACGTCTTCATCTGGTTATGATCGTCGTTGGCTCCTTTTCCTAATCCCAATCATTCTACTATTCTTTATCTTGGTCGGTACATTATGGCTGCTACTAAGGAGAAGAAGGAAGCAAAGGCATAGAAGGAGCGTACTTCGAAATAGATCTTTAGTAATTGCTGAAGCGGAGAGGGAAAGAGAAAAGGAGGAAAAGAGATTGAGTAGAGGTAACTCAATGTCTTCTAGATTAAGTCGAATGACTAGTGTGAAGAGTACAGTGACGCATAGTAACAGCCAGAGAAGCAAAAGAAAATATGGTGGTCAACATACGAGGTTTGGAAGTAGTAGTACACAAACGCATAGCACAGAAGTAGGAGGAAGGTTGGCTCGAGAAGATATAGATGAAAAAGAGGAGGCAAATGACATCAAGGAAGAGGTCGTCATGTCGGAAAAGGTGGACAACCTCGATCGAATTCAACTTGTTGATGCAGATATCGAGCGGGATGCAGAATCTGAAGTTGCAGCAGGTAGCGAGTCATCAGTAAATGCTTCAAATAGAGTCAGGATAGCTGAAGATGCAAGACCCGCTAGACCGAATATGGCCAGTCGAAAGGAGCTGAGTGTAATTGGCGAGACAGGAGTAGGTGAACGCGAAGGCCAAGCATCAGTGACTAGAACAGAAAGCGGTAGTAGTAGTAAAAAGAACTTGAAGAGACAAGGTAGCCAACAAAGTAATATTAATAGAGCAAGTAGCAACAGCTCACAAACACAGGCAATCAACAATAATCCTTTCGCAAGCCCCACTAGTAGCAATAACGATTGTTCTATTGATTCACCTGCGACACCTGTCACTGCCAGTACTCTTGAAGGAGGCAGTAGTACTCCCAACAACAACAAAGAATCAAGTGTCGGAGGAGGTCTTGGTCGTAAATTGAGTGGAGTCATTAGATTGAGACAACCTTTACCCAGAGATCAAAGAGCAAAATCACCCGCTTCACCATCTCCTCAATTGCATCGATCTAATTCTAGAGCTAGTCGCAAATCATCAACCAAGTCATTCCATCGAGCCGAAAGCCCCAACAATCTTGCTGGTCAAGCAGTATCACCTATTACTGGTAATTGGACATACACACCCAAAGCATCTCAATGGAAGGCTTCCTCCAATGATGTCAGTCAAGAATCAAATCTTGATCCTCCTATCGTTCGGATTCATGAGGCTTCTAGTATTGAACAAGAAGATGATGCTAATACAGAAACTCCAACAATTCCTCCTCGTGCTCAATTAACAAGAAAGATTAGCACAGGTGTGGCTGGCAGTCGCTTTGTGGAATCTTTCGACTGATTGTTTGTGTGTATGATGTGCATCTTACCAATCTTCTTCTTACTATCAATCCACATTCTCTGGGTCACCTGCTCCAATTTAGCATTGTCATTGTCACCGCATTACATCTCCACATAGTTTTGGAACCCACAAACATATTGTGTATTTTATACTATGCCCTCTATTATCTTCTCTACTATTAGATTCCTCTCTCTTCTATATTGTTTCACAATGGTACATGGGATTTTTCATACTTGATCTTGTCCTAAATTTTGCAATTCATACAATACAATTGTCTTTATACTCAAGCAACCTTTTGTCGTTTGGAAGTGAAGTGGCCGATGCGCTCGATTTGATTGTGTACGTTTGTGATGAAGGTTGATCACCCTATTTTAATCACGCATGCAATCAAATTTTTCTATTTTTTTCCTTTGACAGTACAATTGAGGCAGATAACATTCCCAAGGAAAAACTGCATACCGGTAGCGCGCGTCAGTAGTGAGTATTGTCCTTTGAGTTAGCGTGATGTATTATACTATTTATTACTATTGAGCAAATACGCAGAGATCATCATCATCATCATTATCATCTCTTTTCCCATCTGTACTTGCATTCATCGATGGAATACAGATTCATGCGAGGGGGTTAGCTATACATGAATTGTTTCCTACGTAGCCGTTCAGTCGAGATGAAATGAAGCGTACAATCCAGATAGAGTTCTGCTCAACGCCGCTTACTCCCATATTCTATGATGTATATTACTGAGGAACCAATCCTGTCTTTGGTCATTGGTGGACAAGGAGAGACTACTATGCACACCGAGAATAGCAACAGCTATAACGATTCTCTGGAGGCGCTTGGCGGAAACAAAAAAAGAAAGAAAAAAGAAAATTTTTAATTGTGATGTTTACTGTTGCCTTATAAGAACCCCAAGACAGATCTGTGGGTAAATCAATTCTTTTTTTTTCCTCCTCTTTGCCAACTTCCTGACTCTTCCTTCTCTTCAACCCTCATCAAGACTCTTTCATCAACTTTAAAAATGCAGGTGAGTTGCAGAGATACGATCCAAAATGTAGCATAGTGTTGACTTCATTTTGACTTTGACAGTTCTCTCGAATCTTTGCCATTGCCGCCTTGGCCAGCGCCAGTTATGTAGCTGCTTCTAGTAGCTCACAAGATGCTACGACTGGAGTTTCACAAGCTGCCTTGTCATACATCAAGTACTTGGAATCTGAATACAACACACAAAAGAGAGATAGTCCTTCACTAAACGGACGAGGTGTAAAGCCCGTTAAAAAGCATAGTAGCACTGGTGATTGCTCTATTGGAAATGTCTCGTGCTGTAACCAAGTCATTAATGACAACCAAAAGAAAAAGACGTTGGCTGGTTTGTTGGGCGTAAATGATGTCATTGGTGAGATTGGTCTCAATTGTGCCAACATTCCCGTCAACGTCATTGGAGCTGCTGTTGATGCCACAAATTATTGCAAGAGTTCACCAGTTGTGAGTGGTGTTGTCTTTTTATTTCCATTCTCTTGTGATTGAAAGACTGTAGCTAATTTGGCCTTCCTCGACAGTGCTGCACCAATGTCACGCAAAATGGAATTGTCAACCTCGGATGCACTTCCCTTCCCATCAACTAAAGTTTCTCTTCTCCAACATGATTTCTCCCTGCATTGCAATGATTTCCTCTTTTTTTTCATTTTCCTTCGTATCAAGAGCACCTTCAGAGCCTGGGCCCAAGGCCAAATTGCCGTGCCCCTCTTTCCTGTTCCTATATCTAATCATACTCAGATAAAAATATCTCTTTAATGCTCACAAAAGACACTACTCTGGTTCTTTGACTGTTCTCATAGAAGGTGGGATCCAGACGAGTCCAAGCACGTCCAAGACATCTGCCTCGCTTCCTTTGCCCTCAATTCTTACAAGTGTCTTGTCATTATTCAGTTCCAAGGTAATCTCCTCAAGTGAATCTACCTCACTTTCTTGCTCAGCTTCTTTTGATGTAGGACTTAGGTCAAGTGAAAGGTCCAAACCCTCTGGCAATCCCATTTCTTTTCTTGTCTCTCTCATTCTTCGATTACCTTCACTTTCCACAACAACTTCGTCTATTGACTCAATTGATAGATTCGAGGGAGAGAATTGCCTTGGCTTGCGTTGCCGGACTCGATTTCCTTTAGAACTTGTATTTGAAGACTTCCAGAGTCCGTATTTGTTGAAAGTCACGCCCATTCCTTCCATTGCCAAAAGTCTCAGGAACTTAATATATGAATCATCCCCAGTCAGATACAACTGAGCAGCTCCTCGGCAGATTTGTGGAACGTAGCTACAATGATGGAGGTGAGCTCGGAAAGCCATCTATTTATGGCAGACACACTCACTGAAGTTCAACGGAAAAACTAGGATCACCTCTTAGTTTGAATTGATCAGTCCTGCTTCTTTCGTCTTTAATCAAAACATCTCGGCTTACGAGCTGTGATATGATCCCTCGGATTTCTTCATGATACAAGTTCACTTCAAGTGTAGAAAAGGTGGGCATTCGAGCATCTTCCATACCCACAATTAATACTTCAACTGTCTTGATCTCTTCGACACCACGTCTGTAGGTACCGACAAGCTCTATGTTGTAATTTTTGAATGAAAAGATCTTCTTTATTTGCTCACAGAATTCTTCTGCCTTACGTCGTGATAGTGTCTGAGGCAATTTTGATGTGAACCCATTCGAGGTGTCATTCCACAGAGAAGTCTGGTAGAAATCTCGTCGAAGTCCACTACTAATGCAAGGTTGTAAAATCGAATTAACTTTTTGAACCCTGGCAAAGCCAGATCTAGACCAAGCTCGCCCTTGCAAAGTCACCGCCGCTCTCCCTAAAGCCATCAAAAGTGTCGCTATCGCCGCTTCAACCCTTTTCTGTGTTCTTCTATTGTGAATGTGTTAGCATGAGGTCAAAGGTAATCGTGACATTGTCAAGTACAACACTCAACACGTGAAGCCAAAATAAAGCTTCCGCTGCTGCCGTGACGCCTAAGCAGCTCTGAGAGAAGACGAAGAAGAGGAAAAAATAAAATAAAGAAAACTAACTTCGCGAAAGATTTTGTTCACTACCATCACATCTCTTGCTCCGCCAAACGCCTTATTCGATACGAATTGCTAGCCATAGCCCATAGCAGCAAAGGGCGCTGAGAGTGTAGTCGCATTAAAGACCAGTGATTAGAGCTTTCCAAAATGGCCAACGTAACAACAGCTGCAAGCCAATTCACATGGCGATCTCAAAAGTCAATCGGCATTTATAGTGGACCGCCTACGTATGCTTCACAAGCTAATCAATTGGACGCAGATCTACTCAATAGTACAGCTCGTACCTTTCAGTATAGTGCAGACGGTTCATTATTAGCTTGCGCTTTTGACTCCGTTTGCTTACTTATCGCAACTTCTTCCACTTCTTCATCTTCCGGCAACGCAAATGACTTTCAATGCCAAGCACTGCATTCTCTACCAGTCGAGAAGGTATCTGACTTGCAATTCTCACCAAAAGGCAAATTTATCAGCACTTGGCAGAGGCCGTCAAAGGATGCAGAGGGGAACAATGTGAAGAATCTCAACATCTGGAATACTCAAACAGGAGAAAAGGTCGGCAGCTTTGAAAGAAAGAGTCAAGAGGGATGGTGAGTTGTAATAGTCATATCACAGGAATCCGGAACTTACTCTTGAATATCCTTCACTCCAGTCACTTTCATTTTGCGCAAAGCGAAAAGGCATGTCTCCGGCTTGTTTCTAATGAGTTACAAATCTTTGATCCTCAGGATATGAATGGAAAGGGAGTTATCGGCAGATTACGATTAGAGGGCATGACAAGCTACGAAGTGGGACCAGGTGAAAAACCAAGCGTTGCTGTCTTTTGCGGTGAAAAGAAGGGTGCTCCTGCCTCCGTCCGGATCTACCACCTTTCCTCTTTGATTCCAACTCCAGAAGAAATGCCTCAACCTTTATCTCAAAAGACCTTCTTCAAGGCAGATAAAATTCAAATGAAATGGAATACGGCAGGAACAAGCTTACTATTTGTTACCTCAACTGATGTTGACAAGACAGGAAAATCATATTACGGCGAGACTAATCTCTACATGATGTCGACTCGAGGCGACTTTGATTGTCGCGTAGCTCTAGACAAGGAAGGACCAGTTCATGATTTCGAGTGGAATCCAAATGGTAGAGAATTCTTGGTAGTTTATGGATACATGCCAGCCAAATGTACCCTATTCAGTTATCGAATCAATGTTATCGCAGAACTTGGTACAGCTTCTAGGAATTTTGCAGCATTCAATCCTCAAGGCAGATTCTTTGCTCTTGCTGGTTTCGGTAATTTGAGTGGAACCGTGGATGTATGGGATCGGGAGAAGATAGGTACGAATGCAGGAAGCAGTGTCGAAGCGAATGCAAAGGGAAAGCTATTCAGCTTTGATGCCAGTAATAGCAGTCTATTTCAATGGTCTCCTGATGGTCAATTTATTCTGACTGCCACTCTTTCGCCTAGACTGCGAGTTGACAACGGAGTACGGATTTGGCATTGCACGGGCAATCTAATTCATGTAGAGATGATCAACGAATTGTATCAGGCTAGTTGGAGACCGATGTTACCTCAAGAAGCTTTGGAAAAGTATCCATTCCCGGCAAGAATCCCAGCTGCACCTGCACCATCTGCTGCAGCACAAACTGCTCTAGAAGCTACCAAGGCAAAAGCAGAAAAGAAAGCAATGGGAGCCTATCGACCACCTGGAGCAAGGGGTGCACCAGCTAGTGACATTTTTAGTAAGAGGTCAGAAGATACTACTCCCTTGGCTAGTAACGGTAATACCGGAACTTACTTGCCACCAGGAGCAGCTAGAAATAAGCAACAAGGAGGAGCAAGAAACCATGTTCCTGGTGCAGCTCCTCCTACAGGTCCCAAGAATTCCAACAATAATTCTAAGAATGCTGGTGGAAAGGGAGGGAAGAAGGGTAATGGTTCAAACGCTAACAGTGGTTCCTCAACGCCAAGAACAAACTTTGCGGAAGACATTCAAATAAGTACTCCTGTCAATATGGCAGCTGAAATTGGAGGAAGCGATGTTGGCGGAAGTGGAGCAAACTCGGGTGGTGGACCAGGCACACCTAATGGAGGAACAGTTTCAGCAGCAGCAGCAGGAGGAGCAATCGATAAAAAGGTTCGAAATTTGACAAAGAAACTCAAGGCCATTCAGGAGTTGAAAGAAAAGAGAAACAAAGGAGAAAAGTTGGAGCAAACGCAATTGAAAAAGATTGAAAGTGAAGCCAGCTTGAAAAAGGAATTGGCCGAACTAGAATAGTTAGATTAAGTAGTAGACAAGTTTCGCAATTATAACAATTTACCTCAAAAATTTACTACTCATTGCATCAATTTAATCCTCATCTCAAAAACTCCTTTCCTTATATCAATTTAGCAACAAATAGCATAGCAGCATTACTCACTTTGTTAGTAATACCCACCAGTGTAAAATTGACACTACCGCATGCAATTATTACATATCACGTTGCATCTCATCATCACTATATTTACATATATGATGTGCTAATAATGTATAAGAGAGATATAGAATTCGGGTTACAACAGTTTGCAGCAAAAAAAAATAAATAGTACAAATACACGGTGTAAGGGTATGAAACCTGAGGGGAGGGGGAAGAGGTGAAATAGAGAGGGTTGGCAAGTCCAGGTGTGGGTGAGAGTAAGTGGAGAGGTAATCATCTGTCTTCGGCATTAAGTAGTCCACTGAGTGCCTTGAGACCCTTTGCGACACCGTAACTTGCGCTTGCCATGTTTGACTTTGTCAACTTGTCAAATTTACCAATCATTTGCATTTCAATTAATTTTTCACAATTCTCGCTCAATTCTTTAAGAATTCTTTCACCATCCAAGTCCGATTGAGAAGGTGATGACAAAGATCCTCCTTCAGCTGAAAGAGATGAAGATTTAGGAATATTGTCCTTTGAAATGGCAATAATACTGGAAACAATTGTTGTAATTTGTGTTAAATTTTCATTCAATTGATTTCCTTGAGCGCCTTCTCGAATTGAAGAGAGTAATGCTTGAATTGAATGAACAATTGCTTCCGTTTGAACTTCGATATAATTTCGTAATTCTGCCCAATTTTCTTCATTGGTCTCTTGCCCATTGTTTAAAGCGAGATTTGGAGTATTTTGTGTAGCCATACTTGCTCGAATTGAAGCCAAAACAGATTCTGCCTTGACACTAGATTCAAAGCTAGAATCTTCATTATTTAAATTTGGACTTCTAGTTAATGAACTTGTCCCAGATTGTGACTGAGAAGATGATTTAAGTATACTTTCATCTATTGGAGGAACTGCTGGTGTACGATGAGCTGCATTACCACTAGATGTATTGCTTGAAACGCTTGCCTTCCTAGTTGGGTCTCCACCATCATTGGTATTCCAACTACCAGCACCATTACTAGGCTTACGAGCCATATCGGATCGGTAACTGACTGGTGAATAACGTCCCATTGTGGACCCTTGTCTTACCCTAGGACTAAATTTACCCTCTCCACTGGCACCACCACTGTTTGGTCCTAATCTATTATCTTGCATGTCCGTCTTTCCTTCACTACCTCGTCTTCGCACGCTACCTGGACTAAAAGGAGCTGTTGCAATGTTGGAAGAATTCAAAATGTTGGTATGTAATGGCTTTAATCCATTTGGTAGAGTACCATTCTGAGTAAATGTAGCTTCAAATTCTTCTGCTTCTGCTTTCGTAGCTTTTCGAACTTTGAGTATTTTGACCAGGTCAACAATAGAAGTGGAAACATGACTGGCAGCTGCATCTAATAAACTGACTGGTGACATTCCATGACTGGAAGCGTGATTACGACAAGCAGTCATAAGATTATTAAGAGTGTTGGAAATTCTACCCTTTATAGCGACAAGTTGTTCCTTGATTTCGGCGCTAGGTTCCTTTTGCTGTTCGTACTTGGCTACATCATCATTAACAAGGGTAGTGGCTAAAACGACAGTCTTCATAGCCAATAAAACATTGCTAGGTGTCTTTGATCGAGCAGCTGCTACCAATTCATCAATAGAGCTCTGGAACGCAGTCAAATTGACATCAGCAATGACACCTTCTTCACTGGCTGGCATAAAGTCGTCAGCTTTCGGTGGTTGAACATAGAGTTGTGAAGTTGCTTTAAGATTTCGCAATTCCGTCTTTGCATTTTCATATTTACGTTTGTAGGAAGAGACTTGATTGTTGAGATCTCGTATGATGGCTTGATCGCTATCCTTGTCGGCTAATATTTCATCATTACGAAGTGAAAGTTGTCGCAATTCCTCTACCAAATTGGTCACTTCACTTCGCAAATCTGTCACCACCTCTTCTTGCTCTGCATATTCTTTCTGCAATATCTCAAAGTCTTCGTCTGATCGATTCGGACCATTCGCATCCTTCGAATTTTGCGCCTCCTGCAAAGCCTCATGTTGCAATTGTAGCTGATCTAATTTTGATAAAGTCTGTTTTAATTTATCTTGAGCGACTTCGTGATTGTTTCGATGTAAATTGACTTCTCTTTCGAGTGAAATAGATTTGATGTCATGGGATTCCATCTGCTCTTGAAGTCTTTTCTCCATTTCCTCTTCTTGTTGTACCTTTTCCCTCTCATGTTCTGCACTCCTATTTTCCAGTGTAGTCACCTTTTGTTGAAGGGTTGCAATGCGAAATTCATAATCTGATCTCATCTTTTCAATTCCAAACGTTTTGGCTCCAAAACCTTCTTGACCTACGTGAGGACTTGCAACACTTTCTGTCGCTCGACTATTAGCATATCCATTAAAGAATCCAGTTCCAATAGAGCTTGCTTGACTGTACATTGTATTTCGATTGGCGTCCTGATCCGCACTTATCAAAAGTGAGTCTCGATGACTACCTGCACCATGTCCATCACCTGATTCTGAGCCTCTCCAATCTTTTCCTTCATCGGATTGATTAGAAGGAACTGTATAAGGTACTGCAATTTCTTCCTCCACTAATGTACTCTTTGCTGGAATTACAACATCTGAAGTAGAAGCAGCTGCTCCAGCACTATTACTACCAATCGTAGCCTGCGATTGGCTTGTTGTAAAATCTCGACTATCTTGCTCGTTGTTGCTGAGAGTGGAATTCTTCCTTTCATCTGCTTCACGACTTCTGTTTTGAGCTTGAAGAGTGGCTTCTTCCTCTTCCCTTCTTTCCCTCTCAGCAACTTCCGGTCGATATTCATCTCGTAGGTAAGGAAATCGCCTTTCTAGCTCAAAAAAGACATCTGAACTCAAATCTTTGAAACGGTTCTTGGGAAGCGTTGCCAGCTTTTGTCGAGCCTGATTACGCTTTGGATGAAATTCTTCTCGAACAGCAAGATGTGGCATTTCTGAGACATCAAAGAAGATCAGTAATGAGCCATCTCTTCGAAACCATCACATGCTTCATCAGAGGTCTAACTCACCTGTACCCGTTCTAGCATTGTTTATTCGTCGCATCAACTCATCATAGACATCTGTAGACAATTCTGTAAATTGCTGTTGACTAAGTCGAGTCAATTTCTCCCTCGCATTCGTTCTAGGACCTCGTTGTCCTGTAGTAGAGAAAAAGAGATAATTTCGAATCAGTTTTGCGTCCTGCGCGGTTAGGAAAGTGGGATAGAGGGGAATGGTCATGGTATCATAGAGTCAAGAAGATAAGAAAGGAGAGAGGCATGGCAATTGGGGAGTAGCATCCAACACCCCCAACTTTGACATGTCTCTCACTATCTATCTCCTTTATTTTAAATATCGACTTTCTACGCCCAGCTAGCCTTCGCCATCAGACCAACTGTATTCAAGACCAGGCAACTCCTCGCGCCGCCGGACAATGTAGTCCCAAAATACGTCGCCAATATCAGTTCCTTTTCAAGCGCCTTCTCGTTCGCCTTCTCCACTTTCCCAATTCCTGCAAGACGCCCGCATACGCATCGACGCTTACCTTTTGCCAAGTGACTCCTTAAGAAATGGAATAATTCCTGGTAATGCAGCCTGCCTACCCTTTTGATTTCCTCTGTGTCAGGGCGTCGATTACGTCGCATATTATTGACATTATTGTGTTGTGAAGGTGCAATGACAGTACTACTACTTGCTGATTCCGGAATACTTTCAGACATTTGTCTTCCGCTGATCATGGAAGAGCCATTACCCATTGTATAACCTCCGTTGTTGTTAATCATTTGACTTTGATAAGGTAGTGCTCCTCTACTTCCACTTGAGCTCGAAGACATTGCTGCTCGAGTATGTGAATAATTACCTCCGCCATTCATTGTAGCAATATTTACTGTTGAAGGTTGATACTGCTGACGTTGAAAAGAAGGGTAAGAAATAGTGGTGGAGGATTGTTCAAAGGAAGGAGCAGATTGCGGTGCGGACGGTGCTGCCAGCATTCGGAACTCCAAACTGTGACCACAACAAAATGCACTTGTTTACACGAACCACTCTCTATGACTTCAGATAGACTCTGCAATTCTCCCGAGCGGGCGGCTTTGTGTCACGATGCGTCAAAGTATCGATGAGAGAGAATTGATGAGGAAAATTTGCTCGCCTAGAATATAATTTTGATTGAATGATGCTCAACGAGCGGGAATTGCTACAGACCGGCAGTATCGAGATCAGAGAGACGACAGAGCTTGGACCCCCTAAAGCCTTTTTCCTTTAATTGTCTTGTCCTTCTCCTAGTATTGCTGCCTTGAATTACTGGCGAGAGCAAATTCAATAAATTCGAGAAAGTTGGCTTTAAAAAAAAATTTATGGCAACAAGGACCAATGTCACAATAATGGTGACGAGAAAAAGGAAAGATTGCAGAAGAAGAAAGAATGACAAGACAAAAGAAGATTTGAAGATGAAAAAGAAAAGGGAAACAGAGTGCCGAAATTGAAAATTGAAAAATGAGAAATAGAGAGAAGTCAAGATGATCGTTAGAAAAGCGGCAACCAAAATCGGTGTCGTAGAAAAAAAAAGTAAAATTTACAGTAAATAAAAGAAGTTGGCAGCCATCTCGACAATGAAGGGGGAGCAAAGTAAAAAAAAAAAAAAAATAAGATACATTAAAAAATTACAAAAATATAAATACAAGGTACGTTCAGGACTATGCAGGATAAAGTTGTATTGCAATTTTCAAAATAAAACTTTTATTGTTTTTTATTTTTAAAGTCGCGGAATATTAGGAGAAAGCGGAGGACTTGCAGCTTAGGAATTCCGGAACGATGTAAGCTTTTACGACAGCAGACACAGGGTTGTCCCTAAAACTTTTAAAATAAATAGGACAGGGGGTTGTCCATTGCAAAATAGTCGCGACGCTGATCTAGGCCACGCGTGACGCGAGGTAAAAGGGCTACCATATTACGTAAGGTGTTCACTCCCTCCTCTCTTTGATAATTCATACAAGAAAGCTGGCCCTTGGAGATAGTTAATGATGTTTCTTATCATATTTTATTAAAGTAGAAAGCATTACATGGGGACAAAAAAGTGAATCAATGCTTCGAGTGAACCTTTGAAGCAAGTTGAATTTCTTCGTGTGTAATAATTATGAGTTTTCCACCTGAAGCAACTTCACCTGAAACAGCAGCCTTGGCAGTCTCGAGGAGGAATGATAGCTTTCCATCAGCTTTAAAGAATCGAATCTCCTGTTTGGATAGAAGGGAAAGGACGACGAGGTAATTAAAATGAAATTGCCCTTCATACTAACGCCGATTCAATTAACTCACCTCTGGGGTCACATCAATCAAAGCAACACGAGGATCATGTTCATCACCAGTGTGCTTGCCATCCTTCTTATCGTCAAACCAAGACTTTAGAGAGTTACTCCAATGCTTCTTAACCTTGGCTCTGTCTGAATTAATGACAGCCTTTCCTGAGATAGAGATCCAGTCACCAGTCTTTTGATCAAGATAAGCAATATTGACATTTGGACTCTTTTCCCTGAGTATATCATAGGTTAAATTAGCGTCAAGACAAGTCTGTATGCTGATACTCTATACTCACAAATCATCTGCCTTTCCACTTTCCTGATTAAAGTAGAAACTAAATACAAGTCCTTCGGTAGTAGCAGGAATCATAGCTCGAGAAGCCAAGGTTCCATCTGGTGCAACACTGGTCAACATACAGCTACCAACTTGCTTGGTGAGAGCTAGCATAGTTTCAATCTTCTCATTGGGAGAGAGATCACCAGCCTTGCTGGCTCCCTTTTTTGCGGTGGGGTCTGTAGTCATATTGCGGGTATGTATAATTTGGTGATTATGATGGTTCTTGTTTACTTTGGTGGAGCAAAAGGAAGCCAAACCTTTTGTTATAGAAAGCCGAAGATTCACCGCATTGAAACGCACGCAATTTTTACTCCCTACTTCTGTCAAATCTTTCCTTTTACTACTAGGCCAAGCTTGGTCATCTGCCAATTGTATTTTAGTCGAGTCCCGCTTTGACTGATGTCGAATTTTAAACCCTATATTAGTTACGTCATTTGATCTGCCAGTCGAGCTGGAAAATAGGCGCGTGGTGTTGGAAGAAATCAAGAGCTTTTGCTGACGTAACACCACTTGAGATAGGATTTTACTTGTCATTCTTGTTAGTAATTATCAATGACGATGGTATGCGGGATTGTGTATATCTTGTGATGTTTGAGTCAAGAATCCAGCGAAGAGAAGAAGAGAGAGAGAGAGAACAATTCACTCGGAATAGTCTGGCCGTATCAAACCTCTTCAATGATTGATTTGTAGTATTTATTTCTGTTACTTGTGTTGATGTTGTTGGAGAGAGAGAGAGAGAGAGAGAGGGAAAATTATTGTCACCCGTGCGAGTTTGTAGCTTAACTCATCGAATTCTCAGTAAATAGGGTCTTGTTGGATCCTGCACTTTACGCTTTTATTTTTGTTATTTCACTCTGTTCTTGTGCTTTTGGCTCTTCAACTCAAAGTTTCCGCTCTCCTACCCTTCTACTAATTATAAATTTATTACCATTGATCATTTGATCTTTCAACCTGCTCGTAAAGTCTTCGTTGAGCCTGATCTTCAATGTCATCGAGAAAGTTAGGAGCCAAGATAGTTGATAAAGTATTTCTATATGCTTTGAATACACAGGAAATGACTCCTTCTAAATTAGAAATTGCTCGATCTTGACATGTTTGTATGCTCAATTGATGTTGCTTTATATAAATTATTTTGGCCAGAGTATGCGCGTCTAACAAATTTGGTCTAGCAGACTCTTCTTCTTCTTCTAAAGCCGCTGGAGAGGAACATTTTTCAAAACATTGTCGCTTATAAGGTATAAGAGATGGAATTTCGATACTCTCGCTGACTTCTTGTACTACTGGCTCCAGTAAAAAGTCAAAATCAATATCGCTGCTGCTAGTAGCTTCCAAGAGATCACTGTCACTTCTACTTGCACCAGGTACAACTATCTTGTATTGACGTTCATACGACAATAATTCATTTACGGCTTCTATGTGCTTATTAGCTTCATCTTGATCTACATGGATCAATCTATAAGTTTCTACTTGATCAGGCTTTACGTCTCTTTCTAAACTTTCATCTTGTCTCTTGATTTTCATTTTTCTATTCTGGGAAGTCTTGATTGGATTCATTATCAAGAAGGTATAATTTACGTCAATGCTTTTTGTTCTTTTCTCGTTGCGATGATGGAAGGAAAAGGAAAGGAAAAAAAAAAGAAAGAAGATATTTCTGTTGAAAGTGACCTTCTTATGTTCGACTAAAATCAATTGCACATGAGTCCACGGAAGTAGATTGTGATTGTTGCAATAGGTGATTGTAACGGAAGTAAAATTCCATCAGTCACGCATACATCGGGATGGATTTCGACAAATACTTGCAGGTCTGCTCGCTGGCTAGATAGAAGTAATTGGTTGAGCACCAATCACCTATATGAATCATCTTTGCGTTCGTATAGAATGACTTGTCCCCCGTCTGACTGATCAACCTTACAGCCAGTGGTGTGATCGACGACATCTTGTATTTAGCGTCCTTTTTTTCACGTCTTGATGACAATCCGCCGCCTCGTTTCCCTCGCTTTCATTTTTAAGCCTCTATATTATTATAGATTTTTTTTTATTTTTTTTCCTCCTTATTTTTTTGTAAAGATGATGTGGAGTTAGTTACACTTTCATCTTTCTACATATATACACCACAGAGACAACTACATCATGACAACAGTCGGCCGTCAGTACGACGTCATCATCTATGGCGCTACAGGATACACTGGTCGACTTTGCGCTGAAGTTTTATCAAGGCATCCTAGTAATCCTCGTTGGGCTATTGCAGGTAGAGATCAAAGTAGATTAAAAGCACTTCGAACAAAGCTCAATTTATCAGATTCAGTAGGCACGATTGAAGCTAATAATAAAGATGAAAAATCATTAGAAGCAATGTTAAGACAAACAAAATCAATTGTCAATGTTGTAGGACCATTTCGAGAAAATGGAGCTGAAAAGGTAGTAAAGGCATGTACAAAGACTGCAACTCATTACTTTGACTTGAGTGGTGAAACAGGTTTTAATGCTACAGTAGCCACATATGATTCTGCTGCAAAATCAGCTGGTATTGTACTTGCACCTTCCGTTGGACTTGATTGTCTTCCTTTTGATTTGGCAGTTTATTTAGCCGTTCAACATCTTAAAACACAACAGAATGAAAAAAATATTGGTAAAGTTCAGGTTAGTGGGAAATTGATGGGAGGTCTTTCTGGTGGTACAATCTTATCAGCTTTGGATATGATTGACACGGATAAGAGTCAAGTGCAGACAGTTCGATCTGATTGGCTAACTCCAGTCAAAGGTATCAGCAAGCCTATGCAAAGTTGGTCACCATTCTATAGTGCTCCTTACAATGGTCATGCCATCTTTACTCCATTTACAATTCATAATACCAGACTAATCAATCAAACTCAAGGCATTCTCGAAAAAAACAAATCATCAGATAGATATGGAGCAAATTTTGTCTATCAAGATGGTATCATTGTTGGAAACGTAGTGATAGCCTGGATAGCTACTACAATTCTTCGATCCTTTTTATTCTTTCAAATTTACTTTTCACCTTTACGTTGGTTAATTCGAAAGATTCTTCCACGCAATTATGGTCCTCCTACTAAAAATATTTGGAAGGATGGATTCATGGATTTGTCAGCAGTTGCATACAACGTCAAAGGAACAAAAAGCAGCATTGCTCGAATATATGCACAAGGACAACCAGGATATAGTACTACTGCTCAAATGATTGTAGAGTGCGCTCTCTTTGTTGTTCAAGAACCAAGTAATTTACACCCGCTAGCAGCCAAAGGTGGTGCTTTGACTGGTGCACTTTTAGGATCATCTCGATTGGCAGAAAGGCTTGTTGAAAATGCAAAATGGACTATTGAACCTGGTCAGTCATATGATGGCAAGAGTCAAATTAGTCGAATCAAGAAATCACAATAATGCAGAGGGAAGGAAAAAAAGAAACAGAAATTTTGAAAATCATTGCTAGAATGTTGCAAAATATAGGGAATGGACCCCCCCAAAAAATGTATATATTGAAAAGAGAGAAGGGAGACGATGAGAAGTCGGAAACTTCCCTCTTGTACTTTTCTATGGTATCAAACACCGCCACCTTGAATCGTTCATCGCCTTTTTGATTGGCTTGTTCTAGCAGCTCCCAGCATGGCGCTTGCATCCTCTCTACCCAAATTCAACGTTCCCAATGGTAAGCTTTGATCTACTTCACCTTCTTTTATTGGATGACTACCTTTGTCCATTATATTGTGATTGAGAATATTATGATCAAGGCTACTATTTGTTGTTGTAGTAGATCCAAGTGATCGAGAGCTAGGACTTGAGGTAAAGCCACCTTCTGCACTACTTGAATCAGCACTGATTCTTTGCAAGGCAATACTACTAGAAGTGACTTGATTTCTTCGATTTAATTCTTCTCCATTGAGGATATTCATTGATTCACCAGAACGATAATAAAGTTTTCTAGAGCCTGTTTGAGAATCTCGATAGGCTGATGTACTTTCATCACCTCTTCGATCTTCTGCTCCAGGTGACCTTCGTTCCCTTCCTCCAAGCCAAGCATGTTCATCTCCTTCACTTCTTACACCTCCACTAGTCTTTCTAATATTCTTAGGAGTACCTCCCTGATGATCATATCCTCCACTGACACTATAGCCAGCAATGGACCTAGGATCAACAATTTGGCCAACTGATAGACTAGAAGGCAAGGATCCATAGCCATTCATACTACTCGATGTAGAATTGCTTCCTGTTCCTGTGTTGAGAGCAACAGCTGTACTAATTGAACCAGCCAATTCCGAATTAATCTGTCGATGTTGAGCTCCGTAACCTGCTGCAGGAATTGCAGTCTCTGCTGATCGACTACCAGGCGGTGCTCTGTTTGGTTTGACTAACCCTCCTCTCTTTGGCCTTGGAGGTGCTACTTGCTTCATAGTCTGCGGAGGAGAGATTGGCTGATGTGAAGAAGAATTAGACATATTAGCGCCGCCGCTGTTGCTGTTGTTTGAGGTGTGTAATGTCACATTGTCAAGATCAATTGGTGCAATCGATTCAATTGGTCCTAATTCTAGATGCTTTCCGCTCTGTACTGATTCATCGTTATTAATATCGACTTCTCTTAAATCTCGCTCATCACCAGCCTTACTGGAAGGTGCAGCAGGTAAAGTTGAATTTTGAGCATTTGTTGATACTGTCGCAAGTGGCTGTTGATTTTGCAATTCCGTCTGCTGGTAGGCGTGCTGCGGATTTTGTGGTGGAAGTTGTTGTTGTTGTTGTTGTTGTTGTTGTTGCTGTTGTTGCTGCTGCTGCTGCTGCTGCTGTTGTTGGTATTGCTGCTGCTGCTGTTGGGATCGGTTGATGATGCTCAAATACCAGAACATCAAATTACTGATCAACACTTGCTCGTATAAAGGCCTCCTAGGATTGGCAAGCTTGATATGACTTAGACGATAAACGGCCCTCTCTACATGGATTGGATATCGATAGTAGTTGATATTTGCACCCTTTATTCGCATATCCAACAAACTTCCAGCAGTAATATGACCAGCTTGACTATACATAGCAGATGAGTGCTCCTGCTTGTTATGTTCCTCCACCCCTTTCTTTTTACCAAACAGAGAACCCAAGAAACTAGAAGAGTCTTTTTCATGAGTCCCACTACTATGACTATGACCATGTACGAATGGCTCTGATTCTCTCTCCTTTTCCCTTTCCTTTTCCCGCTCTCTCTCCTTTCTTTCCTTTTTTTCCTTTTTGCTAGAAGATCTTTCTTCCTCTTCCTTACCCAGACCAAACCAACTCAGACCAAAGCTACTCTTCTTCTCTTTAGTTGGTCGTGCAATAGAAATGGAAGGGCTTTGACTACTGGGTAAGATTGGCATCGTTTCTGACTTCACAATTGTGTATCCTGGCAGTACAGGAGCCGGTGTCGTCGTCGTATTCTTGTTGACTTGTTGTTGTTGTTGTTGTTGTTGTTGCTGCTGCTGCTGCTGCTGCTGCTGCTGCTGCTGCTGTTGTGAGGTCGGAGGGGTGACAACGGGTGGCAAAGGAGCAGGTCTTGCCTTTTCAAAAGCTGGAACTGGTGGTATATGTTGAACATGAACTGGTCGAATGGGTTCCTTGACCCCTACATCTTCCTCCGTTGGTGATTCCGTTGGTGACTCATAGATGGGTGACGTTGTCAACTCGCCATGAGTGGAGGAGGAAGAAGGCTTATGTTGCGAATCGACGCCAAAATAACCTGATTTTTGAGATCCTTCTTGACCTTTTCCTGACAATGGCTGAGAAAAGGTTTGCTGGGTAGGTGTTTGGAGAGGTGATCTAATTACCCTTTCTTCTGATCCTGAACCTGTCAAGCTTGACATGCTGTCTGCAAGAGAAGTGATACTACTCCTTTGTGTCGACTCTTCTTCAGAAACACAAGAATCCAGCATACTCTCAGTCCTTCCATCTGATCTCCATCTTTGATCTTCATCAGAAAAATCGGATGTACCACTCTCCCTTTTTTGCATGGCAATCGAACCAGTTGAAGTATCTGCATCTTTGTCGACTACATCATTCGCTCCTCCAATCGAATGTTGAGGTGAATGTTGAGAAGGGCCTGCTGTAGCGCCTCTTCTTCTTGCTCCAGATCGACTTCCACCTGTAGTTTCTCCCGAGAATGATGACTTGCGAATCTTTGTTCTCGCTGCTCTTCGAAGGATTTGACCTGGTCGTGGTACAATGAGAGGAGCATCTTGCTCGTTTTCCACTGGTACTGCATCAACCTGATCTAGAGCTACAAGGGGAAAGATACACAATTAGTTATCGAGGTATCAGTTTCAAAAATAGCGTAAAAAACTTACCAGATGGAGCCATATTCAAGCTCATCGTCCTTCTCAGTACGCTGCGTAGCTCAGTTGGATCACTACTCTTGCTAGCTTCCTCTGCTAGTCGCTCAAGTTGCTGCAAATCATCGATAGTCAGCGTTGGTGTTCCACCATATTGACGATTGCTTCCTGCTCTCTGGATCATTGATGGACTTCTTTTACCCTTGATCTCCGAAAAGGGTTCATTATCTTCCTGATCATTTTCTGGTCTGTATTGTCTTCTCAAGGTACTTCCTCGCCTTGCAATTGATGTACTGCGACTTCTCAATGCTTCGACAGGTGAGGTTGAGCCTGACATAAGCTGCATTGACATTGGAGATAAGGGTGAGGTGGGTGTACTAATGGTAGCGTTGCTACTACTGCTTGCACTACTAGTGCTAATGCTAGAGCTCGGTCCATTCAGCTCAATTTCCTGTTCCTGTTGCTCTCGTACTGCCCTTGAAGTGTGGTCGTGTAGAAATCGTCGAAAATCAGAAGGAGAGATCTCCGGGTGCATCGAGGCAGGAACCCAAAAGAGATGACTTGGGTCGAGTGGACGAGTAAGTGGGGTATCATCGTTGGACGTAGCTGTTGAAGTTGGGGAAGTTGGGGACGTTTCATTATTCGCCCTTCCAGATGGGCTCAGTTGAGGCAGTTTATTGGCATCTACTCCTCTTCGTCGAGCGGTAAAAGGTGCCCTTCCCGTTTCCACTGCTTTTTGACCGGGAGATCGAGCAGATGGTCCGTCATCTATAAGATTGACACTCGGACGTGTACGTCTTGGTGACAATGATATCCTAGACGTTGTACTACCAGAAGGTGAGATACCACCGCCATCATCAGATCCCAATAATTCCCGTCCGCCTCCATGTGCTGCTGCTGTTTCTGGTAAATCAGGATCTAATAGAGGTCGATTGACTGAAGTTCTCCGATGTGCTTTCAGCGCTTCCACTTCCCTCTGAAATTCAGAGTCTGTAATATTCTGCATCTTGTTATCCTTGGCGGTCTTGTTGGATAACGACGATCCTTCAAGTCTCTGCTCTACCCTCTCCCCCCGTGCCAGAAACGGTTACCAGTCAATGACGAGCACCTGTACGAGCAGCGATAGCAAAATTATTACTCCCTGCTTACAGATCAATGTTGATGTATTTCTATGGTAGTTGCGTTCGGTTCGATACAGCTGAGGAAATGTGTTGCAAAGCTTTCTTTAAAAGTGAAATTTCCCTATTGATTTGGTGAGAAAGTCGTTGATATATGCGGAGTCGCAATTCCAATTGATGCGGAGTAGTGAGCGTTAGGGGAGGTTAAGAATGATGGAGGCCTGCCAAAAATAGAGGTAGTAAGACACAGGCACTCCAGATAGAGTAAGAGAGGGAGATATGAAGTAAAAAAGGGGAGTCTACTGAAGACGCAATGGTGATGAAGCGGCTCTCAAGTCAAGCAAGCATTCTTTCGAAAACCAAAAAAAAAGGACCAAGCCCTTCCCATCCTCCCAAGAATTTTTAGCGTCGGTACCTCACGAATTTTCAATTATAAATTCACTGGTTATCTGCCACTTATTATTATTTAACTATAAAAAGTAATCCCATGTGGTACTACTATACTATTCATAATTTGTATAATTTGTCACTTCACGCTTGAAGAAGCACAGCAAACTTCTTCACCGGTGGTCCAAGCTATTTAGAACGACTCTGACAAGGCTTTCTTGTCACAATTCTTCAGTACCATATGAAGACAAGAGATTGAACATTACACCATTTGACCAGCGATTCAATAAGAAAACATGGACTTGATGGCCATGCCGAAAAGGTGAGACAAGAGGGTCCGGAGGGCGCTACAGATAATTTTCACGTGTTTTTTGTTCCTCTATGTGATGAAATTGAATAGGTAGGTTTGCGCTTGTCGTAAAAGGGGTTCGGCGCGTTCTGTTGTTGTTTTCTAATTTAGGGGAAAAAGTAACAGTTGATTGCACTTCTCATCATACCTTTAACACCATAAATCCGATGAGTCTATTATCACCAACAGCCCAGGCGAATGGGCAAGCTTCTGCTCGTCTCCGTAACAAAGTATCAGCCCATCCTCGTCAAAGCAGTTCGTGTTACTCTGTGCTTTCAGCAAAACAGATAACCGGCCTTAGGGAAGCATTTACTATGATTGATTCTGATGGTGATGGTTTCATCACTCGTCATGATGTCAAGACAATGTTGATTAATCTGGGTCAAAATAGTGATGATGCCATTGTGGACAAGTACATGAGGACATCACTCAAGGAAGGTGCAAGTGGTAATGAGAGAATAAATTTTACTCAATTCCTTACTATGTTTGGAGAGCATATAAATGAGGTGAGCACGTAGAACTCGACTTAGGTTTCCAAGACCGACTCTAGTTATTCTATCCTACAGCTGGATGAAGGTGCAGATCTGGTGGCAGCATTTGAGTGCTTTGATGAACACGATGAGGGAAAGATTGATGCTGGTGAATTGAGGTATTGGCTAAGTGAAGTGGGTGATAGAATGCAAGACGAAGAGGTAAGCTGGAAGGTATTCTTCAAAAAGACTTACAGCTAACGGGCTTTCATCAAAATGTCAGATTGATCGTCTTTTAGCAGGGGCTTTTATGGATCGCGGTGGACACAACTTCGACTACAAGGCTTGTGAGTGCTTTTCGTTTCTACCAAAAATGTTTTTTTTACTTTCTCTCGTCTTACAATGTTGCATTCTCAAACTCATCTAGTCGTTGAGGCAGTCAAAATGAGCGAACCTGCAGAAATCGAGTGACGTATCAATGATTGTCCAGTAAAGTCTATTGTATTCTATTTCTACATTGTGTTTTGAAGCTACAGATGGCCTCGACCTTCTTCCTCAAGTGCCTTTCTAACTGCCTTGATGACTTCTGCGTGAATCTGCTTATGAGCGGCTACAACTCCCTTGTTATTTTTAAGAGTTCGACCGACAGAAAAGTCTAAAGGGCGTCCTTTTGCATCTGATACAATTCCACCTGCCTCCTCTACAATAATGCACCCAGCTGCATGATCCCAAATCTTTTCTTGATAACTACCATCACCAACAGGTAGACGAAGATAGATATCACCATCTGATCTGGCAATACTAGCATATTTTGCTTGACTATCCATTCGAACACTTTGACCTTGAATGCCTAAGAATTTTGCAATCGCAGCATTTGTTCCTTGCGAAGAGTGGCCTGCTTCCACTGATTCGCAAAAAGAAGCAGATGATAGTGATGATTTTTCCAAGGTTCGCATCGATATAGAAGAAAGATCAGATGACTGCATGGAGCGCTACAGGAAGTTAAGTTAAGACTGTCAGTAAGCTGCTAGCTTGTGATCTTGAAGGATGCTGATATGCGTAATCGCACTCACCTGGAAAGCACCCTTACCAGTCGTCGCTGTAAAGATGACACCAAGGTCATTTCTCTTTTCAACTTCTTGCAAATCTCCTTCCTTTGGTTTAGCAGAGCTCTTGTCTGTTGGGAGGTTGGGGCATCCCATGACACCTAATTCCACCTTTCCATCTACAATCAAAGCCAAACAAACAGCATATTGACCTCCTCTAAGAAAACCCTTTGTACCATCAATAGGATCTAGTGTCCACATTCTACCCTTTACAGCTCCTAGAGAGTTACCTCGATCGATTGAAGCCAAAACCTGATCTTCACTGAGGGCTTGATCAGATGTTCCATCTAAAGTCAAACCTTTATTGACCAAATCGACCACCTTTTTCTTTAATTCACTCTTATCTTCCTGCCTCAAATCATCTGCATCTTCTTCTCCTACAATTTCATCTTCTGGAAAGTGTTTTGCAATAATGGCATTGATGATACCCTGAGCTGAGAAATCACCAACAGTGACTGGTGACTTGTCTGATTTGGTCAAAGTTGAAATCGAAGAAGTAAAGACGCCATGAGTGATTATACTTGCTCTTCGAACAGCTTCAATAGCAATACTTTGCTCTCGGCTGTAATCGGCACTTTGTGATGAGGAAGACATTGTAAAGTGTCGAGGTAAAGAAGAAAAAGAAAAAAGTGGTTTGATGTGAACTGTCTTGCAAGATCGAAGAATTACTATCATGCAATCAAGTCTGAATGGAAGAAAGGGTTGTAAATTGAAAAGAGAGGAAAAAGCCTCGGCAAAATTAAAAATCTTCACGCGGCTATAGACTTGGCCTCAATCTTCAAGGCGCGACTATTGAAAGTGTTGATCTTGTCACACCAACAACACACCAATACCTATCAAGTTCGGCGACGATGCAGTCTTCTACTCAAAACTCTCTTTTGAGAGTTTTGGATCACTCAACATTACTGGAGCCAAATGATGTATTGCAAAGGATGTTGAGCACTCTTGAAAAGCATCACTTGATTCACATTGTTTTATCATGGATCCATGATGCGCAACATTGCCCTTCACCAAAGATCTTACCACCAATGCTTTCTCGCCGAGCTCCTCGACAAGTCATTAATCGAATCAATATTGATGATGCACCATCTCAAGATCATCAGCGTGCTACTACCTCTACATTTTTGGATCTACATGAGGAGAGAAGAGCTCGTAGCTATAAAGAGTTGACTTCATTGTGGCTAGTGAGCATGTCGGATGACAAGGTGTTCAAATCGCGAGCCGTGGATCGTATTATGAATGTCGATTGGCCTACAGGGCTTACGTATGCCATGGTAGCTACTATTGCATTCGAAAATGTCCGAGCTAATCCCTTAAAGAGAGTTTGGCATACAATGCGATTAGATTATGGAGATGAGGAAGAAACGAAGGAAGTGCGAGAAAAAGGAGAAAAATGTGAGTTTTTGGTATGTCAAATGTCCTCTTTCTGTCACAAATGCCTTACTTGTTCCCTTTGATAGCCTCTTCTCGAGCTATACTACAAAGACTGACACCCACTCAATTTCGAGATCGATTTTCGACTGAACTTCAGCATTATTGTTCTCATGCTCTCTTTCTCGATTCTGCAATTCAAACAAGTGAAGAGGTAATGCAAGATGCAGACAATTTACTTGATCCACTACCAGAGAACTGGTGCAATTTTTTCACTCATCTACGAGTCGTCACAAATTCCACACCAGTAGAGATTTGTTCAGCAGGACTTCATATCCTTCACATTCCGCACTCAAGCTGGTGTTTGATCAGCGGAGCTCTTGGAAGAGTTGGAAGTGAAGTTCGAGAAATGGCATTGACAGCACTGGCAAATTCTTTAGGGGCCAGACGTATCAAGATGGCACGAGAGTCAATCCGAAGTGAAGACTTGGTTGTGGAAATGGGTGCTATGGCGGAACTAAGTGGAAAGGATCCATTGGCACTACGTGACATCCTGCTAAACTCTGGATTGATAGGAGAGCTTCAGGGCGAGGTAGAAGATGAAGGTAGTATGGCTGGTGAAGGTGTACAAGGTGGAAAGGGAAGAGCAATGAAGAGAGGAGAAGCAGAAGATGGACCACTCGTTCGAGCGGAAAAGAGAAAAAGAGATGATGCAACAGGTCTTTATGCAGATTTAGAAGAGAAACATCAGGCTTGGCGAGAGGATCAATTTGATGAGACCGACAATCGATATCCCTCCGCTCAGCAACAAGTGCAACGAAAAATGAGAAAAAGAGAGAAAAAAAGAGCAAGGGAAGCAGAAGATTTATTCGGCAAGCGTCAAGCATTGCCTCGCATTGAGAAGATGCAATACCGGGTGAGTCGGTCGAGTTGCAAAACATCGAACATCGTAAGTATGCTGCTAACAAATGGATAAACGCACAGCTTAAGCTGCCCTTTCCCACTCTGCAAGGCTATGGGTCGGTCAGCGAGGAGAGTAGCCAAGCTCATCCCGTCACACTCCGTTTTGATGGTAGTCATATCCTAGCAGGATTGCGCACACTAGTCACTTCTGGATTGGACGAAGCTGACGACAAAGAAGATCAGAAGAGAGCTGGTTTACCTACTTGGTTAAGTGAGATCAGAGGGACCAGAGTCACGATTGGAGCAAATGGTCAAGTCGTGCCATGACAGATTTGCTTTGTACCACCACCATATTCATCAATGTACTACCTATACTTCATCGCATTGAATCGACAATTGTACTTTGTGGCGACCAACAGGAAGGATACAAGAGATCTGTAAGGGCGGCGTGTGTCGGGGGTAAAAAGAAAAAAGAGAGAGCGTGATAGATGGTGGTCTGACAGATTTGCTGCGTATTTGTTTGTCGTGGTGTGATTAAAGACTTTCCATCTGTTGAACCACTTCGTCGAGTTCTCTCTTGGAAGCTTGGTACCTCTCTTGAGCTTGCTCATATTTCTGTTCCCATTCATCACGTTCCTGCTCAATTCGTGCCACCTGTCGTTCAAAGTGTTCTGCCTTGACATCAACTTGACGAAGTCTGATTGAGAAAATTTGCAACATGATATCAGCACACATCCTTCTTTCTATAGAGCGCAGCACGCATACATTCCATGCCCGCCCGCAAAGTACTCACTTTTCAGTCGTCTCTCTCAAATTCTTCTCTGTCGTGTCCAATTCTTCTTCCAACATGCTAATCTTTCTTGACAGACTATCAACGCTAGACTTTGAACTGTCATGTTCTTCAGCATTTGCTTTATGATCCTGCAATTTGCCCTCTGCCTTTTCCAAATCAGCCTCCATCAAGCTCAACTTGTGTTGTAAGGAAGTAATTTCTTGTTCCTTTTGAAGTGCTTCTTGCTCTAGTCTTTTGTTCTGTGCCTCAGCAGCTTCTGCTCGATCGATAGCAGCGTCAGCCTCGATTCGAAGTGAGTTGAGTTTCTGTGCAAAATGTGTGATGTAGAGCAAGCGTCAGTGAAAAGCTTATCGAGGTGAAGAAGAAAAGTTAGTTTCGTTTGCCTCACCTCTTTAATGCGGTCCTGTTGAGGCAAAATATACAGAGGAGACAAAGAAGAAGAGGAAAAAAAAAAGCCACGTCATACAATTAGTATTCTACCACTAAATCAGCCAGCTCTCTGCATGTCCTTTGCTTGACGTTTCTCTTGTGCTTCAGGCCGGCTTACTGTGCCAACACTTACCATGATTGCAGCTTTTGTTGTGCTGTATAGGCAGATAGACATGTAAGTACTTGAAATCACAATCGCATGCCAGTCCCGCGTGCGTCTTTAATGTATCTCACCTGTATTCTACTATATAGGGGTGATGATGGCTATGAAACGGAAATTGTGAGTAGCTCAAGTGATGTTGGTCTTTGGCTTTCTTTACGCGCCTTCGCCAGCAAGCGAGCAGAGGGGGTCTGTACCTATAAAAGAAAACAATTGTTGTAAACGCGTGCCCCTATCATTATGATCACGGGCGCCCTTGATCACTAGCGTTAAAATCAACCTTTTTGTGCATCACATTTCTCTTTCTTTTTTTTTATTTTTTTAAGTTTGGTTCCCCGATCTCTGATTCTACAATTTGATCAAATGGATGCTTGCTCCAATGTGGCTCCGTCATTACCGTATGTTGAGCCAAGCTTGCCAACGACATTGATTTTAGTAGCATTTTTGCTACTTCTCAATGTCTTGCACGATCTTCTGGATAGCTTTCTTAACGTTGGTCTCATCGCTCAGCTTCTACTGGGAGCGGCATTTGGTTCACCATTGGCAGCTATTCTTCCAGTTTCCTTCGAAATGGCAGTTCAGTCACTTGGCTACCTTGGTCTTATTCTGCTAGTCATTGAGGGTGGAATGTCGACTCGACTGGATATCCTGTCTTCTCCAAAAGCTTTAGTCTTGGCCATCGTGACAGGCGTTACTGGTATGATCTTTCCTATTGGTCTTTCAATGATTCTTCTCCCTTTTGCTTTTCACTTCACTTATCTACAGAGTTTTGCTGTAGGTGCATCTTTGAGTTCGACCAGCTTAGGTACAACTTTCGCTGTCATTAATTCTGCAACGAGGTCGAGGCAGTCGACAAACTTTGTAAAAACGGATCAATCACAGCAAAGTATAAGCACTCCGCTAGGACTTGTCAACACTCGCATTGGCACCATTCTAATCGGAGCAGCTCTATTGGACGATGTTATAGCGCTAGTACTCAGCAGTGTGATCCAGACACTAGGCAAAGACCTCGGAGATGGTGGTACAATTGCACCTTGGTCTATTGCTCGCCCTATCGTCACCTCAATCTTGCTGATCGTGGTGACAATAGTACTAGCAAGATTTGTTGTTCATCCTTTAATCTCTATATCTGCCCACAGATTGCTACACTGGAGCAACAACAGCAGTCTGTTTAGGCTTCCCACATATCCTCTGGCTGGACTGACTATCTGGGCTGCAACAATGTGTGCATTTATAGCTGTTTCCTATGCAATCGGTAGCACTGTTCTATTAGGAGCTTTTTGTGCGGGAGCATTCGTCACTTATTCATACAGCAGAGTAACTCAAGAAACGGGTACTGAAATAGCATCTTATAATCCACACCTTGCATATGCTGCCATCAAGACCATCCAAGACCGTATTTTGGCCCCTTTTTTCTTTGCTTCGATTGGAGCAGCTATACCAATGAAGGATCTATTTAAAGGCGAAACAATATGGAAAGGTGTAATATTCTCTGGTTTGATGGCATTTGCAAAAGTATTAGCATGCTTGCCTGTTCTTGGCGTTTCATTAGTCAACAAGAGCAGTCTTAGGCGGTTCCTCTCGCCGTTTGGTTTCAATCCTCGTTCCGCTCACGACTTGTCTGAATCACACGAAAAGAAACTTTGGCTACCAGCTATTTTTCTAGGATTTTCTTTGGTCGCTCGGGGTGAGGTGAGTGTAAAGGCACTTTGATGAATACAGATCAAATAGAGCTCACTCTTTGTTTACCTTCTAGATCGGCTATCTGATCATCAATATAGCTCGCCAGGTAGGCTTAGTAGGATGTCAAGCTACTGATTCTACTGCTTCTCTCGCATTCAATGTAGCAATATGGGCCATCACTCTCAATACTTTTATTGGACCTACAGTAGTAGGTCTTTTTGTCAAATCGAGTGGACTGCTTGAAGAAATTGAAGCCAACTCCTCATGGGGGCTCGTCACTCGTTAAAAATCTTGTATAATAACTTTCTTTAGCGCTGTACAATAGTCACTATATATGCATTTTTTCTGAAGAACTTGCTAGTAGTAAACAGAGTTGGGTATCAATATTTCTTCAATGGGTGCCTTCTTGATCAAGATAGAATATAATCAAGTTGGTACTTGACGACCATGCGATTGAAGAGCAGCTTTTGCCTTTTCGTATGCTTGCATCGTAACTCTAGTATGTTTCTTTTTAATTTCTACTTCTTCATTTGCTTTTTGAACTTCAGCAGTAGCTTTCTTTGACGCAGCTTGAGCTTTATTCAAGGCTTTGGATGCTTTGTGCTCATTTTTAACGGCCTTGTGTTGACGCTGAAAAGGGATCAAATATATTTTAGGATGTATAATTTGCCTTACTGACTTAATCTTTCAACTCACCTTGATGCTCTTCTCTTCTGCCTTTTTGGCTTTTCGAACTGCTTTCTCATCTGATTTGGCAAGCTTCAAAGCCTTTGCAGTTTCCTTTTCTTCCCTTTTTGCATCCTTTTCCGATAGTCCTGACAAGACATTAGATTGAGCGGTGTGGTGTGCTGTGCCATTGGGAGCGGTGCCATTAGCAGCAGTGGTATTGGCAGCAGCGGTGTTTGCTCCATGGGTAGCTGTGGTAGTGCCGGTAGTAGCGCTGGTGGTAGCAGGTTTGGTACTCATCTTCTTTCGCGGGTATTTGGTAGTGTATATGCGTTTTTTTTGTAGTGGAACAAGACTGTAAAATATCAGGGTTTTCCGACGAGACCACTTCCTTATATATTTTTGTAAAAGTTCGACTTAGGATGACGACACTCACAAGTACACACAAAATTGCAATGTCTAGGCTGTGCTGCACCCAAGATCATGATGCACCTTCTAATCTTGAGGATAATTAAAAATGAGAAAGTAAATTAAAAGAAAGTAAAATAGAGTAAACGTTTACGGGCTTTGGTGTCTTTATTGTTGCTGATAGTTTTTGCGCGCATAAATTTTGTTATGACAAAGCTTAAAGGGGTTGCTGACGTCATTCAAGCTCTAAAACATTTATTTATGTCTCTCAATTTAGAGAAAAGAAAAAGCAGCACATATAGGTTGAGACCCTTTTGTCAACTTCTTCTTCCTCAAGATCTGAGATGTCTTCTGACCCGTGCTTGAGAATCACAAGTCCGAAATTTTCCTTTTCCTCTGGAATGTGTTTGAGTAGGTGGTAGCTTTCATTGAAATTGCACAGAGAGTAATTTCTTCGAGGTTTATAGATATAATTGTGGTGATATATGAGCATGACACCTCTTCAGAAAGTAATCTCAATGGCGCCTTCTGCTATCATTTCCAGAACATCTTCTCTTACGCCTATGCGAAAGGCAAATCCTGGTAGAGTTGCTTCCTTAGCTTGGTGGGAAGGTGTTGATGATGGCATCCTTCATCTCTTGAAATTGCTCAACCTCTCTTTGCGTCTCTAGTCGCGCGCGCTTCACGTCGTCTCACGCGGCCAATTCCAATTTTAGACTAGTGGCGCTCTCGTCCACGCTTTTTGCCTTGCTGTTCAGAAGGTCGGTGCGTTCTATTTTACGTTGACTTTGGACATTTGAGATTTCTTGTGACCTCCTTATTAACTCTTCTCCTTAGTCTCACTTTTCGACATCGACAAATACCTTTTTACGGACTAGGCCTTTACGCTCTATAGAAGCAGCCATTAGTCCTGGAGACGACAGCTGTGTTGAATAGAGGTACCTTTGGTCCCTACTTGCCTAGATCTCGACTTTCTTCTCGTTTGACGAATCTAAAGGAAAGCGATCTCCGAAGATGCGGCTATCATCATCGCTCTGCTCGACATGGACGGCACTATTACTCTTGTCTTTCTGCATCTTGACAGGCTGGTCAGAAGCACAGGTTGCTGCACAGAATAGGCTGCTGAGGAGCGATGCTATTGTCCCAATGAAGACTCATTCAATATACGCTCGTAAGTATGATCTGCTTGTCAGCCTTTCTTGAAATTTGGCAACTCATAAGCTTTCTACGTCTTGCACATACAGCCTACGTCGATTCAGAGTGAGTAATGGTGGTAGTGAAGATTGAAGCAGTTTCTCAATATATTAGCTTCGTCTTCTTCCTCGATAGTTTGCAAAACAAATTTTGGGATTTTGGTGGTGATGCAATCGTAGACACAAACAGGGCTATTCTCTTGACTCAAGACAGGCCCTCGCAATCAGGATGGCTGTGGAGTAGGCTAGTGAGTGAATTTAAAAGGAAAAGAGAAGATTTCGCTTGCGTCTGATTTTTGTTTGTGATCTTTAGCCTCTTTCGGTGCCAAACTTTGAAATTGTCGGCGAGTTCAAGATTGATGGCAAGGCAAAAGGAAGTCATCCATATGGTGATGGGTGAGTATTGTATCTTGAGTCGCCTTCGATATCAAAGTTGTGGTATTGACTGTATTTTTGCCTTCAGGTTTGCTTTCTGGTTGACGGAAGAGCGAGCACAAAGCGGCAACGTCTTTGGCTCAAAGGATTACTTTACTGGTTTGGGAATCATGTTTGACACGTTTGCCAATGCTAGACATGTAAGTCTATCTTTCTAGAGATAAGATGGAATATCTCTGACAATGATCATGCTCTGAACAGCCCTACACTTTTCCTCGCATAATGGCGGTCAATCTAAATGGCGTCGAAAGCTACCGAATGGACAAGGATGGTGCTAGTCAGGAATTAGCTGGTTGCTCTCTGGACATTCGAGAGACAAAGGTGGCAACAAAGTTTAGATTTACCTATGTAAAGGACGTATTTGCCGAATTGGCAATTCACTACGACGAGTGGGATAGTTGGGAAACATGCTTTAAGCTGGGAAATTTAACTGTACCTTCAAATCCATTTGTTGGATTTAGTGGAGCTACAGGTGATGTATCAGACAATCATGAGATCATCTCTGTTTCCACGAGTAACGTGGTCTACAAGCCAAGGTCCAAAAAGGAGTTGGAAGAAGCTAGAAAGTACCATCTTGGAAATCCAAAGCAGAGTAAGGCAGGAAAAAAGAAACTTGCTTCCTTGTTTGGCGGTAGCGGAAGCAAAGATTCTGGTGGTCACTCTTACAATGGAAATGAAGGAGGAAGTTTATTTAAACGCTTCTTTTTGGGATTGTTTTCATTTGCATGGACTATGTTCAAATGGGGTGCAGCGATTGCACTGGTCGGTGCAGCAGTGTATGCATACTACATGCGCAAGAAAAAATTCGACGTAAGTAGATGTTTGATATCTCTCCATAAGGGATTAGTGCTGATCATTTTCTGTTCTTTTTATTGCAGGCAAAGCGGTTCTAGGGTTTCCATCAATCTTGCTTTTTTTTTTCAACATCAATTTATGTATCTTACAATTCAAAAAGAAACGACATCAAAATTTGCCTATTGGCCTTTTGCCAATCTTTCTGCCTTTTTGATAGCTCTCTTGCGGGTTGACATGAGCTGGTCTGTGGGTAGAGACAGATTAGATTGGTGTCTTTAGATTAGGTGTGAAAAGATTTATCGCTCACCATAATTGTATTTTAAAAACACCTTTTGACTGGGGATAAAAGTTTGAACTGCCCAGTCGACGAGTGCATGCATTGGCCAGATAGTCATGGTGTAAGGTCGACCAAATGCACCACCACCTCTACCTATCTTTCGTAATACTTGCTGAACGTATTGTCGAGGTGTAGGAATCATACTAGATGACTTGCGAATCTTTGACATGTTACTAACGACAAAGTAGGTATTGAGGCATTGAACGTCAATTTTGCTCCTTCTCAATTCTTCACCAAGTGCTTGAGAGAAAGAAATGAGGAAACTTTTTGTGCCAGTATAAGTTGTCAATAAAGGAGATGGGAATTGACCAGCAAAGGAGCCTAGATTAAGAATTAATCCTCGCTTTCTGGAATAATGGAAAGGTTTAAATTAATATGTCAGCTTGATGATTAACAAAAGCGCTTCTCACTTTAGCGACTCACTGCTTGACCATACCAGGTACAACCATTCTAGTGACTCGCAAGGTAGCATTCACATTGATTTCCGAAATACTCATCATCTCTTCCAAAGTTGTCTCGGCAAAGGGGACTGGTATATCGTGTGATTTACCAACATTGTTGACCAAGACACCAATATTGAGACTCTCAATAGCGTTTTCCAATTCAGCGTATTGAGTCTTGTCCGCCTTTGAAAAATCGATGGTGATTACCTTTGTCTCAATACTTGGGTTAATGACTTTAATTTCACTTGCTACCTTTTGCAATTTATCGACACTTCGACTAGCTAGCAAAATGCTGAATCCAGCTCGAGCCAATTGTAGAGCAAATTCTCTACCGATCCCATCAGTTGCACCAGTTACGACAGCCCATGCCTTTGGTTTTGAGGTAGATGTAGATCGAATAGCACCATATTTTGAAAGTGGTATCCCTGGTAGAACATAAAGATCGAGAAGAATGTTGCTCAACTTGTAGAGAAAGGATAGTGTGTATAAAGCACCTACACCGCACAAGAGGAGCGATACAATGCTTGGCTTTGATTCCCCATAGACAAGGAGCTCCATGCGTGTTCTAAAAGTTTCAAGCATGCTGGATCTTCGAGAATTTGTGAGGCTAGTGGGATCAGATCAATTCTTGTACCCTTTACTCTTTCTTCTTAGAATAGCGTCTTCTGAGCCTCAATTGTAAAGTGAGCCCACGCGACTGGAAAAGGAGCAAGCTACCATATAATTCTTTCAAGCGTGCAACACAAATCATTATTTCGATTTCCTTTATCTTTCCTTAACTCCGAACGGGCGCTACTGTTACATGCTGCTCCTCGCTACTTGCCCCGCTCGACCGGGATAGGCTACCCTTTCTTCTCACAACACATAGATAGATTGTAGTTCATGCCCGTTCCTAGTAATTGGCATCCTGGTGAAATTGCTGCTCAGCAAGCAAGGGGTTATGAGGATGATGTTTGGGGAGGTTGGATGGGTTATCAAGAAGGTGCACCATCATTTATGGTACCTTTTCTTAATTCTTTACCTTTTCTCAGCGTAACTACACTCGATGAAGAAGGCTTTCCTTGGACAAGCTTAATCTGTAATGATGGCCATGAAGAATTTTTACAATTTGAGAGTCAAGAAAGTAGTAGAATGAAGTGTACCATACGAGCACCCGTCGGAGTACCGATTCGAGAATGTCTATTGCGACTTGAAGGAAAATTGTCCAATGGATCTCAGCCCTACAAAGAGAATGGTGATGCAAAAGCAGAATTTCAGCTAGCAGCAGTTGGTGTGATGCTGCACAATCGCAGGAGAAATAAGATGGATGGTGTCATTATCAATGTCGAAAAGGTACCTATAAATGCAGAAGACGATAAATTCATCTTTCACCTCGATGTCTCTTCAACTTTTGGAAATTGCCCAAAGTGTGAGTACATACAGAGGGAATTCTCAAATCAGATCATTTCTATTGATACTACATTCTCACGAATATAGACATCAATACTAGACACCTTGTGCCCGTTAGTGGAGAGACAAAATTGTATACGACGTCAGTAGGATCTGGTTCTGACCTCACAAAGGAAGTGCTGTCAATCATTCACAAGACTGATCTCTTGTTCTTGGCCAGCAAGCACACCGGTTCCGATGATGCTTACCCATCTGATCCTTCGAGGCTGGGAAATAATATTCGAGGAGGACCTCCTGGGTTTTTGAGAACATTTTATGATGAAGAAGCAAAGAGCATCTGTATAGTTCTTCCTGATTGGTCGGGAAACCGGTGAGTGTTGATGGAAGAGATGGTAAATGTAGCACCATACTGATCTTGCTCCTATTAATCCCAGGCTGATGCAGTCTTTTGGAAACATTACTGGTGATCCTGTTGCCGGAATTACAATACCAGTCTGGAGCTATACATCTGGCACATCAAGCGACCTTTTACACCTCACATGCTCTGCTCAAGTATTAGCCAATGAAGATGCAGGCAACCTCATACGAGGTGTCAAGGGAGCTGTGAAGCTGTGGCCCCAAAAGTGGATCCTCATTCGTAATGGTTTGCCCCTGTTTGCAGCTGTAGTCGATCCTAAAATTGCTCCTTCTAAAGCTCAACAAATACACATGAGTATAGGATGGTCACCTTACAATCCACCAGTAAGATTACTAAATAGCGAGAAGCCATCTTTAGCTCTTGGAAGTACAGCTTCGAGGCCGACTGCATCACTAGTCAACGTTCATTTCTATTCTCCAGTAATTGCAACTCTTATCTTTGAATGCAATCAACCTCTACCATACATAGCCGGACAACACATCATCCTGGACTGCTATAATCTACTAGACACTCGAGTACAGCTCTATTCACATATGGCCAACTTTAGAGGAGGAGAAAAGGATCTTAATGATGATGGTACTCGAAGTTGGACCATCTCGTATGCGTCTCATGATAAGGATAATATGATACGACGTTTTGAAGTTACTCTTCGAAGAAAGAACCGAGGTGGTGTAACACCTAATCTTTTTCATCAAGCCAAGATGCTACGTGAAGAAGTCGATGAAGGTATATCGCCTTCTTCAACAAGAGGTAGAGTTGAAGTTATTGGAATTGATGGCTCTTCTGTAATTCCAACTGTCTCGAAAGACAACCTTCGACTTGCATACCTTGTTTCTGGAATCGGATTAACTCCCATGTTGCCTCACATTAGTCACCTTGTACAGAACGGTAATGAGAAGAGAGCAGAGATATTAGCAATCATGGCAGTAAAGTGGAATGAAGTTGGTATCACAAAGCAGCTAATACGACGAGCACTTTCTCGAAGTGGTAAAAGCCATAATACATCTAGTGTACATATTCGAGCCTTTCTTTTGGCTGGTACACCACCAGATGGCGAAGTAATTGTTGATGAGGAAGAGATGAGTCAAGAGCAGAGTCTTCCTGAAAACTTTACCTTTGACTCTTTGGTCATTGTTGGCAAAAGGCTTGGACAGGCCTCCCTAACCGGGCAAGACGAAGAGAAAGAGTCCCACTTTGTCCTACCTGGGGATGCTCTTGAAGATCTCAAACAATCAGATCAGGTAGTCGTTTGTGCTGGCGTTTCATTCGCAAAGATTGCACAAGAAGGCTTAAAGCTGGCAAATATACCCGAAGACAAAATCATAATGGAGTCTTTTCAATTTTAAGTATGGAGAAGATTCCCTTTTCAACAATGTGATTCCAATACTAGTAACAAATTCCTCCCCTTCCAATGTATTATTGATGCTGCCCGTCAATCGGTAAAACAGATGTACTTACTTGTCTTTGATCTATTGGTAATTGATAAATTGTAAAAATACATGATGAAATGCTTGTGTATCATCCAATTCTTATGATGCTGACACTTTTTTCTTCATCTTTCGCCTCTTCGTCATCCGAGGTGGCATACTTTGATTTTGCACGAATTGTCTCACCTTTAAGATAGAGAATAAAAGGTAAGGGTGTCACAGCAAAAGCGACAAGAGACAGTAGTAATCCAGCCCATTGTATACCCATCCCATTAAACATATATGTTGCAAATAGCGGAGTGATTGAAGCAAATAAATTTCTCATGAGTCCTTGTGCTGCAATCGCTGAAGAAGCAACTTCTGGATAAGCATCAGAAGTATAAGAGTATACTGAAAGGAAGATTGCATAGATGCCGATAATGATAAGGAACAATCCAATAAGGCAACCCCAGTAACTGACCCAGGTGAATGGTCCAGTCCAAGCGTAAATTATAATACCAATGGGAAAGAGTGGACCACCAATACAAGCAAAGTAAAGTCGAGCTTCTGGAGATGACTTACCACCATGCCTTTGCTTATTGAGCTCATAGTAATAATCTTGAATTAGACCAGCTGCAAAACCAACAAAGCAACCAGCTGCCAAGGCCAAGTAGGGTAAACCTGCATTGCCTTCTGACCAACCTCGAATGTCAACAAATGTTATATTGATGACGGACAAGAAAAGAAAAGCTGTTCCCCATGCTAGAGCTAACCAAATCCCGAGAAAGACAACAACAGGTTCACTACCAAGTAATTTGATGGCTCGAAGTGACGAAGTTCTAAAAAGTTCACCAATGGTGCTTCCCTCCAATTCAGCTCGAGCTCGCAAATTAGTTTGACCAGTCTCTTTACGAAGTCTTGCTGCTCGACTACGTAGAATTGCATCACCACGAGTTTCTTTAAATGTGAGGATCTCAATGATAAGAACTAGACCAGAAGCAGCTAGATGTATGTATTGAATCCATCGCCATCCAAGGTATTGATCAATATATCCTGAATAAGCAGGTGCAAAGATTGTGGAGAATATGGCGGCAAAAGTAAACATAGACATTGGTATTGAGATATCCCTTTCAGTCCATAGATCACTAAGTGTACCACCCACAAGAATAGTTCCAATGCTACCAAAGCTACCTGACAAGAATCTACAAATGATGATTGTCGCTATATTTTTGGCAAAAGCCAATCCAAAAGTGACGACTGTAAATGCTGCAAAAGCAGACAAATAGATATACCTTCTACCTGTTAATTCACATAAAGGTGCGATGAAAAGGGGAAGTATGGCGCAGCTGAAGTTGAATGCAAACAATCCAATCTGACCAACTTCATTTGTAGTTCCAAATTCAACTACCATGCTACCTATCCCAGAACTGTATGCAGTGGTAGAAAGACCTATCACCATAGTCATCGAGCAAAGCATAATTGTCATGAGCCATTTTCGAGATTGAGCCCAATTATGAGGATCATCACTATCATTTTCATCGAATTCGACGAGGTGAATCTTATCTTTGCGGCCGTGATGCTCGTGAATTGAATTTGATCTACTGGTCACATTGCTCTTCTGTTCATGATAGCTTGAAGGTGCAGTGACATCTTCAGTAGTAGTCTTAAGTGGATCGGCTTGACAAGTATGAGCACTGTCATTGCCATTATCAGGGAATAGCGAGGTATTGATCTCTGTCTTTTTCAGCGGCATGATTACCCTTTGAGCGTGCACAGAGGATGAAAGGAAAGATGTAGACTAAAAATTATGTATTCTTCTTCCTCTTCTTTATTTCATCCAAGAGGAAGCCAAGATACAAAAGGATATGGTGACGTCAAGATCCGTGGCATCTTGTAGCTGTGCCTCGGCTTCCCTCTTCTAAAGCCAATGCCAATCTTCGCCAAACGGAAACGGTACTTCTTCGTTCATAAGAAGGAGGTGGAGAAAGTTTTCAAAAAGTAAAAAAAAAATCCCCTTCGGAAGAAAGATATTTTTAAATAATAATGTATGCATCTCTCCTTTCGCGGTGAAATTAATTCGGAGATATTTCGCGCATCTCAACTGATGGCGAAAGTTTTTGCAGATTGAAGAGATCTACCGAGCCTCCCACCGTAGCCAGGGAAAAAAAAAAATTAATTTTTATTTACTCAAAAATAACAGTTATCTAGAATGAGAAAGAGTCAGAAACACATTTTGCAGAATAGAGCGTCATAAATTACGAAAAAAGAAATGTAAGTTTTAAAAATGATCAATACTTGATTTTAATTATTTTACGTTTCTTGGTTCTTATTTTTCCTTCTTCTACAAGTATCTCTTTGTCTTGATATAATTCTATGCAATGCAAAACGAGATCAAAAAGGTAATATTACAAATGCGTTTGAGTATAAGAATCTATCTTATTAAGTTATTTGTTAAATGCCATAACTGCGAACAGTTGAAAAGTGAAAAGGTTTCTTATGATTCAATGGTAAAGCACATACTTCACCACTTTCTAAATTGATGCTATCATATTCAAGAATATCCATTTTATTCCATTTCCCACGAGAAGTCTTGTCTAATTTTAAGATCAATCGAAATGTATAACGACTCATGGTCTTATCTCGAAGGTCATCTACAATGATTTTGGGTCCCTTAGGTCGAGAATAAAGTTCATCATCTGCTAAACCTTGTGGATGTAACGTCCAAGTTCCAATAGCGAAACCCTTGACACGTAGAGATGGTTCCATCTTTCGAATCGTTTGACTAGGTGCATCAGTGCTAAGTAGAGATAAAGTTCGACCATCTGGTAAGAATCGTAATGATCGATAGAATTCAACTACATGAACTACTCGAATCCAAACATTTTCTTCATGCATCCCTGGTCTAGTGTAATGACAAGCAGCAATGTAGGCACCATTTAGTCTGACTCTAGGTTGTTCAACAAATGCTGTGCGCCAATCATTGCTGTGAGATTCCACTATAGAAGTGAGTGGCAATTTGGATGGAATTTGTGGTGGAAAGTATGTCTCTCGAACAATGAGCCTGATGTGAGAATGATACAAGGTATTAATATTCTAGGTGAGACTTCATCTACCAAAATCTCCCCTTTTACACTCACCTCCAAACACTCCAAGCCCTTGTTAAAAGTCGAAATCTCCAACAAGTTCTGCCGAGCTGCTCTATTGACATGTAATCTGGACCAGCTAAAACAATGCCTATTCCAACCACCCTCCTTTGCGTCTCTTCGCGAATTAGTGCTTCTTCCGTTGCAATTTCTACTGTTTCACTCTCTTTCGTTGCCTCTTTTGATTGCTGCTCTTCTGCTCTTGACTTTCCTATCCGTGCACCACGTTTTCCTCTTGGAGCGGCAATAAATGATAGAATGTGTAGAAGGACTTCTTCTGGTAATTTTGCAATTGGTAAAGGTCTTTCCTCATCTTCAGGCTCCAGTCGGACATCTCCAAAGTCTCTTTCACCACCGCCATGGACAGATAGCCTGTTGATTAAAGCTGACAACTCGTCTCGTCCACTGACATATGGATGCTTTGTATCATTTGTCTGTCTCGCGGCACTGGATGGAGATATAGAATTAGTCACATCTTCTTGCTGTTGCTGCTTCTTGTTCCGCTCCTGCTGCTCTTTCATCGCCTTGTAGCGATAATCTTCTACATTGAGAGCCTTGTACAAACTGGTGCGCACCTCATCCGTCTCTATTAATACATCTCTTCTTCCTGCAGTGCTACCTTCACCAATCTCTATCTCAGCTTGAATTGCATTACTTGCTCTTTCAAATAGCCGATCAGCATTGGTATCTAGTCGAAATGCTTTACGGTAGTGAACCAAAGCCTCATCAAGTTGTCCACTCCGTTCTGATTCAACAGCTTGTGCATAACATTGTATAGACCTCCTCATCAGACGAATTGGTGCTTGCAGACCATTTGCACCTAATTCACCTTCCTCCACTTCAGATACTGGTGTTGAAGGGTCTGCATCTGCTATCAATCTTGCTTGTCTTCTAGCTGCTTCATTGCTGCTAACAGGTCGAATTCGAGAAGCTAGATCCTGACCTGAAATAATAGATCCTGAAGCTAATTCTGAGCGAGACTGGGTACCTACTGCCGACTCTCTACTTCGTTTTACTTCTGCTTCCCATTCTCGACGGAAACGAGCCAACTCTTCTGAATCAATACCTTTCTGCTGCTCTCCCAGTCGCAGCTTACCCTCGAGCTCATCCGCCAGCGCAGTCTGTTCTCGATCTCCCGAGATCGTCATGAGGTGGAGCTACTACCAAGATTAGATGCCTACGGAGTTTAGCCACCAATACTTTTGCTAATTTCCAAGCTTGGGCCATTTCCTTGGTCCTTTGACTCACTTTTGACTTACCACTTATTGGTTTAATACTTTAGATCTCGGCCGGGACGCCTTTTCATGCCACGCGATATCTTGGGCTTTTGATTCGACGCAGTTCCATTTCAATCCAACCCTTCCACGTATGCAACTTTAAAATAGAGGTCTCAATTAAACTTTCAAACCTTAGTCTTTACCACTCATCACCCCACCTACTCATCCGCCTCTTAAATTTACCTATTCCTCCGATTTTCTCTCTTTTTTTTGGCTCTTTCTCTTACTTTCTCGTATCATACAATTTTCTTTCACTCTCTATATTCTTTCTCAACTGTATACTTATTAGCTCGACTGATCTACACACATTATGACGACCGCCACTACCAGCACACTAGCTATGACCCCCCTATCCCTCTCATCATCACCCTCACATAAACGCAAGAGACTATCAGAATCACCATTTTCCTCTCGAACAGGCTCACCTGATTCGACTGAGGCTGATTTCGACGATGATGATGACTCCTCAACGACTACCACTGCGACAAACACCCCTTCCCGTTCGACTCAAAAGTCCAAGGGAAAGGGGGAGATGGATCCTGTTCGCGTCGCTCGACTTGAAGCCAGAGCCGCTCGAAATAGAGTATCTGCTCAGCACAGTCGAGATCGTAAAAAGAACCACGTAGTCAACTTGGAGGCAGAGGTCACACAACTCCGAAACGAGAAAGCAGAGATGACGACACGTATCAAGGCACTCGAAGATTTGGTCAAAACACTTCTCAGTGCTACTGGAGCATCCAAAGGAGGAGTGGATCCAGCTTCAACAATGTCTACACCTTCATCTCCCTCAGCCACACTTTCTCTTCTCAATAACTCGGCAGCCGATGCTACCCCTCCAGAACTTTGTATTACGCCTCAAGCCCTTTCCCAACGAGCAACTGAAATTACTTCACTTGCAGCGCCGACTAGCTCAACCATGACTGTCTCGCCTGCTTCTTCCCTTTCTGCTTTACAGTTTGTCTCTACGACTACTCCACATGTCTCGTCACTTGATGATGCTCGCCTCCCTGCAGCGGAGGCGACAAGATGCCCTAGTGCATCGGCCCAGCAGCGGGCATCATCGACGTCGAGTCAGGTCACCGAGACGAACATAAAGAAGGAGGAAATCGACAGCAGGCAGAGCGAATGGTTGAGCCAGTCAATGGCAGCAGCATTGAAGGAACATCAGAAATACAATGGAAAGAGGGTACGAGTGGTGAACAAGTCTCAGGAATTACTGGCAAAGGAAGCGCAGAAGGACTTGGAGAAGAAAATGGTTGGCTGGTCCAGTACCTCGAGGGTATGCTCGAATCAGTCAACTATCAAGAAGATTCGCATTCGAATAAGAATAAGAAAGGTGAAGCGCAACATCAACAAGTCGTCGACGGAGTTGGAACGGGAGCGCAAGCTCAAGATGGCAAAGGTGGCATACAGCAAGATGGTGTGGTGATTAATGCAGGTACGATAGATGAGGCTCCACCTAGTAATGATTTGGATCTCCAATCATTGCTTTCAATCGATCAATTTGTAGACATAGACATGGATATTGAAGAGGAGGGTCTACCGCTCCTCGAAGTGATTGGGCAGGAATTTGGATTGGGATATGAAGTGACAGCTTGAAAAGATATTCATGTAAAGATGGATCTTTTTCCTTTATTTTGGTCTAGGACCTCTTCTTTTTTTTTTAATTTCATTTCCGTTTGCTCTGTATTCCCTGTGTGTGTGTGTGTGTGTGTGTGTGTGACGTTTTGTGCCGCTTCCTCTTAGGGGTCATATTAAAATGGTGCTCTGACCTCGAAAGAAGTGAAACAATTACATTTAGCCTGCACTTGAGCGCTCAGAGCGCGATTTCATATCAGATGGGAGCAAGTTTGCAGTAGTCATGTATATAAAGAAGCAAGGAGAGGAGATAGTAAAAGGCGTCTTTATAGATCCACCTTTTTGCTACATTCAATTTACCTTATAGTATACGATCATGGCTATACCACAAATTGTCTATGCTCCTTTACCTTCGCCTACACTTTCTGTGCTTTGTATGGATTATGCTGATTGGCAAGATTTACTTGATTCAGAAAGTCCTCGTAATAGCATCATACCCACCATTACCCCATCAATACCACCACGGCAAAGTATCAAACCTCCTATTGCCGTAGTGAAGCTTAAAAGTGAGCTCAATGAAAATCCAGCAGAAGTTAAATTCAATGAAGAAATAAATTTCAATCTTGAGCCTATTGAATGCAGAGTAAAACCAACAAGGAAAGACATTATAGAGCCAGTGGGAAATCAAAAGAAACAAGTCGAAAGTGAGCAAGTCTTATATATCGAAGAGGAAATTATTAGTAGCCCCTTGTCTGTTGTCGTGGAAGCTATTCGTGTTGAGGAGATTGTAAGAAGGAACATCAAACAAGACGAGGAGCAAAAAGACAAGGCAAGGGCGGTAGCAGCATCGAGATATAGTCATTTGGATCCATCTCTTCTTCAAGCCTACTCCAAGTATGCCGACACTCCAGCCTTTCAATACGATGATGATGATGATGATGATGATGATGATGATGATGTTGATGATGATGATGAAAATGAAAAAGGCATTCTTGACCAGATCGATTTTCCAATTCAAGAGAATCCTTCAGAGGTAGACAGAGTACCTCAAGAGGAGGAAGCTGATTTCACAAATTCAAAAGTAATTGACGTTGAGCAAATTGCCGATGAATTAAATCAGATGGAAACAGATTCTGATTCGAGTGAAATTGATACTAGTCAAGATGAAGATAGACAAGATGCTTTTGCTACTACCACCCTCCTTTGCATGAGCTCACTAGAGGAGAATCAAGATGGAACAAAAGAAGTGAGTCGAAATCATGTTATTTTGTTAAGTGCAAAAAGGTGTTGATACTAATGTTTTTCTTTAGTTGGCCAACTTTTTGAAAGCGACAGGACCAAATCCACCTTCAGCATCATGGCTTAATCTAGAAGATACTCTTCCAAAGGCAAAGACTACTCGATCGAAATTCATCTCCAAGATAAAGTCATTTGGCAGATTGTCACAAGGAAATCTGCTTGCAATTATTAATACTACAGCTGTTCAAGAGCCAGTAGCTCCACCTCCAAAACCAGCTTTCAAGACATCTAAAAGTAATAGTATTACCAAGGATGGTACCACTTGCAAAACAAAGCATCGTCCAAGTCTTCCTAATTTGTTTGCCTCAGCAAGGACTTTTGCTTCCTCGCAGCAGCAAGCACCACCTCTACCACCAGCACAACCTATCATGGAAATTAATGAGAATCTTGGGGTATTTGAATTATCAACAGAACGATTGAGCCAAAGTCCAAGAACACAAGCCGATCCGTTTGGTGCCACTTCCATTGTTCCTCCCATTGAGGTAGACACCAGGTCGACATACCCGATATGCGGTGAAGATGTTGCAAAAGCAGTGACAAAGAATAGCAGTAAGCCTCGAACGCTTCGAGCTAGAGTGAAATCAACAGTATTGCTCAACAAAAAGAAGAGCACCATCTTTTCACAATCAAATCAGTCTACTGCTGATGTTAATTTGCACATCTTACCACCACCACCACCACCTTTGACCTCCATCTTGAGAAAGAATTCACCGAGGGAAGATTTGAAGCCTGCTTCCAGATCATCAATTCTCGAGCAAACTAGAAAGATGCAACAATTATCGAATGCCTTGGGAATGGGCACAGAAACGGTTTCTCTGGTTGAAAAAGAACTCATAAAAGTGGATGATAAGGAGATTCCATACACTGAAGCACTTAGGGCATTTAAAGATCGTAATGTCTGGCATGAAAATGACACATCTTCAATCAGCGTGTACTCTAATAAATCAGCTGACAGTAGTTTCTTGTCTCCAAGCGATGTCTCTGCCAGATCACCATCTGCTGCACCATCCACTTTTGCACCACAGAGTCCCGGTCTTGCAATTCCGACTAATCGCAAAAGAAGTGAGAGTGCAAGTATCATTAGTAGTGGAGGAGGATCCAGAGAGAGTATTAAACTTGGAAGAGTGAGATCCTTGAAGGCATCAACATCAATGCCAAGTATTCGAAAGCGACCATTGCATCCATTGGCATCAATGGCTCATGTTGAGAATAGTAGTGATGAAGAGTGTTCGATTGAGTCTTGCAAAGTTGGTAATCCTGTCGCTGAAACTACATCCGAGCTTTCAAACGCATCAAGCAAGGAACAGCTATGGCAAGCACTTCAGCAATCACAAGCAAAGGTTCTGAAAGCAGAGGCCAGAGCTAGAGGAGAGCAAATTAGCTGTCAAAGATTGGCAAAGCGATGTGTTACTATGATGCAAACGTTGGGTGAAATGGAATTGCAGTCAGGTGGTGGTAGTAGTACTGCAATCATTCAGTTGCTTGGAGATTTGCAACAATTTGTCAAGGCAGAATATGCAAAGCAAGCACAGCAAAAAGTTTATCCTGATGACAGTACCTATACACTTTCAATCGACACTTGTTCAGAAGTGGCAATGTGTGCAGAGCCCATCATCGAAGTCCTGTAACCATTAATATCACTTATTTCCTATTCCGATGGTATTACTCTTGCAGCCATTTCCTTTCAAGATCTTTCAAATACTTCTTTAATCTCTTGCTGCTCCAAATACGAGAACAGACACTCCTTGTTGTGGTCCACTATTTGTCCATCTAGAAGGTCTAGTATTATCACTTGTAGAATATTGACTACCTCCTGTCGAATAAGCCCATGTTGTACCGCCACTACTACCTGACACAATTCGAGCTCCTCTTTGTTTGGCCATGTCACTTGCTCGTTCAACATCTCGTTCAACATCTTCCAATACACCTAAGAGTCGAGCTGCATTGATAGTGAGTGACTCGCAGTGAAAAGTGAATTCGACTCTAGAAAATAAAGAAGCATGATAATGAGAAGATAAGGAGGAATTGGAAAGGTAATGATGAGATGACATTGAAGTCAAGGCAGGATGAGATGAAGTTAAAGAAGAAATTGGATGAGGTTGAATCGTTAAAGTACAACTTAAACCATCAAATTCGAGGACTTTTGGTTGAGGTAATGCTTCTTGCCAATCCTCATCACCCACTTCCTGTGCTTTTCCCATTGTAATTTGGCTAGTCGTAGGCATCGAAGAGGAGTGCACACCGCCCATTGCTGCTATCAATGAAGCACGATGGAGAGCACTATCTGTCCCACCTGAACTATAACTTGAGCCACCTACTTGATTCATAACATCACCATTTATGGGGTTGAACCACTCTCGAAAGACTCGATCAAGCCCTTCTGCAACCCTTTTCTCCCATCTCATCGGTCTAGCTCGCGATTGACCTAAAGTACCAATCGTTCTTCTTGACTCTGGCTTGCGTTGTAGAGTTAGTGCCAAAATCCAAGTTTCAAAAGAATCAAGAGGATCAAGTTGAAATCGATACATTGGTTTCTGTTGTCGTCGTGCTTCCGTAGAATGCTTATTTCGCGCGGAAATCTCTTCGTCCTCGCTCTCATAGGCTGCGGAAGAAGATGCTATTGGTTCTGACCAAGTCCCATTCAATTGAGGAGCACTGCTATCAAATCCTTCATATCCTCTTCCTCTTACTGCACCTGCTTGAGTAGATGAAGTTGGAAGTCTGTTACGAACAATGTTCTCTGTACCCTCACCCGGTACTAGTCTCGTTGGACCAGTTGCCGTCTCTCGCCATTCCATTGGACTAGATACATCGGTAAAAGGTCTTCGAAGATTATTGCTGGCTCGTGGTGTACTTGTTCCTGATCTTGAAGAAGTTGAAGGTACACTACTAGTTACCACTCTTTGAAAGAGTCTTTCCTGATCTTGTTCGTGAACAACTGGGAAATGAGGTTGACCAAGAGTTCCAGCTAAATCTGCCCTATTTGTTGGCACTTGAGATAAGATCGGACTTGTATCTGACCTTTCACCACTGCTTGTTGTCCGGAAGCTATCAGCACTTTGACTGCGACGAGATTCCTTCTCTGAAGGAATGTATGGAGCAAAAGTAAAGTGTACTAGAGTGCTGCAACCATTATCACCATTACCAAAGCTTTCATGGTCACTACTCGTCTTTGAGAAATGAGAAAAGTAAAGGGTGTGCTTAGTAGTAAGAGTGTCGATGGGCCGTTGAGCTTCAAACTGCGGGTAATGGATGAAGTCAACTGGAAATTTAAGTAAAAGCTGAATTGAACTCACTACAAGGACATTGTCAGGCATCCTTTTAAAGTGTGCTCTACAATAATCTTCTGTTGATCGTACATCCCAAGAGCTTGGACTCATCAAATTTAATATTCTTCTTCTAATATGCGACTCTACCAAACTTTTGTAATATCGATTCGTCCTAGCCATTGTCTTGTGAAGTATTCTGGCAGGTAAAAAGGTCAAAATGTATGCCTGCAATTCATTAGGAAGCTGTGTAAAATACTGGAAGCCATTGAATTCTGTAGAAGGTAGAATTCCATTGCTGTTGTTGCTACCTTGCGATGCATGGAAGGTTTTCGTCGAAGATGAACTTGAAGAAGGTCGTGTTTTAAAAGTCGACACTCGATTGAGTAGGCTATTGCCAATTCGTCGTTGGTCATAGTCGTGTGTCATTATCGTTTGGGTAGGCGCGCCGATAACGTGTTGTAGTGTGAATTACGACCGAGTCAATGGATCTTACCGAAGAGAAGCGGCGCCGTTGAGGGCAGCCGATCAGCAATCTGAAGCGAGTACGTGTGTGGTATTGGGTGTATTGTGATGCTATCTGGGGAAATGATTCTTCCCTTCTCACCTCATAAGAAGGAAAGAGCAAATGTTGATGACAACAAGGAGGCTAGTTGTACAGGCATCATGCAGGGTCAGCCGGATGGCTTGTGCGTATGCGGTAGACCCGATAAGCCAAAATGACTAAGCCAAAATTATCACCAACTTTTTTTTTATTCAAACACCCCCCCCAAATCCAAGGGAGGGGAATTTATTATCGATTGGAGGACCATCAACTAGAAGGTTGCCGGACAAGATCAAGTTATGGAGGGTGGATCAGGAAGATCTGTTTTGATCAGTCTGCCGTCAGAGTTGCTACACCAAATTCTCACCCTACTATCACCTTCCGATTTATCTACTCTTTGTCAAACTTGTCCAATCTTAAATGTTCACATCAATTCATCAAATCACCTTTGGAAGCTAATTTACCAGCAACGATGGGATACACCGCAAGGAGGGACTTTAGATCCAATCATCACACAACCTTGTCCAAAGTCAAAATTACCTCTTTCAACCAAGGGTAAAGAAAGGGAGAAGTCATCACAAAGTAGAATTTATGCAGGTCAGAATGGGGAAAAGAAGTTATATATCGATTGTACTTCATTTATGCATGAAAATACTTTCGAGTACGTCAAGCAAGTGCAACGGAGGACATGGGCTGAGAAAAAGATACAGAGGCTACAGTCTAGACCTATTGATTTGGTAAGTTTGTTATGGCGAGTGCTAAGTACAACATAGTACTGACTTTGCATTGGAACTGCTGCGCAGGTCTCCGACTATAACGAAACGATGCGTGCCTTGCTATCAATTGCTAGGTCTAGACAATGCAAATCGGCTAATGGCACTGTGAATGACAGCTCAAGTCTTAACAGCCAGTATTTGGTTGATTTGCTAACTTCGGCTCAAGCCTGTGAAACATATAAGAAGCTAGTCTATCCAAGAACTGACATTACTCGATTGAGGGAATGGCAAATGACGACACTACTTGAGAAGCACAGCAAAGGTGCAGGAGAAGTATCTATGAAAAAGTCTGGTAATGGCAAGCGCAATAGATCCTTTTCAAGCTCTAATGCGCCTAGAGATGAAAAGCGAAGTAAAGGTCAAAGTGGTACTACTGCAAGAACTCGAAGACGGTCAGCAAGATTACTTCTCAACACATATCCTCCTGAATTGCATCATCTCCTCTATGATAAAGATGGAAACATTCTGGTAGACCTGGATGATGGACAAGGGATCGTCTGTCTAGAAGAATTGGAATTACTGGATGAACAATTGGCCGCTGAACTTCATGTTTTGCACGGGGTTCGACCAAATAAGATGGCTAGCAAGCACAATGTTGAAAGTGTTGTCGAAAGTTTAGAAAGAGAAGATACCAATGACGGTATGTCGGAAGAAGACGGTCAACGTGAAATCAACGAGGAATTCGAGACTGCAGAGGAAGAAGATGAAGAGGAGATCGATGAGGAAGAAGACGATGAGCATTACCACAATCACCATCATCATCGACACCATAATTTGCCATTTGAACAACCGCTGGGGAGTGACAACGGATATGAAGGTGATAGCCGACTTCGAGGTCGTGCAAGGGAGATTGTATATGACACCGCTAACTACGGACCAGAGAATGGATACGGACCATTACGAGCATGGCGGGAGAGATGGGAGCCAATTGATGGGAGAAGGGCCGAACATAGATTGGCAAGAGAAGATGAATTTGGCGATGGCGGTGATGACGACGATGACGACGATGATGATGAAGAAGAAGATGCTATACAATCATTTGATACTGAAATAGGGCAAGTAGATGATATCATGTCTCCTTTGCTGCCTGATAACAATAGTGGTGTGCCAGTGGTAGATTTGACAAGTCCAAATATCACATTAAGGAATCTACTGGATGGGATAGATCATCAGAATGAAGAAAGAAATGATGATCAGGATGAAGAAGAAGAAGAGGAGGAGGAGGAGGACGAAGATTTCAGTATGGAAGAGGAAGAGGAAGACGAAGAGGATTTAATGATAATGGAAGTTCGAGAAAGGGCTATTGCCCTAAGTCATGGATTGTATCCTTATTATGAGAGCAAGAGGCTGAAAAGAGCCATGACAGAGCATAATTTTAGAACTGGACGGCAGCATAATTGGCGTACATGCTCTCCTATATGCGGACTTGAAACAAATCACAATCAATCCTCCTCCATACTGGATACTATGGAAAGAAAATCCCTTGAATCTGTTTGGAGAATGGAAAAGAGAATTGATTGGGTAATTGTTGAATCAATAATGGTAGTCATGTTTTGTAATATTCGCCATGCTGTGATTAATCATGGATGGGGTAGATCATTTCGATTACCTGGTTCAGTGAAATCGTTGACTGGTCAAGATGAAGAAGCAAGACGATTATACTCTCATCAAGGTAATGGACCATTTTATCAAGAGTGGAGAAATATACTTTGTTTGCCATGTGGATGGAATTTATCTCGAGGAGATACAAAAAGAATGCCCAAACAGGAGGAGCAGCAGCCGCCAAAGAAGGTAGTGAGAGAAGAAGAAAGTGAAAGAGTGGAGAAAGTTGATGACTTGAAGCGAAAACCATTTGATTATGCAGCAGTGGAAAGTACTTGGATTGGGACGTATGCCTTTTTAGATTGGAGTAAATGGGCAGCATACAATGCTAGAGATCCATTGACTAGAGGATTACCAGAATCATCTTGTTCTTCTGATCCAACCAAACCACTTCCACTTGGTAATGCTAGTGTTATGCCAAGTTTAAAAAAGGAAAGGGAAGCAGTAGGAGATTGCTTACAATTACGATTAGAATTACTACCAATCTCTGAGCAAAATCCAAGCACAAGAAGAGAAGAAGTAGTAGATTACTTGGAAGGGCAAAAGAGTACAAGATATCCACCTTTGCGATTTAAAGGGCATACTCTTACACATGATGAAGGTCCTCCCATGCCCAGAGGACAAGTTCATGGAATCGTTAGACCCATCTTTGCTCCTGCTCATGAAGAGTACTATAGTAAGGAAGATGATGGTAAAGACAATTATGAGGAGAGGTCAATTGTAGGTCTTCACTGGGATCTAGTACATCGTTATGATGGAGAAGAGTGAGTATGATTTTTTCAAAATTGGAAATGACATTAATCAACCGCTTACTAAAATTTGTACCTCCATCTTCCTTACTCTCTAGTCGATGGTCGCTTAGTGGAATTCAACCTGGACCACCTGGTACAAAGGCACCCATCTATGGTATATGGGGTTCTTCTCAGCGAAGTGATGAATTGTCTCCTTGTGGACCATTTACTTATTTTCTTGTTGATGAACGGCCATGGAAGCAGGTAGACGAATTGCTTGCAGAAGAGAGGAGGTAAATATCAAATGTACTATTGTAAATTGACGGGGTAGTAGTAAAACAGAGATAGTAACAAAGGGAAAGAAAGTAGAATGATACATGCTGGCCTGACCAGTGGGCCCAAGCGAAAATCGTATAAAAAGACATAAGCGAAGCGTCATAGAGGGAGAGAAATGTTATTTAAGAGAGAGGATGGGGGGGGGGGGAATTAGATTTGATTGTGATGTACTTCTTTGAGTTCTGCGCTGTTTCGATCCTCTTCTGTAATCCATCGACCATTTGCATATCTTCTTACTTTGCTACTGGATAATGAATTTTGCTGCTTTTGCCTCCATCGACGAAGTACAAATGCCATGGCAAGCACAATAGCTAAAAGAGCAGCTCCCAAAACCCCTACTGTAATGCCAATTTTGGCACCAGAGCTAAGATCAGAGTCTGAAGAGGACGAAACAGTCTCACTGGCAAAGGGGAAAACTCCTTTAGTAGGTACCCCAAGCGGTGAATGAAAAGTCATATAATTGACTGTAGAGGATGCGGAAAATGCGCTAGTATTGATGGAAGCTGAAGCCACAGCACTGGTCTCTGTTGTTTCCGAATTTGACGTACTACCAGAGTAACATCCATCAAAGGAAACTGCTGCCAATTTGAATCCAGCAACAGAATTGTTAGTATTTGATGAGGTGATGAGGTCCAACTAAAGAAATGATAAGAATTAGATGTGTCATGAATAGGTTCTCACTTTCCCCTCTACTTACATCGAGAGGGTACGTTCCATCAGCAAGGACGAAAGGTTCTTCAAAGATAACAGTTGTTACTAGCATGAGTTCATCCCCATGCTGTGGTATTTCAGTAAGATTTGGCATGGCTGCAATCTGCGTCTGGTCTGTTTGCAGTAGAGTGAGTGTGTAGAGATCGAGTTAGTCAGTAGACTGTGCTATAAATGCTTTATAGTTGAATCTATTTGGTTCCTTACACTCACTCTGAACTGAGACTCGCATATAGCCAGGTAATGCTTGAAATTCTGCTTGACTTGCATTAATATTGATAGTCATATTTGCACATGTGACTGTATTAATAGCCAGGACAACAGTTGCCTTGACATGAGCGATAAGGATCGCAAAGATGAGCGTGATAATGCTAATCTTCCTCATCTTGACAATGGCACTCATTTTGGGGAAAGATATGTAAAATCGATGCCTGTTTTGGGTAGGGATCAATTATGAGGAAAGGCTGAGATGGATGAGTAGGACGAAAGGCAAGCAGCCGATGATTGGTATAGAGTGGATAAGGGACCCACAAGCCTTACTCGCTCTCTCTCACCCCTCCAACTTTGACCCCCCCCCCCCACCCACCCACCCAATTCTGCAGATAATGAATGACCTTGAGAGGCGGCTCGCGGGTACTTCCTCTCTTTTTTTTTCTCTATTCTACTTTTTAAACTTCTTAATTTTTAAAACGTTATTTTTTTCCCCAATTTATTGATTAAAAAGTCGAGCGCCTGGCCTGAGCGTACGTGCAGGACAGTATAGTACATGGACAGATAGAATAGAAAGCAAGTTGTCAAGTCGAATAACACAAAAGTAAGGAGAGTAGCTGCATGAAGCTAATCTAAATTGACACGCGTTTTTCCTATTATACTGATAAGGTGGCGCGTGAAGAAAGGGTCAGGCGCTGGTTGAAGGGAGGACGAGTCAATAATCATCATCATCATTTTGCTTAATTCTTTTGTGTCTTATTCAATCAATCGTTCTAACATGCGCGTGGCTCGGTAATCGTCAACGAACTCTTCATTCGACCAGTCCGCCGGCATGCCCAGGGAAACTAATTGCATCGGTCTGATATAGTATAGTGAGAAAAAGCCTTCATTCAATCAGCGTTTTGGTCGATTCTATAATCAAGTGTGACAATTGGCCTCAGAGGAGTGTACTGATGTTTAGCAGAGCTCATGTCTTCTTGCAATCTCATGGCATCATCAGAATAACATCATCATACTTGTTGGACGTGCTCTTGATCATCTTAAATGATGATTCTATCCCCTTCATCCGAGATGTGTCCTTTCTACGCAGAGCTCACTAAAGACTATCACCGCATCTTTGACAATACAAATAAAATATTATTCGGTATTTCGGTATTTCGGTAATTCCGAGTCTCTCTCTCTCTACTTTGGTGTAAATCAGAGTAAAAAGCGCGCGCGTATAAGGCCTTGTGACCCGAGTTTCTCATTCAAATAATTGTTGAATGCGAGCTCTTGCCTTTTCATGATTAAAGGTTGCATGTAAAGTTTCCTAGATGATGCGGCCGTAAGAATAGAATCTTAAGCTCATGTTCGACAATGGTAGTGTCTTGGTAGGTTGAAAAGAGAATTGTAAAAGGTATAAAGGGGACAAGAATTTAAGATGAATGAGATACAATTCCACCATCATTACACACCAAACATCAATCCCTCTTATTTTCTTCCAACTTTATACAGACAACAATGACACAAAATCTTACAGTAGTCACAGGTGCAAATGGTAAGGAATTGTTACTGGCTTTTGGGTATCTGATAGCTGGCAATGTTGCTTACTTGATTTACCTGCACCCTTTCCCCCTCTCTCAACTGGGCATTAAACAGGCTTTATTGGAGCTCATATTGTTGATCAACTTCTTGCTGCCAAGCAACCAACTAGAGCGATAGTTCGTTCTGATAAATCAGCTAGCATTCTCAAGTCAACGTATGCAAAACAAGTTGAAGAAGGACTTTTACAATTTGCTTTTGTGACAGACATTACTGCAAATGATAAACCAGTGTATGAAGAAGCATTTAAAGGTGCTACTGGTATCATACATGTCGCCTCTCCCATCTTTGATCTTGCAGGAAAAGTAAATGATCAAGAAGCAGAATTTCTTCATCCTGCCATTTATGGAGCAATCAATGCACTCCGAGGAGCTCACAATACATCAACAGTAAAAAAAGTAGTCTTGACCTCTTCAGTGGTTGCGAGTAAAAGAGAGACCTCTCAAGGAGGATTGTTGAGTCGAGAAGAGATTGAGGTGAGTTTGAATCTCAAAGTACCTTTATTGCAATGATGTTGATTATTCAATCTTCCCTTAGCCTACCAATTATGAAGAAGCAAAGAAGTTGACCAATGCTCAAATGCTCTATCGAGCCAGCAAGTGAGTAGAGATGGAGAGATGCTGTGTCTTATACATATATATATATATACACGAAAGCTGACTCTCTTTTCTCTCTCACCTTTTCCCTCTCTCTCTTTTCAGAGCACTGGCAGAAAAGGAAGCATGGGACTTTATGCGTACCAATAAACCATCATTTGCTTTAACAGTTTTGCTGCCTGCTTTAATTGCTGGACCATTTATTGGTGAAAAGGAAGTCAATAAAGGATCCAATAGTATATATATTCAAATGGCAAAGACACCAGATGCTTTCAATGGAACTACTATAGCAGATGTTCGAGATGTAGCTGCTGCTCACATTGCTGCTCTCAATTTGCCATCCACCAATGACAAGAGATTATATGTTGTGGAAAGAGTAATGATTGCAAAGGAAGTGGCTGATTTGGCAAAAGAAAGAGTACCAACTTTCCCCGCTGGAACGAGCACCAAACCAAGACCTGAAAGAGGAACCTATATGGAGGTGGATGGTAGCATTGACGAAAAGACACTCAACTTGAAATATAGAAACGTTGAAGAGACACTCGTAGAGCTCTTTTCGAGTGCGGTCAACGAAACTTCTTGAAGGAAATTTCGGTGTCTTTCTCCTTGATTATGTACACACATTAAATGACTCTTACTGGCTAATGCTAATACTACTTTTCTATGCTTGCGAATGATATGATTCCACGCCATCCCGGCTCAATTTGTGTCAAAGGATGACTAGCAAACTGAAGAAGATTAAAGAGGCACGCACGCACGCACGCATTCACTCACCCAAATATATGATCTTGCATGGGCTAGGCTAGGCTTTTGTTCCCTCCCGTGCGTATCTAATTAAAAAAAAATTAAGCGTCAAGCCACGACAATGCAAGCTTCAGTCCTCCCCGTGTACTTATATATATACTAAAAGCCTGATCTTCTTCTGTCCTTCAATAGTTGCATTCAGATTGAGAATCCGAGCGGCGTTACGCCAGCGCCTCTCATTTCCTTGTTTGTAGCGAGAAGTCGTTGGTTCGAGGAATCTTTTCCTCTCCCTCGAACATCATGTCTGCCACTTCAAATTCTACCTTGAGTCTGGTGAGTAAAAATGAAGCGCAAGCTAGCAGTGTGGGGGGAGTGTCTTGTAGTATCGACGTGAAGCTGACATGATTTTACTTCTTCCTTTCTCTCAGTACCATGAGTGTCCACCTGGTTTGGGTGGCTCTGGGTGTCAGACCGCTTCGTGTAATTCGACATTTGTAGCTCCATCTTCTAGAGTTCTCAAATCAGACAGTGCTAAAACATGTTCTACTTGTGATGCAGGATTTACTGGACTTAATTGTAACATTTGCTCTGGTCTCAGTTCATGCTACACTCGTCAGCAAGCGGTGGGCCGAGGAAATACTGGTATTGTATCCTCTGGATTAACCAGCATCAACAATACACTTACATGCCACAATCAACCAAAGGCAATCACTCAAAATAACGTACAATGCGATGTAGAGCAAGCTACATTAGCAACTCTTTATCCGGGTAAAATCACATTGACAGCCATCAAGGTAGCCAATGTGCCTGACTGGCAGTCGACCGGACTTAGTCAATGGAATGCCAATGCCAATTCTTCCTACTCATCAGTCTTTATTGATGGAATCGAACAGGTATGTACTGTCATATTACATGCATTTATTGGAACAGAGTCGGCTGACAAACTGTGTTCTATTCTAGTTCTACTGTCAAGCTACCAAATGCTCTAGCTCAAATACTACATCGCCCGTTGGTACGTCTGCTCCATATGGTACCGAAAATTGGTCATGTGGAACTATACAATGCTACTGTCTTCCTGGTAGCAAAATGTGCAGCAGCGGAGTCTATCCTCTTGGTGAACTTATCGATACTCTTAGTGGAACCTTAGACTTTCCTTGTGATTACATCAATCCAGCAGATACTACTGGTGCGACTAATTGCGCCTTCAAGAGCCCCACTTTAAATCAATTTCTCGGTGATGGTGGCCTACCACTCACCAATTGCGTCTTTGGTCAATGTCTTAGCCAGTATGATCTGCAACAGGACTGGGTGGCAGATGTTCAGGCCGCTTCGGCAGCAAAAGGGTCTCACTTGTCTTCAGGTGTAATTGCAGGTCTAGTGATTCTTGGTGCGGCGGTCGCGTTATTATTGGCTACCTTGTTCTGGGGCTTCATGCTATTAAGGGCGGCCAAGAAGGTGATTCTCGTTGATGATCAAAAGGCAGTTGGACTGGGATGGGAGAACATTCAATATAGTATCAAGCCTGGTAGTCACGCAAGAAGTGGAATGTCTCTTCTTACAAAGAGACGAAAGAGTAGTCGGAGTAGAGACTTTGAAAATTCATTCGAACTTGGATCGATGGATCAATTCGAAGAAGGCGGTGGACTCTCCCTTCATGGTGACATTCTTCGCAGTGTATCTTCTCAAGCTGCTCCAGGTCACTTGACAGTCATAATAGGTGCTAGTGGAGCTGGAAAGAGTTCACTAGTCGACATTCTTGGTGGACGTTATAAGACTGGTCAAATAGGTGGACAATTGTATTACCTATCTGAAGAGGGTATTCAAGAGCAAAAACGAGGTATGAGACGTAGGATTGCCATTGTTGATCAAGATGACTCCGTCTGCTTGCCAGGTTACATGACTGTTCGTGAAACACTACTCTTGGCTGCCAAACTCAGCAATCCTGAAGCAGTACCACACTCACACAATGTCGCTCTAGTAGATTCAGTATTAGAGACACTAGGACTTAGCAGCATTGCAGGTAGAAAGGTTGGTGACGCTCGTACTCGAGGCATTTCAGGAGGAGAGCGACGTAGAGTCAGTCTAGGTGTTGCACTTGTTGCTAGACCTAAAATTTTAATTGCAGATGAATGCACAAGTGGATTGGACGCCTTTTCAGCACATCGAGTCATGTCTGCATTGCGTACCTTGGCTAGTGGACCAGAGACAGGTACGACAGTCATTGCAACGCTTCATCAACCTTCTTCAGAAATCTTTCAAATGGCAGACAATGCAATTTTACTTGATCAGGGAAAGGTAGTCTTTGATGGACCACCATCAAATGCAGTACAATTTTGTCAAAATCATAACATGCCTGTTCCTCTTGGTTACAATGTCGCTGATTCTCTATTGTCGTTTGCTTTTCAAAATCGTAATGCATCAACTTCTCGCAAAGAAAAGGACGCATTACCTTTATCAAATGATACCCACTACACCAAAACCAGATTAGCTTTTCATCATGGAGGTGATCGACCCATTACTACCTTTATGACACAATTACAAGCTCTCCTTGGTCGTGCTCTCATCATGACTCGAAGGGATTTATCTGGTCCAATTACTCATGTCGTCGGTTCCATTGCAATTTCTCTCTTAGCTGGTGCTTGCTTTTATCAAGTTGGACTTGACATTGCTGGCTTTCAAAATCGAGTTGGTGCCATCTTCTTCATTTACATTTTTATCCTCTTTACCTCTTTGTCTGCCTTGACTGGATTGGCCAAGGGTAGATTATTAATGATGAGAGAAAGAGCGAATGGTCTTTATTCACCTTGGTCTTGGGTATCATCTCATCTTGTTTATGATTTGCTATTACTTCGACTAATTTCGACCATCTTTATCGTCTGCATAGTCTATTGGATGGTTGGTCTTCATCCAAGTCCTGCATACTTTTTTCAATTTCTACTCGTCACTGTCATTTTTAATTGGGCTGTTAGCGTTTATCAAATGCTACTGGCTGCTCTTTTTGAAGAGGTTTCCACTGCAATTCTTTATGGTGCCGTCTTTATCCTCTTTAATTTGGTCTTTGCAGGTTTCATTCTCAATCTTGAAAATATGCCATTGGCTGTTCGATGGATTCGATGGTTATGTACTTCAAAGTATGCACTTGAAGCCGTGGCTAGCAATGAACTTCAAAATTTACAATTAGTGGATAAGTGAGTAATAATAATCAATAAACAGAAAGACACTGTCTAACTAAATTATTAACCTCTCTAACCCTGATCATTTTAGCATTGGAGGAGTTCCTATTAGCTCGTCCGGTGAGTTTTTTTTTGTTCCTGATTTGCTTTTTGATCATATCCTAGGGCTCACTCTAACTTATCACCCACTCTACCAGTCTCTTTATTTTCATTCAAGCTATTTGGTTTCGAAGACAATAGTTATTACCGAGACCTTATCATTCTTTCATGCGGTTATCTGGTACGTTTTATCATACACTTCTTATCTCTGGCACAGCAATTCTAACTCTATTTCATCTACTCTTTTGTTCTCACAGGTCGGTTTCAGTCTTTTGCTATTTGGTGCAGTGTATTGGCGCATGAGAGAAAGACGATGACAGCGTCTTGGCATTCTGTATATTATAGCATAATTGTGTTTTTCATTACCGATCATTATTTTTTTTCTAAGTTTTTTGTAGCATCAGAAGAGAGAATCGGACCTTTTTCCGTTTGTTCCAGTAATACTCTTTGCTCTTTTTTTTCCCCTTTTATGGAATTGGCACTGCACGACAATAAGAGAAATTGTGTGCGGTGATTTTAAAATTTTCTTAGCGCTTATTTGAGTAACACAATCATTTTATTTTTTGATACCCCTTTGCATTATCACTACTTTTTTACTTTTTACAAGTTTTTATTTTTTCTTTCTTCTTCTTGACTACTTGTCTTGCCTCTGTCCTCTCTCAGACTTAATGGCTCAGGAACAGATTTTTGCGGATAAAGAAAGATGAAGTGACCTGTCGAGCGGTGACAAGGCCCGCGCTACTCTCTTAAAAGTAAACTACCTTTTTTCCTTCTTCTTTCCTTCTCCCCTCATAACTCCATCCAAGACTTCCTCTCTTGGATCGATTATTTTTTTTTTCTTATTTTTTCTTTTGAGATTCTCAAAGCCAAGTCATTGAATAATGAGTGAAGCTACTCACCATCTTCAATCGGACAACATGATCACCAAAGATGAAAAGCATTCGAGTAATGACAGCAAGTCTGATATATCACCAATTAGTGAAAAGGTCGAAGCTACTGGTCAAGACGAGTTTGAATCTATCAAATCAAAAAAAGATGTTAATGAAACTGGTGAAAAGGAAGAATTACATAGAGCTCTATCACCTGCTCAAATTTCCATGATTGCTATTGGGTGAGTGAGCAACCTTTGAAACTTTAGTATGACTGAACGTATGCGCTGAGAATGGGCCCCTATTAGAGGTTCTATTGGAACTGGTCTCATCATTGGATCTGGAACCGCGCTATCACAGTGAGTTAGTTGTTGAGGAAATGTGTCATACTTGAACTTTCATTGACTTGACGTGCATTACTTGTGCAGGGGTGGTCCTGGCGGTCTTTTGATTGGCTACGTCATTATGGGATGGGTATGCTTTACTGTATTGAGTGCAGTAGGAGAAATGGCTGCCTTTATTCCCAGCAAGGATGTGAGTCAAGTCACAAATTTTCACACTTTTCAGAGGCTGAATTGAGACTCATCTCACTATTTCTTTCTTTTTCATTCATGATAACACAGGGCTTTGCAGGCTATGCTACAAGATATATTGATCCTGCCGCTGGATTCGCTACTGGTTATGCGTATCTCTTCAAATATTTAATCATTACACCAAATCAATTAAATGCAAGTGCACTTCTCATTAGTTATTGGAGAGCAGATCTATCTGGTGGTATCTTTGTTACCATTTTTTTCGTCTTTATTCTCTTTTCAAATCTTTGTGGAGTTCGATGGTTTGGTGTATTTGAATATGGATTGTCAGCAGTCAAGATTGTTGTTCTATCTGCTATCATTATAGGTGGATTCATTATTTCATTGGGTGGTAATCCACAACATGATCGAATTGGATTTGTAAGTGAAAAGTTGATAGTGAATCCAAGTGAAAATCGACTGATTTTATGAAAACTTTTGCTCAACACTTTCTCAGCGTTATTGGAAAAATGGTCATGCCTTCAAGGAATACAAGGAGACTGGTGATTTAGGTCGATTTTTAGGTAGCTGGAGTGTTTTGACTTTAGCCATGTTTGCTTACTTGGGTAGTGAGCTTGTTGGTGTGAGTTTTACTATAAGTCGATGTCCATTTTTTTATTCACTATCAATCGCTAATCCTCTTCTTTTCTTATGATAGGTCTGCGTTGGAGAGGCTACCAATCCTCGAAAGTCAATACCTTCTGCTATCAAGAAGACTGTTTGGCGTATCTTGTGGTTCTATGTCTGTGGTGTGATAGTGAGTGGATAAGAGTGACTGTGGAATTTTTATTAGGAAATAATACCGACTCTGTCTACAAATCCTGTTAGGTCATTGGTATGCTTGTCAATGCAAATGATAGCCGTTTGACCTCTGTAAAAGGAAGTGCAAAGAGTACTGCTGCTGCTTCACCATTTGTACTTGCCATTCAAAGTGTAGGAATAAAAGTGAGTGTCATTGGTAGAGGTTTAATTGTGACTAGTGTTTCTCATTAGCATTGTGGTTACTTTTAAAGACTCTTCCTTCCATCATCAATGGTGCTCTACTCATCTTTACACTTTCTGCTGCAAATAGTGACCTCTACATTGCTTCTGTGAGTAGTGTTGTGTTTTATGAACTCTACAGCAGTGCTAATCAATTCCCACTTTGATAAACCCCTTGTTTAAAGCGTACACTCTATGGACTAGCTGCAGATGGCAAAGCTCCTCGTATCTTTTTACGATGCAATCGATTAGGAGTTCCCTATGTCTCACTAACACTTTCAAGCGCATTTTGTGCTTTGGCATACTTGAATCTTAGCAGTGGAGGTGCTCAAACATTTACCTATTTAACAAGTACAGTGACAATCTTTGGTGGTTTGGTTTGGTTTTCTATTCTTTTATCACATATTCATTTTATGGCTGGATTAAAAGCACAAAAGATTCCAAGAAGCACTCTACCTTATTCTGCTCCTTTTCAACCTTATGCTAGTTATATCGCCATCTTTATCACCATTCTAGTTCTCTTTTTTAAAGGATTTGCTGCTTTCCTTCCTACTTTTGACTACAAGTCATTTATTACAAAGTAAGTCGAATAATTGTTTTGCTGCATTCTTGACCACTGGTTTTTAAATTTCTTTTTTTTTTTTTTGAACAGCTACATTGGTATACCAATTTACGTAATCATGTGGATTGGATGGAAGGTTTACAATCGTACAAATTATCATCGTTCAGTAGACATTAATTTTACTGGTGCTAGAGCATTTGATGTCTTGGATAATGATGATGATGAAGAAAATGGAAAGTTATCAAAGTGGAAGAGATTGGCAAGTCGATTTAAAAAATCAGAATCGTAAATAGTATCTGTGTAAATTTAATACCAATTCTCTAGAAGAATTATCCTTGAAAAAAATCAGTTTACGTTTCAATGTCAAGGCGCGTGTGATGATTTTAGTCGCGTTCGGCCGTTTCGTCGATTAGGGTAAAGACGCCAGAGGGGGGGGGGACATTTACGTCGACTTAAGGCGCGCATCACAACTGTCAACGGAGATAGCCAGACACGAAACGCGTTTAGGACCGAGAGGCTAAACAACCATTAAAAAAACTGCACTACATCTAGTCATGCAGAATTGAATTGATACTCGATCAGCCAGAAATTTACACTTATGACCGAATCCTTCTTGTTTAAAAAAAGATATTATGAGTTGAGAAATGAAAAAGTATAAAAGAAGAGAGTCAAATTTCAAACAAGAATTCCCATTCCAGTCATCATTTAGCTCAGTCGCTTTTAACTTTTCCCTCCTCTCTCTCTCTTTCTCTTTTCCATCCAGAAATCAATTTAAAGCAATGTCGCTAACCTTTTTCGCTGATACTCCTGTTGGAAGATTGCTAAACAATATTTCTTCTGGTCGAATCTTACCAAAAAGAGAAGAAGAAAGCAATTTTGTCATTCCAGAATCTCTTCTTAGTAGCAAATCCAACTATTCTTCAACACAACTTCAAGTAACAGAATCGTTAAGTGGAAGTACTAGAGCATGTTCAGAATGTGATAAAACAAATAAAGAAATTCAAAAAGATGTAGAAGCAAATAAAAATCAGTATACAGGTGGAGAAAATTTTAAAAAAAATCTTTCAAGAATTTTACCAGATCCTAATACAATTACTCGAGCAGAATCAAGAAGTAGAGCACCAACTATTCCTCATATCGAAGTAAATAACGAAGATACAATTATTGTGGATTGGTATGATGAAAATGATTATGAAAATCCAATCAATTGGACTTTTACTCGTAAAATCATTGTTACAATTTCAATTTGTATTTTAACTTTTACAGTGTATGCTGGTTCTTCTATTGTTACACCAGGTATTCCAGGAATGATTGAGGAATACAATGTTAGCGGAACAAAAGGAGTAATGACTCTTAGTGCTTTCATTATGGGTTATGCAGTGGTGAGTGGGAAAAAGAGTCCAAGTGTAGGGAAATTAGAAAAAACAAATCTAAATTTCAACCGTGATTCTTTCATTTTCAGGGACCTCTACTTCTCGCCCCTCCTTCCGATGTACCTTCTATCGGTAGATCAACACCTTATTGGACTAGTATGTTTGCTCTTGTTTTATTCAATGTTGGTGCAGCAAAAGCAAAATCTTATGGTGTTCATATTGCAATGAGATTCTTAGCTGGTATGGCTGGTTCACCTGCTCTTGCTACTGGTGGTGCTACACTTGGAGATGTTTGGCAAGATTTAGCACTTCCTAAAGCAATTTCAATTTGGGCTTCCGGTGCCGTAGGAGGACCAGTCCTAGCACCAGTCATTGCAGGTTGGTGTGCTCAAAATATTAGTTGGAGATTACCACTTTGGATTTTTGTTGCTTTGAGTGGTTTAGGTTTAATCAATGTTTTATTTTTTTTACCTGAAACTTTACCTGCAAATATTTTATATCGTAGAGCGCAAAGATTACGAAAATTAACAGGTAATGATCATTTTAAAAGTCAAGGTCAAATTAATCAAGAATCACTTTCTTATTCTCATTTTATAATTCAAGGTCTTTATATGCCAATTCGAATTTCTTTAGATCCAATTGTTCTTTATTCAAGTATTCTTTTAGGTTTAGTTTATGCCATCTTTTATTGTGCATTTGAATCAATTCCAATCATTTATGGTGATATTTATCATTTCAATATTGGAGAACAAACTTTACCTTTTTTAGCTTTAGGAGTTTTTGCAATTATTGGTTTAGCTGGATATATTTCTTATCTTGTATTTTGGTTTGATCCAAGATTTCTTCAAAAAGCAAAAAAAGGTATTATTGATCCAGAAGATCGTATAATTTTGGCAATGCTTAGTGCTCCATTGGTTTTATTAAGTTTATTATGGACTGGTTGGTCAGCAAAATCAAATATTTCTTATTGGTCACCAATGATTGCTCAAGGTATTTATATAATTCCAACATTTTATATGTTTCAATCCATTTTAGTTTATTTGGCTTTTACTTATCCAACTCAACAAGCTTCAGTCTTTACAGCAAATGATCTTATTCGATCTTTAATTGCTTCTGTTTTTCCAATCTTTGCTCGTGCCATCTTTACCAATTTAGGCCTAGGAAAAGGTTATACTTTACTTGCTGGTTTATCATTAGCATTAATGTTACCACTTTGGGGTTTATATCGATATGGATACATTCTACGTCGTCATTCTAAATTTGCTTTTGATTATAGCGTACCAGCAAATCCACAATAAGGGGCCCCCAAATTTAATTCCTTTGATTCCCACCTTTCTTTTCTTTTCTATAGATAGATAGATTTACTTTGAAATTGCCTTTACAATTGCATCACCTAAAGATGTTGTACTTCCTTGACCTCCTAGATCCTTTGTCAATACAGTCTTATCACTTTTTCCTAATACTATATTGACTGCTTTCACAATGGCGTCTGCTGCTTCTTCTTGACCTAAATGTCTCAACATCATTGATCCTGCTTCTAATTGACCAACTGGATTTGCTAAACCTTTACCCATAATATCATTTGCTGAACCATGAACAGGTTCAAATAATGAAGGCCATTCTCGAGTTGGATTGATATTTCCACTAGCTGCTAATCCTAGTGCTCCCATACATCCGGGCTGCAATTCAAAAATTTAAGAGTAAGGAATACTGTTTCATAATAAACGACGACACTGACGACTCAACTCACGCCTAAATCACTCAAAATATCACCAAATAAGTTACCTTAAAAGGAAAGATGCTATTAGTATGCTCACTTTCCTGGCTTACTGTATTCGCATCACTCACTTCCTACTACAACATCAAAACTAGCAGGTCGCTGTACAAAGTGAGCTGTTAAAATGTCGATATGGTATTGCTCTAGAAAAGTAAAGGTCTAATCAGCCTCGTATGCTTAAAAACCCCTCTACGATCACTACTCGCCTACTGTGACATCCTGGTACTTTTTGCTCATCTCCTTTACTCTTTCATCCCAAAAAGGCATTGTTATGGAAATACCATTGCTCTTGGCTGCCAAGAGACACCATGTCATCAATATGTCTGTATGCTATTGCTATAGTGGTGGTGGTGTTACTCACTTGCACTAGTTAGCTTCTTGCGAGGTCGAGATTGAGCGAGATCAAAGGCAAACTTGAGAATGCGCTGGTGGAATGAGAGAACTATGTTTAATTATTACTTGAATCCTTTCACACGCTATTATCATCATGCTCACATCAACACCCGTCCTTGTCATGATAGTTTCTTGAATGACCTAAGTAATTGAGATAGATACTCGGTCATCAAATCTTGTCCTTTACTTGCTTTACCCTCTACTTTTCACTCACAATTTCCCGCTCTGTGCCTTCGAATATTCGTCCACCAGCATTAGAGTATTCTCCTTCTGTATTTTCCTGAATGGAAACAAGAAATAAAGGTAATCAGTAAGTTGGCTTCATCTGGCGTACACCAATTACTACTCACTCTAATAATCCACATATCTATCATTAAGTGGGCTTACTTAGTTCTATAGTACTACTTGCACACACAGAGACAACTCACCGACATTACCAGGATCGCGAAGAGGGCAGCTGTCAACAAGTTAGAGTTCAGTGCAAGCAGATACCTCACAATACACGCATATAGACCTACGGAATACCAGGGATAAGTCGTACTGGTCGAATATTGACATATTGATCAAACTGCCTTCGGAACTAAAAAAGTGAACCCAGAATAAGCTTCAGGATTGGTCTAAGACCATCCTTTCTTTCACTTACACTCAGAAGGGAACCCCATAGACTAATGTGATCAGGTACTCGCTGGTAAAAAAAAAAAAAAGAGAGCATAGTATTAGCTTCTCAATCATCACCGCCCTCCTCTTTAAGGTAAACTTGTTCCTCACCTTGGGATCTCCTACTGCACCAAAGTAAATGGCATCAAAAGGTTTCAAGATGCTGACCCAATCATCTGGTAACATTTTACCATACTTTTCGTAATAATCGCAACTAGCGAAATCAAATTGATGTAAATCAAGTTCAAAATTAAAGATTTTTGCACATGCCTCTAATGCTTTGATACCAGGTATCATAACCTCCTTTCCTATTCCATCCCCTGGGATCACAGCTATCTTATAGGCGGGCATACTGCTTCTTTAGTGAGATTGAATTGGTTTGAAGTGATAGAGAGGAAAGATTAAAATGGGAAGAAGGAAGGAAGAGGGGGGGAGGAGGAGGATAGAAGAGGCACTTTGATTTAAATAACCAAACCTTCGGAATTAAAATTCCCTTTTCTCTGGACGTGGGGGGGGGGAAGGAAAAGCCGAATAAAATCATAACGGGGGAAAAACAAAAGGATGTCTCTACGGTAATACAACACAAACGGAACGCGCCTACCTTTTTTCTCACTTTAGATCAATAAATGCTTATCATTTCAAATCATTGCTTTCATTTCTCTTTAGGGATACGATTCGGTAATATTATATAGGTCATCAATGAGTTAGAAAGTAATCTATTGGGATGTGAAACCGGCTCGATTGTTCTAGCAATGATGAATTAGATTAGTCAATTTTTCAGCTAAAAAAACACCTTTCAAAGCAACAATTTACTCACTTGTCGATCAAAGACGACGTTCACATTTCGAAGGAAGCTGTCACCGAAAATGACAAATTCGCTGCAGGAGGGAGAAAATTTAGAAAGAAACAATAATGATTCAATATAGCTGAATTAGCGACTCACGCTCCAACGTCACTGCCAACAATTGAACAGACTTCCTTGCCATCTTGGGTACCAAAGGAAGTAGTAGCAGCTGAAAGAGTTTGAGAGAATTCACCAAATTGGATAGTGATAGTAGGAGGGCTACTAGCATCAAATAGACCATAGACAGATCCATCCTGAGTAGTGGTGGTCAAGCCCAACTTTTTGAAAAGGGCAGTAGCAGTGTCGACGGGTGCCTGTAAAAGGAAAGATCAATTATATGCTACAACTCTCATCATTCATCATTGAGTGATTGGTCCAACTTACTACAATGAGCGTTGTACCAGTGTCCAAGATACCAGCAGTAGAGGTACCATTGATGGATCCAGTCACACCCCAAAAACCTTGAGAAGAGTCTACATCGACATAGGTTGGATTGGTGATCGTTGATGGAATTCCACCTAGGTATAAATTGGAACCAGAATCAGCTAGTGTAAATGTAAAGACGGACTCTTGAAGTACACCAGCGCTCATAAGACTATCAAAAAAAGGTGGTTGACCAAGCTGAGCAAGGGCAGGGTAGGCTGAGAGGGGGGGGGGGTTCAGACATAGATAGTATGGGATCAGTCTTTACTTTGATGCTGAGTTATTTGGATTATTACTCACCCATCCCAGCAATACCACTATCACCCTCGGAAGCCTGAAGAAAGGTAGTACTTGAAAGACCAATGGCAGCATTTGGAGCCTTGAGTCCACCAATCTCGAGATCGTCTAGATATACTTTACCAGTTGCCTTTGTACCATCACCATAGGCAGTACTAAATGACTTTCCTGTACTTTGAGAAGTTGGACCTGGAGTGTATGCTCCTTTGTTGAGAATTACGTCAGAACTACCAGTATCAAAATCAACTTGAATGGTTTGACCACCAAATGTAATGGCACCATGCCAAAGTTCTTCTTGTTGATCAGTTAGTGGAACTTCTCCAGTCGAGGCAGAATCTCCCGAGGTAGGAGTAGTAGTGGTAGGTTTCTTGGTAGTATGACCTTTTTTACGTAGTAAATGTTCCTTTCCTTCAAAACTTTTAAAAGTATCAAAATTACGTTGAACTTTGGTATGAACTCGATTCAAGTGTAAAGCTACTTTTGCAAAATCAACTTCACGACTATTGACTTTGCAAAATACATGAGCTTTTTTTGAAATTTCAACTTTTGACATATTTGATGATTTTGTAGTGATTGATGATGAAGAAGGTAAAGTAGACAAATCGAGGTGGGTCGCGTTTACTAACCAACTTATAACATCTTTGCTACTTATATAGGCATCATTTACCCATTGTGTCGCGCTTTGACTTGCGTAGTCAAACCAACTCTGTTCCTCTACTTGTTTATTTTGCTGTTCAGTACTCATTCGCAGACAGACTAAAAAAAAAAAAAGAAAATGATGTAATGTTGCTCTTGTAAAAAGGGGATGATACACAATGTAAACTTTGGCTTAGCACAGCCTTTTAAAGGTTCTTTGAGCTTTGTATAGCATTGTAAAACTGAAGCCCCTATTCAATTGTCAATGCACTACTACCTACTAACTAATTGACCGACTTACTAGCTTAATGTGTGTAGGGGTGATGGTGAGGAGCATTGACAAGTGCTTAAATTAAAAAAAGAATAAAAATAAAAATAAAATATTACTGTGGAAGATAGCAAGAAAGGGACGTGCGCAAGGATAACAAATAAAAGAATTCTATCATACTATATAATAATAAATAAGATGAAAACAAAGTTTTGATACTCTAATGAATAGATTAAAACTCAATTTTACCCAAGAAATGTAACGGGTAGAAAATCTAAGTTTGAGAGAAGAGAAAGGGAGGGATATAAGCGGGAGATAGCACTGCCCCGCCGGGACAACATGTAACAATAAATAAAGAAGGGAAAAAATGTCGTACTATCTTCTTATCCTTATCACACTATCCGAGTTTGTTATTTTAACGGGATCAAAAATGGTATGTAATTTGAAAAATCAAAATGACAATAATCGTCGTTACTTGGAGCGCTTAGAAGGTTTTTGTTTTTTAAAATCAAGGAAAAACAAAAAGTTATGATTGTACATGATGCTTTATTTTTTATTTTTTATTTTTTATTTTTTATTTCTTTTTTCGTTTAAGATTGACTGCTTACTAGTCTTTGTGATCAAGCCAATTCACCTTCTGTTTGCATCTTGGTGGGTGAAGCTCGTTTTTCTTGACTTTCAAAATGAATAAGAGGTTCAGGTTTAGGAACATTTCTTCGAAGAACAGTATGTTGAATAAAGTAAGGCAAGACCTTTGAGAGTTGATGATTGATAAAGGTCTTGTGAGGAACACTAAAGACGTAATCGAGTTCTTCCAATGTTAGAGCCTTTGTTTCCGGTACGAATAAAAAGATGAGGCAGAAAGCCAGGGCCTTTTTTAAACAAAAAAAAAAGAAATGAAAAAAGAAGAAAATAAAGGAATATTTTAGAATTGAAATGGTCTCTTGTCCTTTGCCACGGCTACTCACATTCAATCCAGCATAAAAGAAAAATACTCCCCAAGGCTTAAATACTTCGAGCATCTTGAAAAGTGTAATGGAAAGTAAAGCAGCAAATCCAAGACAAACTGTAACTGCCCAACCCATTCCTTGTTCACGTTGAGCAAGAGGGAAAACTTCTGCTGAATAAGTAAATGGTACTGGACCTTCTCCTGGTGAATAAAACATGGCAAAAATATAGACAAATAGAGCAACAACTGCCAATTGAGCATTATTCTTTGTACCAGGAGGATCATTTTTACCAATCAATGTTCCACCACCAGCCACAATCAAAGTCCAACACATATTTGGAAATGTAAAAAGTAATAAAGATCTTCTACCAAAAGTGTCAATGGTAAATACGGCTGGAAAAGCAAATAAGAAATTGATTGCTCCAAAACCTAATGAAGCGTAAAGAGCTTGCTTTGCGGTAAATCCGGAATTTTGAAAGATTGTACTGCCAAACAGGAAATATTGTCAACATACAAACAAAACGTATAGATGTTTCTCAGTATCTCTTAGATAGCCTCACCTCGAGTAAAAAGCAATAATGTTGATACCACACATCTGTTGAGCCAACATGACGACACCAGAAGCAACAGTAGCTCTACGAACTCTTGGAATGGTGAATAATTCAGCAAATCGCATAAAGTAATTTTGAGCTTTTATTATTTTCTTTTCTTCTTCGAGCTAAGTAGGAGAAAATGAAATAGGAGAGAGAAAGAGAAAATATAAAATCATAAGACAAATGTAAAATTTCTAAAATTAATTTCAAGGTACTCACCATGACATGAACAAAGTAAAGATCTCTTGCAGCTTGAATTCGATTGTGACGTAATCGAACAAGAGATCGAAAAGCTTTTGCGTACTTGTTCTTTTTCATCAACCAACGAGGCGATTCTGGACAAAAGAAAATACCAAATGCAAGTGGAACAGCAGGAATAAAAGCAGAACCAAGTTGAAGTCTCCAAGCAATATCACCAACATCTGCTACAACAACATTGGCAACAAAACCAGCAAAGATACCAAATGCAGTCCAAAGTTGCCAAGACATGACTAGAGCACCTCGAATATTTGCCGGTGAATTTTCAGCAGCAAAAATGGGAACACTAGAAAGGGGGAAAAGATTTATAAGATATCAAAACCTCTTTAATTCCCTTTCTTATTCCCTTTTTCTGCACACTCACGTTGAACCCTTTGCACCCATACCAATACCAAGAATTAAACGAATAACAAACAATTCTTGCCAAGTACGAGCAAAACCAGAACCAATAGGTGTAGCAATTAGAATAAGAGCAGTGATAAAAATGCAACCACGTCTTCCAACAAGATTATTAATTGGGTCTGATAACCAACAACCAAGTCCAGCACTAGCAAGATAAGGAGCTGCATTAATTACACCTTCAATCCAAGGATCATTTTGAATTCCTAAAGCTGTAGGAAAACTTAAATTAGCACCGTTACTTCCTGTTTGATCCCAACCCTGTGTAGCAGCTCCAATACTACAAGTTACAATTGTAAAATAAAGTGTAAAAGGATGACTCCATTTGTGGGTCATTTCATTTTCAATTGCTGCCTTTTCATCATCACGTAAATCATCCATGGTAGCATAATTGATTGGATCTTGAGCTAGTAAAGCACCTCTTTTTAAAAGATCAGTATGTTCTACTAAATCCTTTTCTTGAGCAAAAGCTTCTACATTTGCAAATAATTTTGCTCTTGAAATACCTTGAAGTGGATTTCGAATCTTTCCATCAACATTGTGATTAAGATCAACAGCAGGAAGAGCTACATCACTATCACTATCTGTAGTCTTATATTGTGTATCATCGTGATGCTTTTCTTCGATGGGTGACTTTGAGTCAGACATTACGACTGTCTACACCGAGTAAGAAAAACAAAAAGCAAAGTGTGTAAATGCAAAGAGGATGATAGATGTACCTCGTAACAAAAGATTCGCGACGAGGTCAAAGAAAAAGAAGTGTCAAAGGTGATGATGACGTGGAAGAGGGAATAAATATAAGTTGCAAAGAAAAAAAAGAAAATGGGGGGCTGACTTTTTATATGGCAAGAGAGCAGCCACTTGTGCTTATTGCCGGAGTCATTTCGGAAGGGGCTAAAGGTTGCTACAAAAAAAATGACGCCGAGAGCGAGTAGGTGCCCTATGCTCTAATTATTTTTTTTTAGTTAGTACAATCTTCATTTACACTTTTAAACTTTCTCTCTTTCATTTCGAATGATCTTGGCGTTTTAACGAAAACATACACACACTGTCCAGGAACTGAAAAAGACAGAGAGATAGAAGCCAGATAATGGGACCTTTAGACTGAATGAATGCCCAAATTTAATATTGTGAGGACAAGACACGCACCAGAGTGGGGAAAAAGAAGAAGTAAAATACGCTAAAGGAAATCATTAGTGAAGACAGACCAATTTGACTTTGAGGCACTGGAGGAGGAGACCCTAGGTCCCCGCATTATTTTTTATTTTCTATAATCAATAATCAAAAGGGAAAAAAAAACTAAAGGCAAAATGTTGAAATATCTCAAGTTAAATAAAAGCAAGCTAAAGATCTGAATTAGACCGCGCGGCCCGAGCCATTGCATCAAAGCTCCGCCCTTTGATTGGGTCATTTCGCCGCTTTTGCAATCCCGCCTATATGTAGGGAGGGAAATAGCCGAGATGCTCTTTCTTCAGTATGCACCCCATGAGCCAAGTTTAAGAATCTCTCGCGTGGTTAAATGCTGAGCCTAATTTGGATAATACCCCACTTTTATAAATCCTTGAGAGGGGACCCTGCTCAAAAGTAGTAAGAAACATTCACATGCTTATATTTATTATTCGTATCATAGGAGTTGGAACCATGGCAGAGGAATGGATACCCATATCTCCTATCATATATATATATCTTTGACTTTTAGAACACAAGAAAAGAAATGAGTTTTAATTCATAACATCTCAATAGATAGTGTGCCTTTTTGGATTTATCTTTTTTGTTGGTAGATGATTTGAATTTAAGAAATCCTTTGTGTATATGAAAGTAGGGTGCTGAGATCTGTCAACAGGCAGGAAGATCAGAATGCGACTAAAGTAATAGAGCAGCAAGGATTACGTCAATAGCATTTGGGAGAAAGCCACAGGCGAATAAATTCGAATGCTATATCATGAGAGGCTTCTCATACTTTCTTCGGATTTAATATTATAAGCGTTTAGATATATGTCCGAATACTCTAGCTGCATTTGCAATGGACTCAGCAAATCTCATTTAGAAGGAGAATTGGACACGCGCCGCACCCATACAAGGCTCGGATCGGACATTTTCATGCGCTTCTCTCATATCCCTTCCTCTATGAATGGGACCAAGTATGTCATTGATTAGGGATAATATTCCCAAGCCAAGAAAGAAGAGGGATCAATTAAGTTGTGATCCATGTCGTCGATCAAAATTGAAATGTGATCGAATTGAACCTGTATGCTCAAAGTGCAAGTCAAGAGGTATACCTGACAATAGGTGCAAGCGGACTTTATATACTGCAAACGAGGGCCAAGATGTTAATGTTGCTCACCACAAAGCGAACGGTCAAGAAGACGGCAATAGTGACTGTATTTTTTCTGGTAGTAAACGAAAAAGAGCATTTCATCATACTCAAATTACAAATTCATCACCAATCTTGACTTCGACCTCACCTCCTCCATCAACCGTATCGGAGAAAAATTCTAATATTGAATCTTTGCCTTTGTCGAAGCACTCTTCAACGAAAGAATGGCCATCAGAGTACACTGAAAGGGTTCAACGTCTTTTGCCTTTCCATTATACACAAATGAAAGCAATCTTGGATGTATATACAGATAGTATCATTGCTTCTACTCCTTTATACGACTCAATCGAATTACAAAAGCAAGTTCAAGATTTATATACAGGGAAGGATACAAACAAGCCAAAATCTATTGCACTACTATCTCTTCTTTGTGCTATTTCTGTAGCTGTTTATGATATTTTACCAGTCACTCGTTTAATCATTTGGGGAATAATCGAAGAAGCAAGCGCCGTTGAAAATTTAGCTACTCAACTTTGTGAAATGGCCATTGAATGTTTTGATATTGCAAAAAAAAGTCATTATGATCAGAGTTACAAAAATGATTCATCTAGTCTCTTATTGATTCAAGCAGGTGTCATTATTTTTATTTCTCCTTCTTGTCGAGTGTGTCCACGTATTAGCTCTTCTATATTGGATGCTTGCATACGTTTAGCCAGAAAACTAGGAATTGATCGACTTGGACCAGTATCTCATGGTAATCGTACTTTTAAAGAATTTGAAAAGACGGCAACATGGTTGGGATTAGTATGTGCAGATTGGAGTGCTGCACCGTTTCAAGGTAGTTATAATATATATCCGTCTAGTTTTGACACAGAATGGGACTTGGATATCAGTCAAATTCATAATGAAGAGCATGATGAGCAAATTAATCGTGATTCGACAGGCATTTCATCTATCAGCTTTGAGCGTAATGAAGTTGTAAAACGAATGTGTATATGGAATTGGAGTGTAAGAGTTGCTGGTGTGACTCGACAATTGTTTGATGTTGGAATACATGATGCAAGTAAAAGACAAAAATTGACTTATGAAGATGTTCTCTATTTTGATAAGATTATACAAGATGCTCTCGACAGTCGTCCAGAAGAATTTCAAATCTCTTTGAAAAAGGAGTGTAGAAGTTCAAAATCGATGAGTCTATTAGGAAAACATCCTTGGCTTAGGTTGCAAGGTTTTTGCATTAGTCATAGTCTTTGCACATCACTACTATCTCTGCATATGCCTTATCTTCTTCAAGGATATGCAGTACGAGAGTGCGGTAGTAAAGAACCTCAATCATACTCTATCATTCGAGCATTGGAACACTCTACTCGTTTAGTGGAAGTATCTCAACGAATGGCAACAAAAGGTTGTCTTTTACATCGTACCGGTATGATTAGACATACATTATTCAAGGCAGGATTGGTATTAATGTTTGATTTAATGCTGCAAAGAGGTCCTCTTACCTCTTGTTCATCACAAGATGGTTTGTTTGGGCGACGTGGTATTGATCAACAATTAAGTTTTGTCATTGAATGCCTTGATGATGTCAATGCCAAACGCAGAAAGGATAGGAGAGATTTTGGTAAAATAGAAGAAAAGGAAATAGACGCTGATATATTTACTTGGGGTTTAAATTTATCAGGTTCAAGATTACAAAAGCTGCTAGTTCAAGCCATGAAACGAAAAGGAAGCAATGAAAGAGAATTGGATGAAGGACCAAAAGTTATTCATGAGTATATACAAATTTATGCTACTGATATGACTCAAAATTTACATCGAAATGATGATGAACTCGACGGTGTAACAAGTGAAAACATCACGGTTCAAAACCGTAGCTTAATCGATACTAATGCTCATCATTCGACACAATCACTCACTCAAGCATCATCACAACCTCACCAAGATGACACAGCAAGTAGTGATATGAGCGGTGAACAGTTGTTGGAAAGCATGCTTGTATTTGCCGATACAACTGCTGGTCTATCTATTGAAAGCATTCTCTCCGATCCTTTTCTATTCTCTACTTTACCAACCATGACAAATAGCAGCCAGGGCAGTACTCCGATGACCAGTATACTAAATGGTAGCATACTTTCATGATTTAGAAGTATCAAATGAAATTGAAATGTATATATTGCAACGTTAATAAAAGTGAAATGATTTAAAAATTAAGCTTTTCCCAAAAAATCCTTGTTTACAGCAAACTTTGCAGCAAGAGCGAAAAAGGCACCCAAGGTAAGAAGAGCACCAGAAAAACAAGCAGCTGCTGTAAATCCACCTGGAGAATTAATAATCCAACCTGCAATAGGTGGTCCAAGAAGTGCAAAGATTGACATGAGTCCAGAATATTGACCCATACAAGCACCTAATCTAGATTTGTCAGTAACAACTGATGCAATACATGGTGCTTGAAGTGAGATTGTAGCTCCAGATACGAATCCATAAATACCACCAACAACTAAAAGGCCTGCTGATGATTTAGCTGCAATAGAAGCAAAAGCTACAATGGCAGAAGTTGCAGCACTAATTATCAAGATTGCCATTGGACCAGTCTTCATTGCAAGCATTGGCAAAAGCAATCGACCGAATACGGAAGCTGCATTGAGAATTGAAATTGAATAAAATGACATTGCTTGTGATGAACCATAATTCTGTAGTAAACCAGGTAAATAGAAAAAAATGTAAAAGATGCCAAGGTATACGCAGGAATAGGCAGCAGTTATAAGTTGCATCGAAGGTTGCTTGTATATTTGAAAGTAAAAGAATGATTTTTTCGGTACTTTTCCGCCTTTTACTTGTTGTGGCGAGAGTGAATGTACAGGACCATCACTAATTGTAAAGGCAGCAATAGCAGTCAATCCTAACCCAATGAATCCAATTGCTCTCCATGTCCAACCAAATCCTACATTTTCTAATAATGCATTTGTAATAATTGGCCAAACTACTCCACCCATAGATGAACCAGAAACAACAATGGCAGCAGCAATTGGACCACGAGGACCCCACCAACGAATAGAACATGTTAAAGAAGAAGCAAATCCAAGACTTAAAGCAATCCCAGATAAGATACCTTGAGCCAATAGAAGTTGATAGTATGTATGACACAAACTTGTCAACATGGCACCAACAGTAAAGAGCAAAGAAAAAGTTATCATGATTGGGAATGGTCCAATTCTATCCAATAGAGGACCTGAAATTATGTTCATTGAAAGCATAAAAAAAATTTGAAGTGAACCAATCCATGCAATGGTAGAATCAGAAGTGTCTGGTATCAAAGTGGTACGATAATAAACTTCAAATACACCAAAAGTATTAATAAAACCAAAACTACAAAAGAGAGCAAACCAACCTCCAAATAAGGTTAGATAAGCTTCTTTTGGCATTTCGGACCATGGTGTTAGAGCAGGAGGTGAAAGTGATTGATTTTGATGCGTGGTTGAAGCCTGCCTCTCCTTGTCGTCCAAGTTGGCTTCAATCTTTACCGTGTTGCGAACATTTTTCTTTGTACTACCATCATCATCATCAAGATGTGACGTGGAATTATCTTTTTCAACGGGGGTGATTTTACTTGCTGACATAATGACTCTTTTTTATTTTTAGGGAGGTTTAAACAAATGATAGCGATTTCTGTCTGCAAATATGGTTCAGGACGAGGGGGGCCGGATAGTATATTTCAAAGTGAGAAAGAAGTGGTTTCCTTTTAAGTGCCTCTTGACTTTGAAGCTGAGCCTCTTTGTAAACCTGATGTTACAACAGAATTGAAATTTTTTTAGCTCGACATGGGGATGGAATGGCTGAGTGATGAGAGGTGCAAATCGGACAAAATGTTGGTCTAGTAGATCTCCGAGAATTATCGCGAGTAGGAAACAAAGAACAAAAATTTGAGGGGTTAGTGAGTCCTTCCCGCAATAGCCGCGTACCGTTTCAATAGCAAAAAACTAGAAAATGTCCGATATTTCAATTAGAAATAATTATGTCCGATTTGTAATCCTGCCCCCCCCCCACTCCGAGCCGTATATTAATTAATCTTATTTTCGGCCTTGATTCGCTAGTTCTTCTAAAAAGGCTTCTCATGTTGACAAATTTCTTCAAGGTCCTTCTTCAAATTCAATGAGACTTTAGATGCTCTATAGCACTCTCTTGGTCCTTTTCCGATTCATAATACTATTATTGCAATGTGCATGAGACGGGCTTTAAAAATTAGAGTATCTGAAGTGGGCTTTCTAGAAGAAGGATATATGCATCTCGACCGAGAAGTCGTCGACGAGTAGCGTTGCAACATGTATGTATGCACGTCAATCAACAGTACTTTCCCTCCCAATTCTCTCAAATTATTGGCTCCGTGGAATTCAAAAAGAGGGCTTTACCTAAATTTAGTAAAAAAAAATCACCACTTTTTGTCCCGCACTAGAAAAGATACGTGGACGATGAATCTTGGCCGAAGACAAGCAAAGGACAGATACCGGAGGTAAAAGCTTTAGTGGCGGTTTTTTTTTTTATTTTTTATTTTTTATTTTTTATATTTTTTAAACTTTGGCAAGAATTGTAGATTGATGTAAGGAGACTGAAGAGCCATCCAATCATTTGTCGGATATTAGAACACCATTTTTAGGAGATTTTCGGCAGTTTTATGAGCCACATCTTAGCAGGAAAAATTTCACGTTGACAGGATTGCTATCACAATGCTACATACAAATGTATCTGAAAGAAACTTCCACGCTAAAATGAAGTGAACTCGACTAATTGTATAATTGACTCGAAGGGACTTTTATTTTCTACTTTTTCGGTTACCAAGTCAACAAAGTACTCTCTTATCCCCGTCTTCAACTCTACCTTACAACTCCACCTTGTTTGATTTATTGAAATGACTACGCTAGCCTAACGAGCTTCTTGCTTTCGCTTTCTACGTAAGATCCAGACTTAATCGGTCTCTCAAAATATTATAGAAAATAAGTAAATTAAAGATTCAATTTTTTATGCAATGCGTGCTGCAAAAAGCGGAGGTCAGCGTATTAGTACCTGATTTCCCGTCCACTGCAAGGCTGACAGGAAGCCCAAAAAAAATCATTCAATATTTAAGTTGATAAGAGGTCACCTATCAATCAAAGCTCGGACCTCTTTTGCAAACACTGACACGAAAACGTTGAAGGAGTTATATTAAAACTTTTAAAAAAAAAAAAAAAAATAACCTTGGCCGTCGGCCATTAAAAAGGCCTTCCGAAGTTTAAATTGAAATCAAGTCAAAAAGCACATGTCTTCTTCCATTGAAGGGCGCTTAATTAACAAAACGTTTTTCTTCTTTTTTAGTCAAATTTTTTTGAGTAGGCCAAGAAACAATAAAATAAATAACGCACTATGAATCGAACGCTAAAAGAGAGATTAGGAGGGTAAATCATGTACGCCGAATGTTTAGCAATCTTTGACGTTTCAGAGCGTTGTTGAATGATTGAAGCATAAAGGTCCTCCAAAAGGGCTTTGTAGATGATAGTGACTGCAAAAAGCATATTCTCTCATTTGCCACCACCTTCCACCAAAGATGGAGCAAAATATCATCAACAGCAAATCAGACATGAGTGGAACTCTTGACCTTGCCTACCTAGGTATATCGCCAAATCTATCTAGCTCCCATGGTGAAGATGGGTTGATGGCAGCAAACTACGCATTTCCCTCTTCAAATTACGATAATAACGGAGTTCCTACGATCGAGGGAAGTAATCAAGATGCTTTTGCTTCCCTAAATGACCTTTTCTCTCATCAACTAAGTCAAAATCTGATCCCAACAAGTTCTTCTTCTTCTCGGCCAGATTCACCAACAATTAGAAAAAGAAAGCAAGCACATTCCGAAGTGGAAAAGGAACGTCGAAAGAGTATTTCGAATGGATTCCAAGTGAGTCCTTGATTATTTGTTTATTTTCAAAATCGAAAGATGAAAATCTTACTCATTGCTTTCATTTTTAGCATCTCCAAAATGTTCTTTATACAAATGATAAGCAAAACAAAATGTTACCAAAGTCAACACTACTTGAGCAAGCTTGTGAAACAATCATGGAATTACGAGCAAAACTTGAGACAAAGAATGTTCTACTACCAGATATAAAACACAAGGATTTGTCAAGTTCACCACAAGAATCGTACAGACAAGAGGAAGATAAAATATTCAGTCCAATAGCTCTATCCTCTGTTGGTAGTGTGACAGAATCTGATCAATCACAAAGCAAGCAACACTCTCCCATTTCATCAAAAGCAAGGATTAAAACTTTTGATGGAAGAAGGCCTTCACGAGAATTTAGCCCCATGAAGCGCTTACGAACATATCAAGACGATCATTTGCCAGATTCGAGAGATGATCTCCCTTTGTACCGTGGAATATATGGCAAAGATGAATCCAAGATGCTCAATCGGAACTCTTGGTCAACTCCATCAAGTCCTCCTCGAGTACGACCAGAATTGACTGCGGAATTACAAAGTGCTATTGCGTCTGTATTGCATCTCGTAGCAAATTCAAGTACAGCATCAGAAAGAGTGGTACCTCCCTCCAAAAGTAAAAAATGCTGTACAAAGGATAATAGAGAAGGATATGAAAGTGAAGAAGAGCTGGGATTCGAATCTAATCTGGAACTTACAAAGCAGAAAAGACCCACTACCAGCATCTCAATTCCCAATGGACATCGAAGACCGTCTGATACTACGACTTACGATCATCTTCTCAATTATTCCGAAAACACAGATAGGTCAAGCAGAATTGGGAAACGTATTGGAGAGGATAATAATCGAGTCAAATTTAGAACATCCGAATCGCAATCCCTAGGAGATTACTAATAAATAAAGCAAGAATAGAATAGATGGAGAGGGATACACATTTTTCATGTCATTATAATTTTATTACCATTGTCTCATAATAGATGCATTCATGATTCCATATCTTTATAGGAAGAGAGCTAGATTGAAATATAAATAAATGGATTTAAAAAGCTACTCTCAAAATAGCCCATCTTTTCCCTCACCTCGATAAGATTTTCATCTGGATCTCGAACGTATACGCTCAAGATTGGACCTATTGCTCCTGTTCGTTTGATTGGCCCCTCTACCACGGGTATTCCTACTTTTTCCAGATGTTTCTGAGCGATCGAAATTTGTGCAAAATTAGAATTCAAAAAATAAGATAAAGACATCCTCAAACTTGCTATCTCACCTGCGCGCTAGCAATAGACTGAGTAATAATGAAGCAAAGGTCTTGTGAGCCTGGCTGGGGTGTCAATGCCTCTGGGAAAAGAAGAAAGAAACTACTTTTAGTTTGTTTTGCCATCTCCCTCTTCTTAATACCTACTGACTTGGTTCACTATGATGGTTGTAAAATATATGAATAACGAGGTCTACTGCACTACTTTAAGATTTTGGGTCAACTCACAATTCAGCTCCTTTTTTATGAAGATTAATCTTTTGCTTTCCAAATTCTAATGCTTTTCTACCTCCACCAAATTCCACTTTTTTCATTCCAATCTTTGAATAAAAGTCTATTGTTCTCTCAACATCTTTACAAGTGATGACTATATGGTCCAGTGACTCGATGGTAAGCTTTCGAGTACGAACATTCAAGCCTGCAAAGACTATTGAAGCCGTGCGAGGGAGGGCAAGCAAGGACATGATCACTGCAAGAGAGAGGTAAAAAGATTTCTCACCTAGCATCGTGGACGCGTCTTTAATTCTCTCCTCTCCCCTTTCTACCCAACTTGACTGACAGATTTTAGTATAAATTAATGACCCGTGCGCGAATGTCTTCTTATCAAAAGATTAAAATTACACGGCCATCGGAGACAGTTTCCGCTATGATCTCTTGGCCGATTGACGCCATTCATTAAATTAAAACTACATCTGCGCTAGCCACAGTTGTTGCCTCTCCCCAATTGACTGCCGTTGTTTCCTCTTTTTTTTTTTTTTTCCTATGCTCTCGAACTTTTCTTTTCGTCACGACAAAGTATTATTTCAAGTAAAAATTTCATAATCTATCTACATAATCATGCTTCCTTCTACTGCGACAAAACACTCATATCAACATCTGGACGAGGAATACATCGAACTTTGAAGTTTTTAGGACGAACGCTAAAAGCACGAGGATCTTCTACAGCGGTAAGGGGATCAATGTCAAAATCATCCTCCCCTGGCACGTTTGACTTTTCAATCTTGTAGAAGTACAAGAGGAATACCAAAGCTGTATAAATTTCCCGCATGGCCAAAAAGACACCGGGACACATTCGACGACCCATTCCAAAGGCATAAGTTTCCACTCCTTGCATATCGCTATTCTTTTCCAAAAATCTCTCAGGTTTGAACTCGAAAGGTTCAGGATACTTTTCCTGGTCTGAGATGATTTCAGAGCAATTGTCAGCCATAAAATTAAATTTTTTTTCCCTATACTCTGCCTTGACTCACCAACATTACAAGCCCAAGAATTGAGAAGAACAAGTGTTCCAGTGGGGATGACAGCGTCACCATAAACCATATCGGCAATATTTTCCCGAGGTAAACAAATCCGAAAGACATTAAAAAGACGTGATGCTTCTTTAGCTATTGCCATGATATATGTAAGGGACTCATTTCCTGGATCAGGCATGGAATGGGCTGGGTAGTGTTCATTGATTTCAGCCTGTGCCTTTGCTTGAATATCGGGACGAGTTGCAAGATAGCCAGTAAGCCAGATCATAGCTGAAGGGAGATCATCATAAAAGACGATTAGTGTTTCCCCTTTCCACATGTTTTTTTACATACTAAACTCACTATTAGCAAATGTATCAAGTCCAGCCGATACCATGGATAAACAGATGGAGTCAATTTCCAGCCTACTCAGTTGCTTTTTGGCTTCAGTGTCCTTTAAAATATTTCCGGCTGGAGAAATATGTGTCAACCGCCAAAGATTTTTTTAACGCAATCACTAATTGATCGACTTACTGATGCAACTCTCATCCTTTCCTTGATCTACTCTTTCTTGAAGTTCATCAAACAATTTAGTCATAAAGACTTTACGACGAGCTCCATATGAAGCAGCTGCTTTGCTTCGACTGTTGGCTGGTAAATATCGCATGATGGGAACGTAATCTTGGAGAGATCCAGTTACAGCTCGAACACTGGCATCAAATAGCTAAATTAGTCGTATGTAGAGAACTAGTACCTTGTGGAGGAGCCACACTCACGAAGCAACTTTGGCAATTACTGTAGAAATTTCTTCAAACAATGCGTCATCTCTCTTTCCCATTCGGAATCCATAATTGACTTGGAAACTAGTATTCAAGGCAAGTCTTTGAAAATAAGTATACGGTACAATTCCTTCCTTTCCTGCTTTTCCTTCGTGATATATTCTTCTTAGTGAGTCCAATGCTTCTTCTTCAATAATTGGCATATAAGATTGCACTGAAGGTCGATTGAGAGCAGTTGCAGCAGCTTTACGTTTATTTTTTGTACTATCATTCCAAGCAGAGGTTCCGATTGTAAAAGCAGAAGATTTTGAAAGAACACCGTGAAACGTGTAAAACCAAGGTCTAGAAATAAGAGAAGAACCTTGTTCGTTGAAGAGATTATGAGCAGCTTTAGGTGAATTAACGACTACGACTGTTCTATTACCGATTTGAATTTGAAAAACCTATATAGTACCTCAAGTAAGTCTCATCTCGATCTGTATAGGAAAAGTACTAGTATACACTCACATCGCCATACGTCTTGGCAGCTTGTCGAAAGTATTCGGACCAATTGTCACCAAGGTCAAACCAAGAACCAAAAATTGGCCATCCTCGTGGTCCTGGTAGCTTTATTGAGCGATCACCTGGCGTAATTGCTCGAAATGTAACTACAGATATTACTAAGAGTGAAAGACCTATGACAATTGAATTGTTGAAATGCTCAGATGCAATGCCTTCGATTGTGAAGCTCGGTGGGGCAAAAGCAGAATAATCAGAAGTTTTATTGAAAGACATTGTGGGTACGAATGGATGTACTCAAAGAAAGATCAAGACTATGCAGTCCCTTTTAAGGGAAGTATTTCCATTATGATAATCTTTAGTCTTGATGTTGCTGTCTCAAGCAATAATGGAAGAAAAGCAAAGAACAAGTCGCCGTACTAAGCTCAACTCTCGCGTTAATCTATTCTTCGCGTGATTTTGAGCGTGACATTGCATTCTTGGCAATAGCTTCACTTGGCATATGTCAACAAGCGTCAGATCTACGCCTTTTTGAAGGCAATTTCTGATCTGACGTCAACAAGATACATTGAATTTGCACGCTGTAAACAGAGTTATTACGGAAAACATAGCAGAAACAGGCTATTTATGATCTAGCGTCAACAAGATACATAAACTTGCACGCTCTCTAAGACATATTCATTGCGGAGAACAAAGGAAATAGAAGGCTAGACATGATCTGACGTCAACAAAGAAATATGAAAGTGCACGCTCTAAAACGTATCCAATTCAGGAAAAGAAAGTAAAGTAGCTATCAAGAAGAAGTTGGTTTTATAACTCTATCTATCCATTCAGAGCACTGTCCTAGATAATTTGCTGGATCACGCAGCTTCTCTAGCTCCTCTCTAGACATTTTTGTGGCAATCTCAGGTGTCTCGAGTAGTACAGATAGTAAGTCCCTATCTTCAACGTACGCCTTTCGACAACAGTCGTACACGGCGTCGTGTGCGTATTGGCGTCCAAGCGAGTTTCCTGCCGTGGAGTTGTATCATTAGAGCTGAAAACAAATTTATTTTAGATTCAAATACTCACCTAGACCCATCATAAAAGCTTCAGAGACAATGAGACCTTTTGAAAGCGCCAAATTGTGAGCCATTGCATCAGGAAATACTTGTAATCCTTGCAAAATAAAATCAGCGTTCTTGAGAGCAGCTGAAGTCCAGTTCATCATTAAAGGCAATTGTACCCAGATGATTTCCCAGGGTCCAGTTCCTCTTTCATGATCGGATTGCTGAGCAGTACAAGTAAAGCTTAGATTAGCAATTATCCTTATAACACAATAGTTTTATTATTCTCACCATTGCATCGAGTAGTGCTGCAGTTCCTTGACGAACATTTGCAGCGCAAGCATGTATATAAACACATGATATTGGATTATTCTTTTGTGGCATAGTAGAAGAAGATCCTCTATTTGTAATGAAGGGCTCACCCACCTCACCACTGATTATACAAAGTATAAGTTAAAGTGATCATATCGAGAAGCTTTACTTGAATACTCACACTTCCGTCTGAGACATGAGCTTAATGTCTGTGGCAAGCTTTGCAAGTGTTCCAGTAAGTAGACCAAGGAATGTTCCAACTTCAGCAAACCTATCATGCTCGGTATGCCAAGCAATATCAGCTGGTGCAAGGTTCAGCTCTTTTGAGAGTGCTTCATGGGTGGCGATTCCTTGATCCCCCAAAGAGGAAAGATTTCCAGCTGCACCCCCAAATTCAAGAGTGTACACTCTTTTTGTGATTTCAGAAAGCCGCTCTTGATGCCGATAAAAGGTAGCGAGGAATCGTGCCATCTTAAAACCAAAAGTAATAGGCACAGCTTGTTTAAGATTGGAGCGCGCAGCCATGGGAACATGTCGATATTTCTCTGTAAGTTTCTCAAGGCTGGAGATTATACTAACTATTTTGTCAGCAACCAAGTCTAATGAGGAACGAATCTGCATGACAGTAGCAGTGTCGGTAATGTCTAAAAGATAAAAGAAATATTAAAAAATTCAAGACTAATCCTCCAGCTTTGAATAGAAGATCTCACCTTGTGTTGTGGCTCCCCAATGACAGTATTCTCCCAAGCCGTCCTTACAATTCGAGACCAGCTGCTGAACAATACCTAATATAGCAAAGATTAAGTACGATGCCTCTTTATTTAGAGACAATATACCACTCACCCAGTACTGGATAACCAATTAATTCAGTCTTTTTCTTGTAGAGAACCCAGTCAATTTCTTCTACTCGACAATGCTTGACAATTTCCTTTGCTGCTTCTTCTGGAATGATACCCAATCTGGCTTGTACGACTGCTAAAGCTCGTTCAATTTCGAGATAAGCAGCGACTCTATTCTGATCAGACCAGATAAATCTCATTTCAGGCGTACCAAAAATGTCGCTCAATGTACCAGCAGAATCTTGTAAATCGGCCAAGCCACTCAATTGCAAGGGCTTCATACCGGTAGCAGCCTGCGGAGTGGTGAGAATACTTTCACTTGTGCTTAATGTTTGATCAATGGAAGGCGCCATGGTTGTCTGTTGTTGTGATGAATTTTAAAGATGAGAAGAATTCCATGCCATTCCTCCTTTTTTAAAGTATACGTCTCATCGAACAAATCTTGTCAAACATTGCGAAACAAACTCTAAGATCGTTTAATTCAACACGCAGATTATGCATGCGTGTGGAGTGAAACTTATTTGAACGCGCGTGCGCGTTCAGTCAAATTGAGGCAGCCCTCTGGCCTTCTGCCTGCATTTTTGACTTGATTCCAAAATCAAATCTGTGTGCTTGGTCAAACAGCTTGGTCAAATCAGACAAATCTTCCCGTCCACATTCTTTTTGCCCGCGTAGCAGGCAGAAAAATTTAGCTTCATTTGACTTTTTTCTAATAGAAAGTCATTTGACCTCCTGAGTCAATCAGTCATCTCATTTGACCACAATTGACAGGCGCGTAGTACCATCTCATTTGACCTTCCAAGTGCTATTGGCCAGCTCAGGTAAGTTCTTCTCAGCAAAATGCTGCTTAGCAGTAGCAGATCACAATACATGCATTTGTGGACAATGATAGAAGCACAGATATTGACATTGAGCATTATTCATTGTGCGCACCAATATTGTTTATTGAAGTTTTGTTTTCCTCCCGTAGAACATGCCTCAAGCAACCCGCCGTGGTCCTATTGCAGCTGCAAATGCAGCAACAAAAGCAGTAAGAGGTCCCAAGAAGCGTAAGAATCAGCTGGGTACAGATAATGAAGATCAAACATCTGCAACAACTACTTCTCAAACCATGTCAGAGCAAATAGTTCAAAATGTAATCAGCAATGAGAATGCCAAAGCTTCATCAAACACACAATTGAATGTGCAAAGCTCTATTAATCTAGCTCTGCAAGAACAAACATTTACTAAAAGTGTCTTGAATGACATATTAGAGCTTGAGGAAGATGTAGAAGATACAGATGATGAGGGAGAGCAAATTAATGGCACTAGCAATAATAATGTCAGTACAGAACAGGTGAACAATGTAGCAAGAGAAGCGCAACCTTCCAAAAGCTGGGGTGCTGCATATACAGAAAAACACAGTTGGGCAGATGCAACCAAGAAGCGTAATATGTATAGTATGAATAACTTCAACACATTCTTGTCCACCCTACCAGATTTTTGTCCTTACCGCAATGGCTTAGAGACTCTAGACAGTAGAAGCGGAGAACTCTGTTATGCATACTTGGAGCATCTTATCCAGAAAGGGTCCAGTTATGGCCACATCAAGAATCTTGTTGGTGCACTTGGCGCACACTTTGTCACTACTTTTAACTGCAGTTCAAAGTACGAGTCTGGATTTCATAAATCTGGAGATACATGGATAGGGAATCCAGTCTATGCACCAGACTTCCGTAGATTGATGGATAGCAAGCTTAGAGCAGAAAGAAGAGGCAAATATTCTATCCATCATGCAAAACCAATGCTCTATGAGTATTTAGACCCAATCTTACAAAGTATACAAAGAAAGCTTAAAGCTTATGATGATAACCCAGGCCTTGTCTCTTATGAGCGGACCAAGTATGAATTCATGCACTTTTATATGATTCTTGGTTATCGACTCTGGACAAGGAACAATGAACTCTGCACAATGAAATGGGCCCAACTTTCTTCCACTCCAAAGTTTACCACAGTAGGGAGACATCCATATATTGAAGTAGAATTAGTCTTCCGTAAGACCAACCAGCTTAATGATCAAAATAGCCGTGTTTACCAGCTCTTTCATCTCCCAAAGCGGCCACGCGTGGAAGCAATAAGCGCGTTCCAGCGTTGGCGCGCATACTGGAGGTTGGCTGCTCAACGTCTCCCAGGTCCAACTGATCTTGTATTCCCTCTGCTGCATGCAACATCAGGAAGTCTGTGTCTTGGCTCTCAGATGCAAGCTAGTCATATCAACAAATTTCTTCACTCCTTTGAAGTTGTACAAGAAATATGTAAGCGTGAAAATGGACGCTTTACAAGTCATAGCTTCCGACGTGGGGGATCACAGGATGAGACAGTGGAAGCCACTGAGCGGGGAGAAAAACCAATGTCACTCCGGCAAGCAATGTGGTGGGGAGGCTGGGATGAGGTGGCCACAACATTGACATATATCATAGAGAAACAGAGAGAAAAGGAAGAATACTTTGGTGATATACACAATCCAAGTCGACAACCTGATGCCAATTTTCCTTATACAGTAGAGCAAGAGCGGATGATGGTTGCCATGCAAGAAAAGATAGGCAACTTGGAAAAGCAACTTCTTCTTGGTTTCCGTCATATGCAAGAACAGCTTCAGACCTTTGTTCTGAATGCACCAGCAAATCCTTCAACGGACATATCTAAGTCTTCAGATGCTAGCCTTCAGCAAGTAGCAAAAGTAGCAATTCAACAAGCACATGAAAGCCTTGATCAATTAGCAGGCACGTCAGCATCAGTTGCAGCAGGAGCAACTTCAGCTGCAATAATTACAAATCATCCTGCACTGAACATTGAGGGGAAGCCTTTGGCAAAGCACATTCCTGAAGTCCGGACTGTAGAAGATGTAGTGCGTCAGTGGGAGCTGGGTGACCCTGACAAAGGTCTCCTTCCGCTACACCAATGGACTCCAGGTATGAGGGTCAAGCAGAAAGGAGGTAATGCACAGACCTACAGCCTACGTAAGACTGTGTATCAAGCCTATGAGAGACGCAATTGCAACTTAGAACACTTCTATGAGGCTTATGGAGGAAGGGGAAAAACATTGAATGCATACATTGAAGCAATTAAAAAGGAGAAGCAAAAAACTATTCCTTCAACGCTTGCACCTGGCAACACAATCTAGCAATATCTAAGACAACTTTGTCTTACCCTAATCTCACCCTCAACAAGGCTCCTTGACTGCTCTCCTGTGACCAACACGTAATCACAACAGAGCTGTCAAAGAGCATTTCATTTGCAAATTCTTTATATTACAGAGTCAGTATATATGTACATGCTTCTATTTTACTTTTGAATAGTCCTGAATCTGGAAGAGATCTCCCTTCCGTTGTCCTTTCTTGAGTCTTGTCAGAGCTGCTTGCGTGTGGCAAACCATACTTCCCCTCTTGCCCTTTGTGATTGGTAAGTTGTAGTGCCAAATGGATGTTGCTGGGAATGTACACAAATCTCCTTGTTGCAGATCAAGAACCACCCCTGCTTGATGTAGGACCAGCTCCCCCCCTTCATAGTCTCCAAATGGCATCAAAGTGCAAGGCGAGTAAACTTCTTCTCCACTATCAAGATGAGGCTTGCAAGCAGCAGTAAATGTAGGCCACTTCAAAGCGTATCCAGCATATGGCTTCCACAATGCTGCTCCAACATCTGTGATGCGCTTTTTAGTCTCTTCATCTGTTGTCCAATCTGCTGGAAAGGGATGTTCTTGTAAATACCCATCTCTATTCCACTTCTCCATCTTCCGAAAAAGCTTTAAATGAGCTATACTTAGTGACCGTTGAATATGATGTTGAATGGCTGAGGCTGCATTTCCAAAAACAAGATGTGCAAGATGTTGTCTGTGCTGGTAGAATTTCCCATCCCAATTGAGTGCATATGCTGCACATTGTCCACCTGTACCTCTAAGACGGAAGTGAGAAGTCATGTAATTGCCTTCACTTCTTGACAAAGTTCCAGGGACAGCGTATTGCTTCAAAGGCTTTACTGCTGGAACTTTGTCCACTTCTTGGACCCACTCTTCTACAGAAGACATGTACTTGCTTGCAGACTGTGGCGGATGCCAATGAATAGAAGCAAAATGAACATATTTTTTGTCAAGGAAAAGAACAGCTTTTGTTGATGTATCTCCTGCTTTCATTGTCAGAAACCAATTCTGTGCTTCCATCCCCTGCGCTATTTCTTCTTTTTCTTGCTTCCTGTAGGTTCTTGCCTTCTCAGCCTCATCTTCAAATTTCATGTCCTTGCAGACAACTATACAGCTCTTTTCTAGCCTGTACACTATGTGATGGGCTGTTTCCTCCTCCATTTGAGCATTCTGAAGTCCTCTAAGCAACTGTCTGTACGTCTTCTTCTCATAGTGATAATGCTGCCTTTTCAAAGTCTTCTTACTCAAAGACCTCTTTTTGAAGTGTGTTGGAAGAGCACAATGCCACTTCTTCTTCTTGTTTGCAACTGCGCTGTCCTTAAACAGATGATTTTTGTATTGTGTCATGATACCAATGTACCAGCTCTTTTTGGTTCAAAGCAAAAGCTTCTATCCAGGGGCACCACGGGGAGGCAAGAGCTGGATTTGACTGAAACAATACTGTGCAAAGTGTTTGGAAATTCTGATAAGATGTGTGTATGCAGTGTCAGTGTCAGTTGCCCCCATCTACTACTAGCTAAGGCAAAGAGGAAAGTCCTCGTTGGGCATTAAAGGCCCATTGACTCACCTGCGCTAGAGCATAAATTGTCTACAAAATCCTACCAATCCTTTTCTTTTCTTTTCTTTTCTTTTCTTTTCTTTTCTTTTCTTCTACTTTTGTCTTGGGTGTACGCTTGCAAAAGCAAGCCAAGACAAAGTGTTCCCCAGAGCCAAAGAGTCCCCAGTACCAACAGTTCCCCAGATTCCAAAATTTCCCCAGGTTCAAACCAAACAAGAGCAGCTTCAGCGTCCCAAGTACACGCAGACAATTGAAGAGCACACAACCAAACAAAGCAAGAGCAGCTTCAATGTCCCAAGTACACACAGACAATTGAAGAGCACATAATCAACCAGCGCTTCTTTCCTCTCTTTCTCCTTTCTATTCTTTTCTTTTCTATTCTTTTCTTTTCTTTTCTTTTCTTTTCTTTTCTTTTCTTTTCTTTTCTTTTCTTTTCTTTTCTTTTCTTTTCTTTTGCCTTGGGTGTACGCTTGCAAAAGCAAGCCAAGACAAAGTGTTCCCCAGAGCCAAAGAGTCCCCAGTACCAACAGTTTCCCAATGCCAATAGTCCCCAGTGCAACAAAGCAACATTGATATCCCAAGTACACACAGATGATCAAAGTGCCTGAATTTTCTCTACAGCCAAATCTAACTTTTTTTTGCCCCTATAGTGTGTTAAATTTATAAAAATCTAATTTTTCACTAAACAGCCACCGACTTTTTTTTGGCCCCATAGTGTGTTAGATTTTTTATTTCTTTATTCTACAGCCAAATCCAACTTTTTTTTTGCCCATAGTAGTTTAGATTTTTTATTTCTTTATTCTACAGCCAAATCCGACTTTTTTTTTGCCCCTATAGTGTGTTAAATTTATAAAAATCTAATTTTTCACTAAACAGCCACCGACTTTTTTTTTGCCCCATAGTGTGTTAAATTTAATTCTTTATTCTACAGCCAAATCCGACTTTTTTTTGCTCCTATAGTGTGTCAAATATATAAAAATCTAATTTTTCACTAAACAGCCACCGACTTTTTTTTTGGCCCATAGTGTGTTAAATTTAATTCTTTATTCTACAGCCAAATCCGACTTTTTTTTGCTCCTATAGTGTGTCAAATATATAAAAATCTAATTTTTCACTAAACAGCCACCGACTTTTTTTTTGGCCCTATAGTGTATTAAATTTAATTCTTTATTCTACAGCCAAATCCGACTTTTTTTTGCCTCTATAGTGTGTTGGATTTTTTAAAATCCAATTTATCACTAAAAAAATTTAAATTCTAAAATTTCAGAATTTCTTAATTATTAGGAAGAAGAGTCTTCTTCCTACATATGTTCTAGGGGGGGGCGATTTTTGTGGCTAATTTTTAAAACCCCCGCATCAAGTTTTTTTGTTTTTGTACTGCGCGCGCAAGGGGGGGTTTTCATAGGAACGCGTATGAGAGAAATTGAAGGAATTTCAGATACAAATTTGGCAGTAACCCGGTACAGTCAAATGAAGAAGTCAAACGAAGGATTCATTTCTCGTGTAGTCACTCTTCTTGTCACGCATTTTGTTATAAAGAATTTAATTATTTTTTAGCGCATACTTTAGATTACTGGATAATTATTTATTTCACCGAAATCTATGTTTTCAAAGTCTACTTTTTGCTCCAATTCTCTCCATAGAGATAGAGCAAGGTTTGAGAAGCAGTACAAAATATAATCACAAGCAAAGCCCCAATGGTAAAGGTCCAACCAGCACCAATTGATTCCAACATTGGTTGAACAACAGCTACTGCTACTGCTCCCAAAAGACAACGTCCCAAATTGACCGCTGCTGTAGCACTTGCAGCTTTACCGGGATATAAATCTACGATGAGAGTGTTGACATTGGTAAAATACATGGTTGAAAACATGCCCACTGCAATATTTTTTTTGTGTTAAGTAAAATCTCTCATTCAATCAGCCAAATGCACATCACTTACCTATAAATTGAAAGACAAGGGGAGCTGCTACGTTGGTATGAGCACGAATGCACCAACCATAAGCTAAAAGAGAGATCGCATAACCTGGCATATATATCCAAGCTGATTGAAGTCTAACCCTGGTTATTTTAATATTTCCATCTTTACTTTGAAGTGCTCTACGATAGTCCCAATCGAGTACTTTACCACCAAGTACCGTACCAATTGCACAACCTACACCTGAAGGTAAATAACAAACTCCAATAAGTATCTCACTGTAATGATAATCTTGGGCGAGTATATAAGAAAGTGAAGCTGCAGACAGATAGTATGTTGCATATACTATCGCAAATGATAGAACTGCCAAACATGTTTCTGGTCGTAGAAAAACTCGAAAGGGTCGAGAAAATCCAAAATCTTGACGCTCTTTTAGTGGGTTTCTCATCATTTTGCCTTCTTGAAGTGATAATCTGGAATTCAAGACTGTACGATAGATTCCACATGGTACCAAAGATCCATTACCAACAATATGACGAAGAGTTTCTACCAAAAAGAATGCCATACAAATCAAAACTAAACCAGAAAGGGCAGTCAAAAAGAAAAAGGTAGCATGATAGTCCCATTTCTCTGATAAGATTCCACCAAGGACAGGTCCAACTGCAGGTCCAACATATTGTGCAAATGCATAGTAACCCATGTAACCACCTCTTTCCTTTCTCTCCGTTACATCGGCAATTGTACCAGCTCCTATAGCGATAGCACTGCAAGCACCTGTAGCTTGAAGAATTCGTAATACTAACAAAAGCCAGTAAGTGTTTGTAAAAGAAAGTCCCAAATTAGCTGCAAAAAAGATGAAAAAGGTGATGATGTACAATGGTCGCCGTCCAAATGACTACATTTAATAAAAAAAATAGATTGAGATTGTGAGTTTATCACGTTAATACTGTGAGAATATAGTCAATTTGCTCACGTCAGAGAGAGGTGCCCATATAACTGGAGATAAACCTTGGGCGACCATGTAAACGGTCACGGCAGCATTTACGGCAGCTGTTTAAAATTTGATGATGGTAAGCTGTTAATCTCGAGAAAACCGACTTTACTTTTTAGATAACTCACTCTCGGAAACATGTAGATCCTGTTGACCGAATTAGTGAATCAATGAACGTCGTGTGTCGCCACAACTTCGGTAACTAGTAACTCACCTCTGATATCTGAGGAAGAGCGGGTATGAAGATGTTGATTGCAAAAGGGCTAAAGAAACCTGCTAATGAGACCGTACAGACAATAAATAATTTCATCTTTTCATCAAAAGTGGTGTAAGGTTCTTCCAAGACGTTTGCTTTCTCGTTGGATATTTGTGCTCCTTCAAGATCATTTTCGCAATGTGATGTTGGTGTCTTTTCTTGTTCGAATATAGTACTGGTAGCCGATGGAGTACTCATGTTGGATGATGGTGTAATGATGAGACAAAATCCTTTGCAACGGATTGGCAAAACAACCTCGTATCTTTGGACCACCTGTTATTGATACTAATAATAGTGGGAAATTCGCCTACCATCGGCCTAGGCGGGTTAAGGCGTCTTTCTCCGCCTCCGCCTCAATCTGAAATCAAACTTTAAATAAAAAAAAAGCTTTAAATCTAACAGACCGGGGTTTTAAATTTTTAACGTGATGCTTCTTTTCCCACTAATTGGCAGCGTGATCTATGGAGCGTGCTTCCATTTCTGTCAGACTCAACGTGATCACTTAGTAGAGCTGGTCATCACTACATTCCAGAATGGGCTTCTCATATAAAATCTATGAGAAGAGAATGATACAGCCAAAAAAAAAGCCAATGGTTGTTATTGCTGCTCTGACCATCGATGCTCAAATCAATCAAGGCAACGATTTATCGCTCGGGTACCAGTCGAGGACCGTACATTTTAGGAGAAGATTTACCTTCAAATCCTGTAGAAAGAGATGAAGCACTTCTTTCAATTATGGGTTCTGGCCATCCTCTTCAGATAGATGGAATGGGAGGTGGTAATTCACTAACTTCAAAAGTAGCAATCGTCTCCAAAAGTAAAAAAGCTGGAGTGGACGTAGATTACTTGTTTGCTCAAGTTGGTATAGTTGATAGGAGAGTAGATACTGGACCAAATTGTGGAAATATGATGGCTGGTGTTGCAGCTTTTGCAATAGATAGAGGATTGGTTACTGTTGAACCAGAGGAAAGAAGTCACATTATTCGTGTGTTGAATATAAATGCTCAGCAAGTGTCTGAATTGACTATCCCGGTGTGGTCTGGAAAGGTTCACTATGACGACATTGACTTGAATAGTGTTTCAAGACCGGCAATTCGAGTTGGACTCAGGTTTCTTGATACTGCTGGAGCATATACTGGTAAATTACTTCCAACTGGAAAATCTCGTGAAGAAATTCAAGGTTTAACCGTGAGTATTGTTGATTCAGCTGTACCTGTAGTATTTTTAGATGCAGGACAATTGGGTTTTACTGGAAGAGAAAGCCCATTGCAACTCAATGGCAATAAAGACTTATTAAATAAAATCGAAAACGTTCGAAGAGAAGCAGGTTTACGAATGGGCTTGGGTGACGTTTCAACTAGTGTGATTCCAAAGGTATCACTTATTTCTGAACCAGATGATCAAGCAATTCTGGCTGCTAGATGTGAGTAGGAATGAAAAACACTTTATAGTCATCAAAAGAAGTATACATTGACAACATTACACTATCACTCAGATTTTACACCATTAAGCTGTCATAATGCTTATGCTGTAACGGGAGGAATATGTACGGCAAGTGCTGCTAATCTTGAAGGAACCGTAGTCAGTGATAAGATGAAGAGAGGTGGCCAAGAACCGCCATATCGAAGGTTATCAATCGAACATCCAAGTGGAATACTTGACATTGGATTGTCTGAAGGTAGTACAAGTCCAACAGAATTGATCGTTGCCACAGTAGAACGAACAGTTGCACTTATTGCTGAAGCTCAAATCTTTTATACTACAAGTAAAGCAAAATTCAATCTACCACTTCTTTCTCCAGTGATAAGTGATGTACACTCTAAACCTTTTGACTTCCTTCAAAGTAAGGGTGTAGTTGACACACCTGATTTCCACACTCAAGATGGCAATATTTGCGCAAGTAATCTTGTCAATAATTCCGTTGTCCCTTTAGCCAGAATCACATGTTCATAATGATCGAGATATTCTACTCCTTTTCTTTTTGTTTATTAAATAAATTCTAAATTTTCACCCAAATTCCTATTTTTATAGGATTACTATAATAGCATGACAAAAAGCTGCTTCCAAAGTTGAAGACATTCATATATTTGATGAGCTTCTTTAGACACCGAAGTGTCGCATGAATTTAATTTCATTTGTTTAATCACGCACTCGACACGCGCATACCACGCTTTCATGAAAGCCTTCCTCACGTATCGAATGTGAGTGACTTTCAATCGCCGAGATTAATCATGGTTTGTCACACCGTGGTCAAACTCAATTGACCAATCTCAAATCTTCTTTTTTTTTGGCGCCTTTGCCATTATCATGGATTCTGATAAAGGGAAGGGGTCCTCTTCATAAGCTGCCATGGTCCATAAACTCTACGGTCAAAATCATCTTTCTGCAATAGTCTATTCATCATGCCTACCAGTGGAAAAAAAGTTAGCACACCAGTTTCATTGATTGCTGGAACTACAGCAGGCGCAATAGAAGGAGGTGAGTAACATTAATTATTTTGCTACAAATGTAATACATTGATAATAACCCTTCTCCCTTTTTCATAGTGGCTACTTTTCCAATTGAATATTTCAAGACTGTATCTCAATTTGCACCTAGAGATGGAAGAGGTACCTCTCCAATTGACATTGTACGGTCAACCTTGCAAAAGGAAGGACCAAAAGGTCTTTTTCGAGGTTGTAGTGCACTTGTAGTTGGAAATGCTGGCAAATCTGGTGTTAGATTTGTTGCCTTTGAAAATCTAAAGAGTATGCTCAAGAACAAGTCCACTGGAAAATTATCAAGAGGTAGTACATTTGCAGCTGGAATGGGTGCAGGTGTACTTGAGGCAGTATTTGCAGTGACACCCAGTGAAACAATTAGTGAGTGCTCTTTTGTTTTTTTTTTTTCATTGGTAACTTGGAGTCTAATTTACTTTTTGATAACAACTAATTTCCTACTTTCAAAGAAACCAAACTAATCGATGATGCAAAGCAAAGTAAGCAAAAGTACGCTCAAGGATTATGGAAAGGAACTGCTTCCATTATACGACAAGAAGGTTTAGCTGGAATTTATCAAGGTGTTGTTCCTGTTGTACTTCGACAAGGTTCAGCTTCTGCTATTCGTTTAGGTTCCTATTCAACACTTCGAGAATTATTTCCTATTGTAGCTGGTAGAGGAAATCAATTTCAAAATTGGATTACCACATTTTCAATTGGTGCAAGTGCAGGAATTATTGCTGTTTGTGAGTGGAAAGAAAATGAAACAAGGGGACATAGATGAAGTTTTATGACTTTTCTAATTTGATCTTTACTCTTTACTACGTTCATAGATGGAACTATGCCATTTGATGTCATGAAAACAAGAATGCAAGCCATTGATGCTTCTAGGTATAGGAATACATGGCATTGCTTTTATGATACAGTGACAAAGGAAGGAATACCAGCACTTTGGAAAGGTTCCGTATCTCGTAGTATGCGACTCATTGTCAGCGGAGGTGTCATTTTTAGCGTTTATGAGCAGGTTGTTTGGCTATTGGGTGCATCAGAGTAGACTTTATTTTTGCACAGATACTTTGGTCTCCTTTCAAGTGCATGTAGTGTAGTTGTCAGTAATGGAAAGATCATGATAATAATATAATCTCTATGAGAAGAGAAGTCTGAAAGTCATCGAAAGAATGCTGACATAAGCCTTTGTCTTAGCCACGCGAGCTAATCAAGATAAATTCGCACGAGCCAATTGTAAAGAGCACGCAATTTATATGTCCGAAGACGGGAGGCAGGGAGTATTAGTGGAGAATTGAGCTTGGTCTTCTCAGCAACTATGGATAGTAGTGTGATGCGCTCGCTTTGTGGGCTACGGTGACCTTGTGTGTATCCAACAATGTGATCTCTCTTCTCTTCCTTACCGACTAACAACATCCATACAATAATGCTATCTACACTCTCTGCTACTCCGTCACACTTTTCTCGCTCTGAAACTAATGGACAGGGTGGAAATGATGGTGGAGACAGCTACTCTGATCAGATTCAAGCACAGAGAAATTTGAAGAGTGCTGCCAATGTTCTTACTTCTGGTCAAAAGGATGCTGAAGTTGATCTCCTTGTGCCTTACAAAGAACTACCAAAAGAAATAAAGGGAGAGACTGTTTGGCATCCTGAAGATTATAGAGGGGAATCAAATCGTAATCGATGGGTACATACTTGGACAGCCGTAGAAATTAAGCAGATTGAAGATGCAAGTATACTTTGGAGAGATAGTGGTAGAGAATTGGGAGAAATTGAAAGGTCTACTTTTCCACTTCCTACTTCTCTCATCTCTACCCTTCTTCAACTTCGAGAGAGGCTTGTCCATGGCGTTGGTTTCTACCTCTTCAAGGGTTTACCTACTCAACGTTGGGGTACTCACTTGAGCGCCATTGCTTACTTGGGTCTGGGATCATACCTTGGTAATGTCAATTCCCAGAATGGAAAAGGTGAGACAGCAGAGTACTCTCGCTAAAGGTAGGCATCATAGCATTTATATTCCCTTTCAATTCTACAGGCCATGTCCTCGGTCATGTCAAGGATTTGGGTAATGATCCCACCCAAATAGACAAAGTTCGAATTTACTCGACCAATGCAAGGCAATTTTTCCATACCGATTCGAGTGGTGGTTTAGGTGCGTTTTGAAGAACTTGCTTTGCTCCTGTCTTTCTCGTCTACTGACAAGCTTTATTGTCTAAAGTCGGTCTACTATGCCTTCACAAAGCGCTTGAAGGTGGAGAAAGTGATATTGCTTCCAGTCATTTACTCTGGAATGAACTTCAGAAGAATCGACCCGATGTTGCTGAAACGTTGGCTACACCCAATTGGTATTATGATCGAAAGGGTGAAGTGAGCACAGGTGAAAATGGATGGGTAAAGAAACCAGTTTTTTGGTTAGCAAAGGGTGCACCTGATCATCATCTGTCTTGCCAATGGGATCCATACTAGTAAGTTGCGATATCATTGCATGCGTTTCTTTTCGTTTTCTCATTCCGCAATTACTTTCTAAAAAAAACAGCATCCGCTCTATTGGACGTCATGTCGAAGCTGGTCATATTTCAGCCATTACTCCTAAACAACAAGAGGCAATGAAGGTTTTGGAAGAGACTGCACAATCAATTGCTCTACATATGATACTCGATGTTGGTGATGTGAGTACATTCCTACTATATGGCCGGCATTTTGTATCGACTATTGACTTGTTACTATTGTTAGATTCAATTCGTCAGCGATCATCACGTTTTTGCATGCTCGAACAGCGTGAGTGTGTGTGTCTATGAGGTAAGAGAGTGAAATGCTCACACTACCTCTGCATCTTCCCACCCTCCCCCCCACAGCTACCGAGATCACGCTCCACCTGCACCTAGACGACATCTACTTCGACTTTGGTTAGCCACACCAGAAGGTCCAGACCCACTCAATCAAGGTTGGACATCTGGTTGGAAAACTGTTTATTCTGATTCAAAGCATGAAAGAAGAGGTGGTATTCAAGGTAAGAGAGAGAGAGAGAGAGAGAGAGAGAAAGAAGAGAAGAGATGAAAAAAGTAGAGTAAAACTTTTAGCCGCCCTTTCAATATATCTGACAGACAGCATCCTCTTTCCCCACAGTCAATGATACGCCTCCAAAGTGCCCTTTAGACGGAGAGTAATATAAAATTCAAAAGACGTAATCACATTCCATATTGTTGTTAAATCTTTTTTCAAAGTGAAAATGCAGTTTAGTATTGTCAGATTTGCATTGTACGCCTCTGGAATTGTTTGATTTTGCGCTGTCTAATGTCTATACGCAATTCCGGGGGCGAAGCACTCTGTAAAGTAAGCGCCACTGCAGGTGTAAGAAGAAAGCAGCAGCCACAAAAATGAGGAGAAAGGGAACGAGATGATTTATTATTCCTTGGTTATTGATCAGATCAGAAACAATATAATTAATGAAGAAAGAAGCCTATTAAGTAGTATAAATGCAAAAGTAAAATAGTAAAATCACGCCTTGCCTGCCGGGATTAGCTTTCCAAGAGCAGCGTGTTTGAGGGGGACTTAGAATAGGGCCGTAAATTACTTTGCTCTGCCAGTTTTGCTCGAGGGATAAACGAGAAGCGGGGTGAATGGAAGAGAGGGAAGAAAGAAAAGCCGGTGGGCTAAACATTGTTTTCCTTTTGTATTGTCTTGCCGGATGACTTGTAATCAAAAGCGAAATTAGCTACACTTTTATGTGGTCGCGTTGATATACTTTACCCCCGCAGCATGGATGATATATTATCCCTCCGCATAGTCCTGCTTTGCATCTAGACCTATTCAATACCAGTCTATATTTTTTTTATTCTCTTTTTTTTTTTTTTTTCTTTTGGCAAAATACAGCTTCTGCTATACGTCCCCCCTCTTCCTGACATAGTACCTTGCAATCGACATAAAAGGGCGAGTATTGCGGGGCCCCATCTAATTCCCCATCACTCCATTCATCCTCTTCCCTTTCCCCTCTTCCCCCTCCTTCCCCTCCTCCATTGATCAACTTCACCACTCGAGAGAATTTTACTACAATGGTCAATCTACACCGAATCGAAGATAGGCCTACGCCTCAACAGATCTACAATTGGAAGGTTTGGTGTCTAGCTTCCATTGCAGCCTGGGCCGCTGTTGCCATTGGTTACGACTCTGCCTTTGTTGGAGGTGCAATTACCCTCAAGGGATTTGTAAAGGATTTTGGAACACTTGACAAGAATACTAGTGCCAATTTGGTTGCTACCTATCAAGCTGGTGCCTTCTTTGGTTCTTTTGCTGGTTACCCTCTTGGACACTTTGTTGGTCGACGATGGGGTCTTACCACTGCTGCTCTCGTCTTTACTATCGGTGCTATCATCATGACTGTCGCTAGTCCAAGTACAGGATTGACACCAATTTACGTTGGACGTGCTATTGCCGGTCTCGCTATTGGTGCCGCTTCCAACTTGACTCCCATGTACATTGCAGAAATCTCACCACCAGCTATTCGAGGTCAATTGGTCGGCATGTACGAAATCGGTTGGCAAATTGGAGGTGAGTACTATCGCGATTTTTTTTTTCTTTCTCTCTCTTTATGGGTGATCGTCTGCTGACTTCTACTACGCCATCCCCATCTTCTGCTGCTAGGAATCGTTGGTTTCTTTATTAATTATGCTGTTAGTACCACCATTGCCACCAGTACACTTCAATGGAGGATCCCCTTTGCCGTTCAGATTATTCCCGGTGGACTTTTTGCGCTTTCTGCACCATTTTTAATCGAATCACCTCGATGGCTCCTTTCTCGAGGACGAAATGAAGAAGCTGCTAATGCACTCTCCAAGATTCGTATGCTCGACCGATCTGAGCCATACCTTGTTGAAGAACTTAGTGATATGGACGCTGCTCTCGCTGCTCAACACACTGCCAATGGTGGTGTTGGATTCTGGGCTCCTTTCCGATCCGTCTTTACCGACCGAAAGATGCTCTGGCGACTCTTCCTCACTTCTTCTCTCTTTGCCTTCCAAAATGGTACCGGAATTAATGCTGTGAGTACTCGTGTCCTTTTGTGAACCTTTTTATCAAGCTTCTAACGTTTATTTTTTTCCTATTAACAGGTCAATTACTATTCTCCTACTATATTCAAATCACTAGGAATAACCGGTTCCAACACAGGATTGCTCACTACCGGTATCTTCGGAATCATCAAGACTCTTGGTGCTCTTCTTTGGATCTTCTTCTTGATTGATCGACTTGGACGAAGGAAAATCTTCATGATTGGTGCTGCTGGTGGCTCGATTGCCATGCTTGCCATTGCCATTTACATTGCCGTTGATCAACCTGCCAAGCACATTACTGGTCACCTTACTGGACCTGGTAAATTCTCCATTGCTTGCTTCTACATCTGGACCATCTTTTACGGAACTACTTGGAATGGTACTCCTTGGGTTATCGCTTCGGAAATTTTCCCTCTTCATGCTCGAGCCATTGGTCAAACTTGCGGTGCTTCTAGTAACTGGCTTTATAACTTTGCCATTGCTCGTGCTACTCCTGTTGCCTTTGCCAACATTGGATATGGATACTACCTTATCTTTTCCATGCTTATGCTCATCTCTATTCCATACGTCTTTTTCTTGCTTCCTGAAACTAAAGGTATCCCCCTCGAAAAGATGGATGAACTCTTTGCTACTCGACCTATCCGAAGTGCTGGACCCATCCTCATGGCTCAACTTCAACAAGAACGAAATGATCACCCTGCTGTTCACTCACTTGGACGAGATGGCAAGCACTCTTCTGGTGATGTCACTCCTGAAAAGTACTCTCGAGGAAGTCTTGAAGTCAATACTGCTACCGCCTAAATCGTATACATTTTCATAAATCATCATTTCCTGCTACTTTATTATATCTTTTGTTTTCTACTACCACCACCCTCTCTCATGTATAATAGTAACACAGTTTGCTAGGATAGTATTCAAATGTCACGAAAGATTGCATGTCACGATTTACAATAGCTCGTCTGATGACTGAATTACTCTTTCAATAAGCAATTTATCTTGTCAACTGAAGCAATGGTAAGACCTTCGTACCATGGTCTCTCTCTCTCTCTCTCTCTCTCTCTCTCTCTCTCTCTCTCTCTCTCTCTCTCTCTCTCTCTCTCTCTCTCTCTCTCTCTCTCTCTCTCTCTCTCTCTCTCTCTCTCTCTCTCTCTCTCTCCTCTTCAGCAGCCCACCCACCAAAAAATAGCAATTAATTGATATGTTCATTCTATCCGATGAATTTGAATAGAAGAATAATATAAATAACAAATTTAGCAAGCCACCACACTTTGAGTTTTAATTATTGCTTTTTTTTATATATCCCTGTTCAAGGATCCCAAAAATATTAATATTAATCTAAATTTAATCTCGTCCGACTTTGAAAACTTTGTTGGTGTTCTTTTACTAAACCAACACGCTCTGCTTTTCTGTTTTCCCTGACCTCACAACGACTTGAGCGACTCTTTCTTTACAAACAGGGAATTCGGCATCGCGCTGCTCAACGCTTCGTATGAGCACACTATATACTTCTATTTACATATATTTCAAAAATGTCATCTCGCAAAAGGCCAGCTTCTTCCTCGGGGTCAGGCGCATTGCCGGTTTCAGAGGTGGCACCACCATCAACACGATCTCGTCCAAGCCCTACTACTTCCACTCGTAGGAGAACAGAGGCAACACCATCATCAAGTGGTCATACGCGCGTTGCATCCGGACTTCAAAGCCCTTCCTACAGTCGGATCAACCCAGAACAATCAAAGAGACCAGCAAAGGGCGATTCAGCATCTCCACAACCTTTTCTTCGCACGAATTCAGCAAACAGTCTTGATGGTTCACTACAAGCCGATCAAGTGATGGACTCACAAGCATACAATATTCTCAAAAGTGAAAGCCAAGAAGGAATGTTAAACCCGGCAGCTACCGTAACAACTGCCTCTTATGATGCTGATTCGAAATTCTCTATGCCGCAACTTCCATCTACCTCCGTGCGCACCACTTCATCACAGCCTTCGCAGATGGATAGCAGCACAACTTTAAAGTCTGGCTCTACCTTTTCGAATATCTCCCCTCCAGGCCAACAATCAAGTAATGTAATTTCTCCTCCCATCAACCATCGTGGTGCTGATAGCTTCAGTGCTAGTGGTAGTGGAAGCGGTAATGGAAGTGGCCACTCGTCGTATCCAGCACTTATTCAAACGGCCATCAGTCAAAATCGATATCAAAACTATGTTGAAACTGTGACAACTCGAAATCTGACTTCATTTGCCATGATGGATTTGGATGAATCACTACGTGCTCTTTACTTTGCACCTGTACCTTTGATGGTATTGGATCAAAATCGAAATGTTAAGATGTTAAATCGACCTGCTGAAATAGTCTTGGGAGTCGACATTTCAATGTGTGCAGGACAACGATTGGAACGGCTTGTTGCACCTTCTTCAAGACAAGCATATACTCTAGCTCTCAATGAAGCATCAGAAAAGCTTCCGAAAGTGGCTTCTGGTACCAGTCTACCAGTTAGTACTCGGATTCAAATTCAATCAGGAGAAAATAGACCTAGTATTTGGATTGATTTATCAATCTCAGCTTGGCATCCTACTGATACAATTTTTAATTCAAGCGATACTGATCGATCAAGTTTCCGAAGAGAATCAGTTGAAACAAGTCCAAGTGTACAATCACCTTATAATTTGGATGGAGGTGTTCGTTCAATGGGTAGTGCAACTTCAAATTTTCAACGTGTACCTCATGAAGCACTCTATACAATTTCAGTATTACCTTCTAAAGAAGAGACCAAAAATATCCAATCTACTTCACTTGAACTTGCACTTCGAGATGCTGTTTTACAAGAAGTTGATACATCAGTATTAGCAATGAGTAGAGATGGGAAATTAACATTTCGAAATAAGGCTTGTAATGAATTGTTTTCAGGATTTCAAGCTATGGCAGATGTCAAAAAAGATCATACTAGTGGTGATGACAAGGAAGAAGAAATTGACTTTTCTTTTGTTACAGAACAGATGCTTGTCTTCGATGAAACATTTCAAATACCATTTCCAGAAGACAATTGGCCACTTTATAAGAGTGCGGTATTGGGACAAACTGGACCCACGATTCGAGCTGGATTAGAAGCAAAAGGAAATGGTCAAAGAGTTATATTGGAAGTGACAGGCAAACCAGTTCGAGATAATAAAGGTTATGGTCAACATATTGGTGGATTTATTAGTTTTAGAGATGTTACTATGGATCAAGAAAAAATTAAAACGGAAGCAGAAACAAAGGGAGATTACTTTTTTAAACAAACTTGTGATTCCATGCCACAATTGGTTTGGGTAGCAAGTGCTGATGGTTATGTGAATTGGTATAGTAAAAGTTGGTATGATTATACTGGTGCAACTTTAAATGATTTGATTGGTATAGGATGGACATCATTTATACATGAAGAAGATATGCCAGAAGCAAGTAAACGATGGAGTTTTGCTTTACGAACTGGATCACTTTATGAAACTGCATATAGATGTAGACGTCATGATGGAATTTGGAGGTGGTTCCTTGCTAGAGCATTACCAGTATTGGATCCAATAACACAAGGAATTACAAAATGGTTTGGAACATGTACAGATATTCATGATCAAGTTGAAGCATTATCAGCTAGTCGTCGAACCCAAAGTCAACTTAAAAGTGTAATTAATCATGCAGCAATGACTTTATGGGCAGTGGATACAGAAGGTAGAATAACAGTTGCAGAAGGACCAGGTGTTCGACAATTAAAATTAATTCAACCTAGTACACCTGGTTCAGAAAGGGAAGCTGGTAGTGCAAGTGCATCGATTGGATTTTTAGATTTAGATCAAGGATCAGAAAAACCAAGTAATCGTTCTAGTGGTCAAACTAGTAGAAGGAGTATGATTGGAAGATCAATTTATGACCTTTGGGATATGACCAATATTAGAGAATCAATGAATAGAGCACTCAAAGGAGAATCGTTAGTAGAAGAGATGGAATTGGATGGTAGATGGTTTAGAACTTCTTATACACCTCTTCGAGAACAAAGTGGTGATGTAATGCCATTCTTGGATGATAATCAAGTAGAATATGGTGATGATGATGATATTGACATGACAAAAGGAGAAATTATTGGAGTTGTTGGGGCTTCAATGGATATTACTGAAAAGAAATTAGCTCAAGAACAAATGGAACAATCTTTACTTGAAAAAACTCGTGCTTTAGCAGCAGAAGGAGCGGCAAGAGAAGCAAGTAGACTTAAATCTGAATTCTTGGCAAATATGTCTCATGAGATTCGTACACCAATTGCAGGTATTATAGGATTGTCTGAACTTTTACTTGATGAAAAAGCTTTGACAATACAACAGCAAGATTATGCTGAAGCAATTCAAAGATCAGCTGAAGGGTTACTTACAGTCATTAATGATGTACTTGACTTTTCAAAAGTGGAAATTGGTAAACTAGATGTTGAACAGGCACCATTTAATTTAGAAGTACTACTACGTGATGCAAAGAGAATGTTGACTTTTGCCACTCAAAAGAAAGGATTAGAATTTAGAGATTCAATGAGACTCAATTATAAAGGTCAAATAGTAGGAGATGTTGGTAGATTACGACAAGTTATTACCAATTTATTAACAAATGCCATTAAATTTACTGCTCAAGGTTATATAAGTTTGGATGTAGCGGAATTATCAGAAGATACTAGTCACTTATTAGTTCGATTTGATGTTCGAGATACTGGTTGTGGAATTAGTGCTGAATCACTTACTAGATTATTTCAACCATTTTCACAAGCTGATCCTTCTACTGCTAGAAGATTTGGTGGAACAGGATTAGGATTGAGTATTTCAAAAAATTTAGTAGAATTAATGAATGGCGAAATTGGATTAAATTCAATTGAAGGTCAAGGTAGTCATGCTTGGTTTGTAATTCCATTTTTAAAAGCAAGTCAAATACAACAAGAAGAAGAAGAAGAGCAAAAAGAGGAAAAAAAGGTTGAAATGCCAGGCTCATCTTCTGGTTTACCAATTAATGAAAGGAATACGCTTACAAGACCAAGAAAGGATATTTGGATTTTAATTGCAGAAGATAATGCAGTCAATGCAAGAATTGCTTCCAAAAATGTAGAAAGGATGGGATTCAATTGTCGAATTGCAGAAAATGGTTTATTGGCATTGGAAGAATTAAATAAAAATGTATATGATATTGTATTGATGGATTGTCAAATGCCAGAATGTGATGGTTATCAAGCTACAAAAATGATTAGAAGATCTCAAAATGCTGATATTCGAATATTACCAGTTATTGCATTGACAGCAAGTGCAATTAAAGGAGATCGAGAAAGAGCAATTGAAGCAGGAATGGTAGATTATCTTGCAAAACCAGTAAAAAGACCAGCATTAGAAAGTACACTTTGTAAATGGTTATTTGATCAAGATGCAAGACAAAAATTATCAAAATTTATTTATCTTCCACCACCATCACCAGAAGTTAAGTATGTTGCTTCCATGACAGCAACAACTTCAATGGTTCCTACAAAATCATCATCATCATCATCACCACCACCAATTTCAAGTGTTCGATGGAATGAAAATGTTCAAGTAGATGGAAATTTGGTAACAACTGCATTAAGACAACAAGGAACAAGTGGAATTGGTAAAGTGACATCAAGTCGATCTTCAAGACCGCGTCATGATCGAAGTTCTTCTTCTTCTTCAAGTTCAACTTCATCATTGTTCAAGATTCATTCCTCTTCTAGAAGTAGTAGTGGTGGTATTCGTAATCATAATCAAATGTTTGTTGCAGCACCAACATCACCTACTGGTAGTAGAAAAGTGGATAATCTAAGTGCTGCTGCTGTTTTAATGGCAACAAGATCAACTTCAGCAGATGGTAAACCAATTAAATTAACTTCGGATGTAGTAAGAGCAGTAAGACCTTTATTAACTACTAGAAGTCATTCTTATCATTCACCTTCTACTTTATCACCTGCTGCTGCTGCTTCTAGTCCAGTAAGAGTAGATGACATAAAGACTTTCTTTGCACCTCAAGATACTACTACTGACACTGAGAAAGGAGAAGCACCTGTTGACCTACCTCCCAATCTGGAATCTCTACCAAGTGTACCGGGAAGAGACTTGGATAGTGAAATTCGACAGGCGACATTTATAGGAGACACAAGTAATAAAGCCAAAGAACTATCAGACGACGCAAATCCTACTCAAAATGATTAATTATCTTTCTCTATCTTTCCATCTAATTTTTGGATTCAAGGTTTTATTTTGCAAATATGCTTGCTATCTGTCATACATGCTGTACCGTACACCCTTCATATCCAATTTCTTGTGTAACATATATATTGAAGTCAATAGAATACTTATTTTTATATTATATAAAAATGACTATAGACATGATAGAGATAGATAGAGAAGAAAAAGGAGAAGCATGGGGATAACAAAGAAGAATTAGAATTTACATACCCATTCTCACCATTGCATTTTCAATCGATGCTTTTGCTTCTAATTCTGCGCCAACTAAAAGATTTAATGCATCTTTAAGTCGACGAGCCATTTGAGGAATCTTGTGCGATGGCTTCTTCCAACTTTTCACCTTGATTAGCGAGATAATCAATATCCAAACTAGGAAATTGAAATTTTTTTTCATAATTAGGACTGAGTGGATCTTTGTTCATTAAAGCCAATAATCTTGGTGAAAGTTCTTTATCATCAAAATAAGGTCGTTTTGGGTATTTGTTGTAATTTAGCAGATTTACTTTGAGAAATTAATCAATTAAGGCAAAGACTAAGCTTTCAAGAACCAAGATCTTTAGATCGAAATGAAGAAAATTTGAGAAAAAAGGATCGAAATTTAGTATTTAGTGTTGGGACGGAATATTTTATAGATTTTTTCATCCAGTAGGGTAGGTATCAAAAGGAACAGATACAGATACAGATACAGAGATACAATCATTCTCTTTTACAACAATTTAAAATTCTTTTGTCATACCTATCAATGAGACAACAACAACAATAATTGGATCACCAAAACCTAGTCAAGTAACACGTCTTTTACAACACATTGATGACGATTTGCTAAGTATAGAACCGATATAATTCAACACCTCACAAACTACACTTTTGGTCATTTCATATCTCTCTCTCTCTCTCTCTCTCTGTTTTATATAGCCTTTTGTTCCTTTATACATCATCAAAAGATTTGGTAATGAATTATAGTATTATTATATCGACAGGATAAGGAATTTTGACAAAAGTAAAATTAGATTTTGAATTGATTTAAGCGTAAGCAGCCTTTGCAGAAGCGAGATCAGCATTGAACTTGTCAGCGCTGTGGGAAAAAAAAAAGAGGAAGAGTTTTTACACATGTTAGTAAAGAGTACTACCACTTCATTATTGTATATTAACTTACAGAGCTTTAGCAGCGCTACTTTGACTAGCTGGAGCAGCAGCAACGAGAGCTGCACCAAAAGCAGCTGTATCTGTAGCCAAATTATTGATATCAGCTTGAGCCAAACCAGTAACAAGTAAACCATCGAATTTAGGTTTTAGTGCAATAAGACGAGTGGTAGCAGCTTTAACATTAACTTCAGTACCGGTAAGTGTGTTGATGATAGAAGAAGCGTCTGCATCCGAAACAGGGTCAGTATTGCCTTTGACATCGGTAGTACCTTGCTTGATTTGATTATCAAGACTTTGAGCAGCTGAATTGATACTAAGAGCTTCCAAATATCCAAGGTTGGTAGCAGCAAGTTGTTTGTTTAAAGCGGTGACGGCAGCATCAATGTTTGTTACGTCAGTCTTGACTTTAGCGATATCACCCCGAACGAGAGCAATGGCAATAGCAACAAGGAAAGCAGAGGTAAAGAAGCGCATGATGATTGGAAATTGGAATGAAAAGGTAGAATTAAAGCAAAGATGGAGATATGGAGAAAAAGAGAGAGAAAGTGAGGATGATGGGCAGAAAAAAATGGGAACTTCTTTACGAAAGCGGGCCCCCTTTTATGCTTTTAAAGATGGGGGTGTTACTCTTTACTTCCAATCACTTAATTTTGCTAGGAAGAAGAACATAACCACCATGGTAGGCAATTAATGCATGTAAAATCCCCAATTCCACGGAAATTCTTTGAGCATCATTCGACACTGTACTAGAGAATAATACACTTGCTTTTTCCATGGCAAATACCTCTTTTTCATCACCCAAATTCAATTGGCGCTAAAATATTGGTGGTTAATTACTTTACCCCGGATAACATAAGGAAAAAAAAGACCCTACAGTAAATTTTAAACTTTTTAAGCTTAAAATTCTATAAATTGAAAACAAACAAGAGTAGTAGTAAGTAGTACGAGAAGAGAAGAAAATTATGTTCGCGCACGCGCTCTAAATTAGAGGCAATTTATGTAAATTCGAAACTTGCACTAAATAATATAAAAAAAGGACTCTCTCTCTCTCTCTCTTTGTGTGGGGTGAGGTGGGGTGGAGAGAGAGAGAAAAAAAAAGGGCAAGGGTAATAATAGTGTGAAAAGTGGATACTGTTTAAGGAGATCTTGCTTTTTCTCTCATAAACACTGCTGTGATTCCCGTTCGATGTTGTCTTTCTTTTGAAGAGAAGAAACATATGGAAGCTCTCTATTTTTTTTTCTTTTCTAAATTTCCCGTTGAGAAAAAAAAAAGGTAGGCGACTAAATAATGACACTACCAGAGATGCATACAGTAGCTTGTCCACCAACCCAAATCTTAGATTGATTTTCGTATTGTATACTGATTCTACCACTACGACCTAATTTAGTCCCTTGAGAAATGATAAAATTATTCACTTTTTGAGCATTTGCTGCAGAATTCTTTGCACGTTCTTGTAATAATACCGCCAATCCAGCACTTTTGAAAAGTTTGTTTAGAAAAGAGTTTAATCACCAACAAGAGGAAAAGGGACGGCACACACTCACGCAAAACTACCAGTCACCGGATCTTCACATGTACCCCGCTTAAAAAAAGTTCTCACTTCTACATTAGCGCCTTGTGGTTCCTTGTCTTGCTCATATTTGCCCCATATACCCCACAATAATCCCTCTTGATGATTCAAGTTTAATCCTTTCACGTTCACATCAAGAACAGCTTGAGCATCTTGAAGTTGAAAAGCACACCATTCTGGTCCATTTACAATCCAATCAGCGCTTACTATACTTTTTGAATTTATTTGCATAGCACTGCATGCTATTTTGATTGTTTCTTCATCTGCCTTGCCAGATTTACGAAGCAAAGGAGCAATAAATGAAATTGTATCATCTTTATCAACTTTTAAATCAACCATACCAAGACCACATTCTTGTGTAATTTTACCCGACTCTCTAACTTTACCTCCCCAAGCCAAATAAGCTTTAGCACTACCAATGGTAGGATGACCTGCAAATGGTAATTCATATTCTGTTGTAAAAATTCGTAACTTGTAATCTGCTTTAGAAGCATTTGTAGGTGGTAATATAAATGTTGTTTCAGATAAATTTGTCCAATTGGCAAACTTTAACATTATTTCATCGTTGAGATTGATAGTAGGGTCCAATGCAATTACTACTGCAACAGGATTACCCTTGTATGCTGTAGAAGTAAAAACGTCAACTTGGTAAAAGGGTAAAGAATGAGACATGGTGAAAAGAAGAATTATCTTGTCCACTGATGACGACAAAGCGGTAGTGTTAAATTTCTCACACAAGATTTTATTCTTATTTTTGGTGTGAGTCAGAATAAAGTCACGCACGCACATACAAAGTTGAGTCGATATATAAAAAAAAATAAAAACACTCGAAAAGCAATACAAAAAAAAACACTTGTATTCTACTACTGTAATTCAATACGGCCGAGATGTTGTGGACGAGCTTATAATTTTGCCTATGCTCATCAATCTCCTAGATGCCAACTTTATCCTCATCTTTATAGCTCTTTGCCATTATTTAGAAGCGTCGAATTGAAATGTAATTGTGGACCCAGCGATAGTGACACAGTATGCTCCCTTGACGATATCATATCCTTGAATATAAATGTAGATCGTACTCACTTGACACAAACCTAAACTCGAACCTTTCAGACCACGCGAGAAAGATGCCGCGGACCAACCTCGTTTTCATTAGATTCCAAATTTGTAGTAATGAATACAATAATTTAGGGACTGTTATTTTTTGGTGACACCCACCAAGTAATTAGGAAGTTTGGTCACGTCATACGGGGGTGTGTGTGTTGTTATACTGTACTCTGATTCTTAATTGCTTTATTGCCAGTATTTTTCCCAATGCTTGAAAGGAGAAAAGGAAAGAGACAAAGTTGAACGCTTGTAAAGTTACCAACCGCATCATCCTCAACATGTCTTCTACCGTCTCCCAGCAAGGTCATCCTGAGCCAATTCCCATCATACTTTGGTGTGTGCCTCGTTCATGCTCTACAGCTTTCGAACGAAGTCTAATGCAGCGAAAAGATACTAGAAGTTATCATGAGCCTCTCAGTATGCCATTCTACTTTGGAAAGGATCGACCTTGTAGAAGATATGACGATGAAAGATGTCAAGCAGATGAAACAAATTGGAATTCTACCATTGAAGAGACACTCAAGTCATTACTAGATGAAAAGAATTACAATTCTAATTTGGCAAAGGGTAAAGAAGCATGTAGATATATTTTCATCAAGGTTAGTTGGTAACTAGAAAAGAAGGGAAATTGCTGCTTATTCCCTTTTCTCTTTATTTTTCTTCTTCTTCTTGACTTGGCACAGGATATGGCTCAGTACGTGTTTTCAGCTCAAACACTCAAGGCACTGCATCCCAATTCAACAGTGTATAAAGGTAATTCAGGGGGAGCATTACCCGGTCCATTGGAAAATCCTACTGTTTTACCAATCGATTTACTTCGAAGGTTTAAACATACATTTTTAATTCGAACTCCTCAAAAGAGTATTCCAAGTTATTGGAAATGTGTTCAAGAAAAGGCAGCTGGATTTGAATACTTTGATGGAGCCGAAGCAGGATTCTTTGAATTGAAAATGCTATACGATTGGATGGCAAATCCAGAATCATCCTTTCACAAAGCAGCAGAGAATGATGACAGCGTTACATTACCAGGATTAGTTCAAGCTCAACCACAACCACCACCTCTAATTGATGCTTCAGTTTTATTAGCAAATCCAGATCATGTTCTTAAAGAATATTGTTCCGCTTTGGGTATTCCATTTGATCCAAGTATGTTATCTTGGGAAAGTGGTCCAGTGGAAGAATTTAAAGCATGGGGAACATATCACAAGGGAGCAGAAAATAGTACCGGATTCAAAAAAGAAACTCCAATTGAAAAGGATGCAGAAGATGCAGGAAAAAGACCACCAAGTCATTCTGGTTCTGGATTATCAGATACTGCCTCTAGTGAAGCAGATACAGAAACAGAAGCGGATGCAAGAGCAAAACAAAAGTCAAAGAAACAAATGCCAGAAGAAGTTTTAGAGACTATAAGGTGAGTTAAATGGAAACGAAACACAATTTTTACTAAAATACATTTGGTACTTATTATCATATATATATATTGCTAACATTATTTACAGCGCTACCATGGATGCATACAATTACCTCTTTTCTCGTCGATCGATTAAGCCACCAGGAAAGTAAGACTTGGATACATCAAATACAATCAATTCTCTTTTTTTGCCTCACTGGTGATATTACCTAGAATGTGCGTATTAATTGATAATCAAAAGGTAAGGGGATTTACAAGTGGGTTCGCATTAGAATTCTGCCTTGTATTAGGGGAAAGCTTTCAAGACGGCATCGCAATTAGCATCCGATGGAGCTTGTCTTGAACCTCGTTGTATCGCCTCCATTGTCTCTTTGTCATTTTGAAACTTTTCCCATGTAGGTACTTCTAATTCGAACCCGCTAAAAATAACAATGAACTTTTTAGCACACTCTGTCCGAGAAAACGCTTTTTTTACTTACTGTGTTGATCGACTGTAGAGTTTACCAGAAAAGCGAGAAATTGGAAGAGATGCTGTTGGGTCCTGTTGAGACCTACTAATCAGACCGAAGGTTTTCCCTAGTGCATTCCAATAGATGACACTTACAATTGCATTCTCCGAATCTAATATATCTTGTCGAATGTAAAGCATTTTGACTCTTCCAATGACAAGGGTAGTAGTATGATGACCTGCATCATTACACCATTCCTTTGTAAATTCAACTTGTAATTCCATTGAGAAAGGTGCTTCCTATCAGTAAGGGGGGAATGTGTGTGTGTGTGTGTGTGTGTGTGTAAGTGAGTGAGGATGGTGGCAGTAAATTAATTCCTACTTTACAAACTCACCCCTACCCTTGGAGCTCGTATGGTACGACTTGGAATAGGTGTAAGACCACAAAGAGCAAATTCAGAAACCCCTGGAGGAGCATTGATGGAAGCAAAATTGAGCGCTTCAGCGTATGGTTCCGAGCTGTGAGTGAGATACAAGGAATCAGTATAGAGTATGATGACTTGGAAGAGGGAGCTTGAACAGTACTACCTACGCTGATGAAATGGTAAAACATTTATTTTCCAAAATATCTCTCTCACTATCCTTGATTCTCTCTCTAGATCCACCAAAGGAGAGGGATACAAGAGGAGGATCATGGCTTACCATATTATACCAGCTGACAGGTGCCAAATTAGCAAGACCATCTGCATTGTATGTTCCTACCAAAGCAACAGGTCGAGGTGACTAAAACAAGATGTACTTTTAATACGCTTTTATATTAAAAAAAAGACTTTCAAATCGTACTCACTATGCCACTCAACATAATCTTGTATAGCGCTCTACTTTCAACTTGCGTCTTTCCCATTTCAATCACTTTAAAAGGTATACGATCATTTCCAGACTTTTGAGATGTATTATTTGATGCTGCTGTATGTGAATTTAATCCTTGACCTGCTTTCCAGTCAGGATCAATTGGTTGAGATTTTGAGAAGCGGATATTACAGTCATAGGCAGGTCTGAAATCATCGCCGCTCATCAAAAAAAATGGAAAGGAAAAAAAAAGGTGTTGATTGGTAAAATGAGTAGAGAGAGAATGGTGCGTGCACGCTATTATTATTTATTTATTTATTGATCTTCTCAAGTCGTGTGTGTTGTATTTAAACCTCCTCGGAGTTGACGGCATCAAAAGTGGGGGAGGGAAGAAAAAAGAAACAGGCAACTCGACGGGGGTGCGATAGGGAGCCATAGGTAGGAAGCTAAAATATGCAAAAATATGCAAGGAATGAAAAAACTTTTCCCCCTCTGCCGTAGTGCCTAAGCACGTGAAGCACACCACGCGACATGTAATGGTTAAATTTATGATATTGCAATATGATCATTGAATCTGGGAGTAGTGGTGACGTAGGGATTGAGTGAATGCAGCATGTATAGAGTCAGAGGTGCTGCCTCGAGCAAGACCAGCTGCCTGAGCTGCCATTCTTGCATTTAAAATAGATATTTGAGATATACCTTGTTCGGTTACTACGTCTGTATAATGATCAATAAGATTTCGGATCTGAGCAACGGTCAATGTTTGACGAGTCCTAGTCTGACTACTACCTGGTTGATTGAGCAATTGAGAGTCCGGTCGGACACTATTACGGATCCTTCGACTCCTTTGATGCCTCTGCCGTGCTCTAGTCTCCCTTTGAGTCTCCCCTGCATAGAGTATACTTTCTCTTTCAACAGATTCATGCTGACTTGGAATTCTGCGTGCTACGGTTCGAATTCGGCCCGCTCCCCTTTGAACATCTGGCTCAAGAGGTGGAGGTTGACGCGTCACACTGGCTTGAGGATCGTTTAAAATTGGCGTAGTGGTTGGAATTACGTCATTTTGCGGGGTAAAATTCCATATTTCGAGTGTTCTATTGTCTGTGGGTAAATGCCAATGAGCATGAAAATCTTGCATGGTAAATGGAAATTGTAATTGTGTGAGTTCATTAATCCTATGAAAGCATGGTATTCCACAATCAAGTCTAGCTCGACATAGGCATACATCAGTTATCTCTGTATGATTGGCTATCATCCCTTTGTATATTTGATACTGGTCACGGCTGAAGTCCAATGCGTATTGAGACACCTTCCCGACAACGTGCTGATACAAATGAGCATACTCGGGTTCATATACCCATGGCGGGAACCATGAATAACACCGTGAGATAATTCCAAAGTTTTCTTTCCGTTGTATCCGAAGTGCTTCTTTTAAGGAACAAACATTCTCGTTGAGTCTAATACCACTGTTCCGTATGAAATGCTTGATTGTAGCATGAGCCCCTTCAACCCTTGAAGTAGCTCGGGTATTGAATGTTAGAACATCTGAGCTAAATGCATAAATGAATTTTGTGGGGTACTTTAGAAACCAGCTTCTCTTGCAATACTGAACTGCTTCACGGTGCTTTCCTTTGGAATATTTCTGTTCGAATGCTTCCATTAAATCCTGATATATTTCTTGATTGGCAGCATACATAATGTCATTGGCTGCTTCTACAAATGCATTCCATTCCCGCTTACTGAAGAGCTTACGGCAATTTGTTAATATATTGTTATTTATATGCCAAATGCAAAGCATATGCCGTGCCTGGGGAAACACTGCTGTGATGGCGTTCATGAGTGCTTCTTCACGGTCAGTGACTACAACGCTTGGACCAAATCCCGGAGAAAGAGCTTCTCGGAGCCGAAATAATGCCCATCTGTATGCTTCCGTGGTTTCCTCAGACATGTAACAATAAGCCACCGTGAAGGTTTTGTAATTGCAATCGAAGCCTACAATATGGAATAAAGGCATGTCATAGGCATTAATCTTATAGGTAGCATCCATGAGTAATACTCTACCAAATTCCCGTGTCATTTCCATGCATTGCGGGGTAGTAAAGAATAGGGCGGATAACTTATTATTAAGATCTTGCCTTGTTTTAAAAATGAAGCCATTCAACGGTAGCCAGTGTAAGAGACCCTCCACAGGCAGAAGACCACCTTTAAGCTGCTCCCGCTCCTTCTGGGCAGCATTCTGGTAATCCTTTCGATAGCCGCCTGACTCCTGATGCTGTGTCAAGAGTGTTGCAGCACTAACTCCACGTCCTACTTGTCTAGCAATGTCTTGGCATATTTCAGGGGTAAATACCCGGTTTGTGTAATGATCGTCTACAGATAAGAATGCTATATGATTATGATCCGCATTATCAATGACAATTTGAACGCCTTCTTCTCCTGTGGCTTGAACCTTAACAAACCATGGGCATTCTGTACCTCCAGACCTTCTATTTCGCTTCCGCTCATTTGGAGGTATTCTACTGGTATTTTTGGTCCATTTTGAGCACCGAAGGTGGGCTCCACGATTGCCAAACTTGTACCTCACTACAACTGCATAGCCCTGCCATTTGGCATGCTCTTTAACAGCAGCAATGGCACTTTCTCTGCATGGATAGGTGGTCTCAGTAGGTGGCAACATGCTCCTAAAAAATAAGGGCATGTCAATTAGTAGAATAAGGCGTGAGAAGCGTTTTAAATTTTTAAACACGATTCTTTTGAGGTCGGGAGGGTGTAAGTAGTGTGTGGAGGCACGCGTCTAGAACGCGAGTATGTCAGAAGAATTAGGCGCGTATACTAACAAACATGAAACTTAAATTATATCCGTGGCTTCCGGGCTCAAGTCGCGTGTCAGGCCATGGGCACTTTCTCAGTCAATATGCATAATTTTAAAAAAGGCACTTCCGCAGTCACCTAAAATACAAAAATTTTCACTCTTAGCGTTTAGCCTCTGGCTCCGTATCGCCCCCCAACTCGACGCGCGCATCTTGTGTGTGTGTGTACTTATTTGACCAACACATGATCATGTCAAAAAAAAAATTAATTTTGGCCAAAGCATTTGCATACATACATACACACACACACACACACACTTTTTAAAAAGCATGCATGATTCCAAAAATCCACAAGGCTCATTTCTCTGCATTAAGGATTCTGCTTGGCCCCTTCTTCTTCACGTGTTGCTTTGAGGGGAAACTTGGAATGAATACAGTTGCTTTCTCTACTTTGCTTATATTTTCTTCCTCCACCTCTCTGCACTGTCTCAAAGTCTAGTCCTAATGTCAAAGATCATTGACCTATTGGGTTCAATCGTACTATACGTTTACAATACATTTCGTGCATTATTCAGTACAACTCATTGCACAACTGGAAAGCATACAGTCCTTTTACATTCATCACCACTTGTACGATATCAATCACCACTTTATGTTGCCATTTCAATCTTGACTCATGATGTTAAACAAGATCAAAGGTTAGATGTTAATCGACTTAAAGTAACACTTGTCAGGAGAGGATGGAGAGCAGGTTTATTTGGATGGAGTGCTGCAGGTTATATGGGTGTGTCTTTAAAAAATGGAGTTGATGTTTCACCAGAACATCAAGAGAAATGGGGTAGCAATAGTGGTGGAGAAGATTACGAAATGCATACAGAGGGTAATGAAGCTCAAGATGATAGTCAAGTTACACTACTTCCCAAACCTGCCTTATCAACCAAACGTCAAACATCGATTGAAAAGCAATTAAAATCTACAACGATTCAGCATGGATTACCACCTCACAAGGTATTGGCTACTTGTCTAGTTCGAATTCCAGCTTCTTCAGGTGATGGTTACTTTCGACTAGCTATCGATATACCTGGTCAATCTATTGCCTTTTCACCAAACTTTCGAATCTTTTCCCTTTCACTATCTTCTGCTTGTCCTCGAGGTTCTTCAGTTCTACCTCCTACAGTAGTACCAGAGTTAATTCTTCGAACATTGTCGACTGCTCTCTACTCTGCTCTTCTTGCTTTATTTCCTGTAGCAGCAATATTAGAGAAGATTTTACCAAGAGGTTGGGCAAAGTGGATGATGACAAAACTCTATCGAGCACTTGGAATGGAGAAAAAGACACAAAATTTATTAAAGGATTACAAAATTCAAGATCGAATTGATGCTGCTAAAACACAAGTTGATCAAAAAGTTCCTTGGGCAAGTGCTGGAATTCGAACTCAATTTGAGATTCAAAGAGATGAACAGAGAGGTGCAGGTGGTATGCTGTATGCCTGGAATTGAAACGGGAAGAAAACTAAAGAATGTTGTGGAATTTGTGTACACCTTGAAAATATACAATACAATCTATTGCTTTGAGTGCTGTTATTGTGTGCTAAAGTGATGATGGAAGCCTGATCCTGGCCAAGCAAAAGTCCGAGAGTAGTACATTCATGATGATGATTACTACTATCACCGCGCCCCTCCTCGAATTCCTGTGGTAGTCGTTTTAGATAATTGTCGCCTCGCTATAAGAAATGCCCTTAGTTGACTTAGAGCCAATCCGCCTACTCCAAATACTGCTCCTTGAATGATTGGTGACAAGATTTGATCTCGAACAGTGAGGTACAACAAAGGCCACCTAATGTAAGAAGAGTACGTCAGCTACTATACTAAACGTTTATTAAAGGACTACTCACCATTCTATTCGTAATCGTCCCAACCACAACTCTGGTTCTCCCCTTTTAGATCGAGAAGCCATAATTTGTGGAGCTGAGTGTTTCTCACCAAGATTGGAGTCCTTTCCGTTATGATTTCCATCTTCTGAATGACGTTGTTCCTTTATCTCCTCTGCTGCTTCCTCTGTCACTTCATGTACGAATCCCCTAATTGATGCCAGGTAAGATTGTTCAAATCGCATATCTGGAATAGAAGTAATAGGCAACTTGACATTACTACGACGAGGTGATGGAGACCTTGAGAGGGATGGAGATGATATTGATGAATTGTTAGACATCGGTCAAGTGATGATCGACTAGATGAGAGAAGGTGATAAAAAAGAGAGAGAGAGAGAGAGAGAGAGAAGAAACGTAATGCAATGTTAGAAAAGTAAAATAGAAAAAGTAGTGGGCAGTCGCGAAAGTATTTTGTTGATTTTTAGATTTTTAATTTTTAGATTTTTGATTTCTGAAGCCTCCTCATCTCTTAGCGGTAGTCAAGGCCTCGTGAGAGAGTGTGTATGATATGTGATGCGAGTCAAATTCAAATTTCAGGGTAGAGAAGGCCAGCACACAAGTGTAGTGAAAGAATATCAACAGGTGAAGAAAGTTCCAATTCAATTCACTTAGAGAAATTTATAAGTAAATTGACTCGGAACTTTCTTCACGAATTGATAGGTCACAGGTAAAAAAAAGAAAAATCTTTTTTTAATTACTCTTGATTAGTAGTCTGTCACTGTGAATTGGTTTTTTATTGTGACTTGTACCTTTCTACTGATATGTTATAACTGCACCTTTTCACTTCAAAGCACATCAACGACCCTTTTAGATTGGTACAATTACAAATTGAAAAGAGTGTTGGAGTTTATTACAAGTAGAAGATGCATAAAAATGTATAATATAAGTGAATTTTTTATTATTATAATTATTGTCGTCGTCGTCGTTGTTGATGTTCTTCTTGTCATCGTCTATCCACTAATTCGACTACACGTAAAACTACCTCTAATACTTCCATCATTGTATTGATCCATAATATCTTTAACGCTTGCATAGAAACCTCCTACTAAAATAATGAGTCCAATCAAGATACAACTAACGTTTGCCAAAGTAAGCATTATATTTTTTTTACTTGAAAAGTAACCTCTCTCTTGAACAACAATTAAACCTAATAAACCAGGAAAATAAAAACTAAATCCTGAAATGAATAAAGAACTTGTAATGGAAAGTAAATCATTAAAGAATGGAATGGCTTCTGCAATAATCCAAGCAATAATTGTAATTGTTCCAATCATACTCAACCATATAGACCAACCTTTTTTGGTATTGACATATTTGATTACGCTATTGCTAAATGCTCTATCCATAACGTACCTTGCAATGACTACGGAATTGATAGAGCCACTAATAAAAATGACTGGTAGAGCAACTCCAAATGCAATTCTTGATATCGTACCACCTGCAGATAGTAAAGCAGGACTTTCTACATTATTTCCAATCAACGCATAACCTACTGCACCTGTAATTGTATAAATGACAATTTCAGTTAGACCAAGTACCCAAACTGATTTAACGTAATCCTCTGGCTGACTCATTTCGCTCATGAAAGAATATTGGCAAACGGCAAAAGAGTAAGCAAAGACGATGTTGCTGTTTTTAAAAAAAAAAAAAAAAAAAAAAAAAAACAAAAAAAAAAAAGTTTTAACACATGAGCTAAAAGAACTGGAAAACCCCGTATTATTTTAAAACTCACGTAACAGCAATCATTGCAGAGCTAAAGGAAGTTCCTGGTGCAGGTAAAGCACTCCAATTTACAGCAGCTTGACCTCCTGGTTGTTGATTAGCTCGAACACCAGTTGCAACCAAAGTAATTATAATGGCAGCAATAATGGAAACAAAATCTATATAACCTAAGATTGCCATTTCACTAAAAGTAGGAGGAATAGCCAATAAAAAAAGTAGAATGGCAGAAACAATTCCAAAAATTAAAGAACAAATTGGTTTTTCCAATATTGTTTGCCAAGCAATCGTTCCAGTCAATGTATGTGATCCAACTAAAAGTGTTAATTGAAGTACAAACATGACACCCATAACTTCTTTTAAAATTTTACCAAATCTAGTATATTTACCAGCCATTAAAGGTCCAGTATCATGATAATGTTGTACTCCTGGATATTTTAATTTCACTTGACCAACGACGAGGGATGTATAAATGCAAATTAATCCAATACCAACGCATAATAAAACTCCTGCTACCATGCCAAGAGTTGCAAATGCAGAAGGAATACTTAGACTTCCTAAAGCAATTGCTTCTACAATTAAAACAATTACCAATTGTAACCAGCCTAATTTGTGAAATTTTTCTGCTCCTTGAGTTTGTTTTTCAACCATGTAATCATAGTCTTTTTTTTCTTGTGGTCCTTTGGAGTTGGTGAATGCGGCATCTTGACTTTGACTATTTTCTTTATTCAAGCCTTTTGGTGTTGTATTCCCATCTTCTTGTTGAATGAGAGAGGGTGCTGTTGTTGTCCCGCCATATCCCTCTTCAGAAGAAGCCATTGTTGAAAAGAAAAAAAAAAAGGAATACTTGACTTAAAATTTAGGTGTGTTTGCTTTAAAAAAGAAAAAAAGATGCGTGGTTATTATACTGGCCAGTCAAGGGGATAGACAAGAAAGACAGAGCAATGATGAGTCTTTGTATACTCCTTGGCTGGAGCAAAGATAAGAAGGTAAAAGTAAAATAGGAAAGGGAAGGGAAGGGAAGGAGAGGGAAAGGGGGAAAGAGGGCGGAGTTTAAAGATGAAGGGAGAAAGGAAAAAGATGAAGCCCACCTAGTAGTAGCATTACTTTTGCCCTCTACAATTTTTTTTTCTTCCTCTATCCCTCCTCTCAGTCTAGCAGCAGTACTCGCGTTGGAGGAAAACCCTCCCAGCTAAGAAACGCCCACACGAGTAACACTAGATCGAGAAAAAATAAAAATAAAAAAGAAGAAAACACGCACTCAAGACTCCTCTCGAGTACTCACTCTATCAATATATTTCTTTTTTTCCATTTGATCCCTTGCTTTCTCTTTATCATTTATTTCATCTTTAAGCTCTGTCGCGATGACGCAGAGAAGAAGGGACAAGGCGGACAAGCAACCGCTTCCGCCGTTTTCCAACCATGCGGAACGGAATTGATTGACTTGAAAAAAAAAAAAAAAAAATTGGGGAAGAGTAATAATAAATCCGCGGCAAAGTGCCATCATATCAGTAGGCTTTTTTTTTTTCTTTTTTTTCTCGATCTATTATTATTACTATATTGATACGGTAAAGTCGCCGTATCATTTTAAACTCGGATTTAGAGCTTTACTACTCCCTTTTTGAACAATGACGTGCATTTAGATTCAAAAGTTGTTGGCGTTACAATAAGAACCTCTGCGCCCCCCCCCATCTTCAATCTATTTTTTACAAAATAATTAATCTTTACCGCTAAAAAAGCAAATGAAAGTTTCAATATTGCTAATCCATTTTGATGAACCGGTACCTTTTTTTTCAGTAGCAGAGTTGCAAAGGGAAGAAGCATCATTCCTGTTTTTTTTTTTATCTTTGTCTCTGTGAACTTGTAGTAAAGTTATTGCTAAATTTCGTGCCTTTGCTGCTTTTACCTCTTGCTCGGTGGTGATTAGAAGACTTGATAATAGTACCTGATCTCTTTCCAGTGGTGTGAGATCACCGTACAAAAGTATCATGCTGTATACTCCAGCATGACCTAGCTCATTACCAAGAAGCTTGAGCATTGCAACGTACTTGCAAAAGATGAGATCATAGAACCAATCTTGAATGTTTGTATCAAACGTGTAGCTAACTCACATTTTCTTCGTTGGATCCCTTTCCAATACTTCTTTCACCTTTTCCAAACACCATTTGACTTTGTTTGAGCTACCTTTATTCTTGTATTCTCGAATTCTTGTCCAATTATCCGACATGAGGTAAGGCTGACCACACTCACAACCTATTGTTGAACGATTTGCCAGAGTTGCCAGCATTGGCAGATGATTGGACCTTGTGTGCGCAATTCTCACAAAGAATGTGATTGCAGTCGGCGGCAAAAATTGGAGAAGCGTTAGTCCCTCCCAAAGGTTGTTCTGCAACGGGGGCATTGAGTTGCATAGTCCTTTGCTTGAATGAGTATTTCCTCTCGCTTTTTTTTCTTTTTCCCACTTGCTTCATCATACTCCTACTAAATTCTAGTATCACTTTATCGACAAGACGTGAATCACAGCTGAGCATACAAAGACGACTGATGATTGCTAGAACAGCTTTGATTTGTACCCTTTGATTATCTTTTGATGTATTATTGGATTGATTTAGCCACTGTCTGACCTTTGCTGAAACTAGAGAAAGGCATTGTTCATAGTAATCATTGTCCTTGTCTGAAAGAAATATCTCTTCTATCTTGATATCAAGACCAGGAACTTATACTATGCGCTAATCCATCATATTGAGGATCTCCTTAGTACGTCAAAGGAAAAAAAAAAGAATTTGTAAATTTGATCTCGAATTGAAGATGCTCTACCATGCTAGGTATTTCAGAAGAGGCTTGGTAACCCATGGTCTCCCTTTTCTCCGGATCACTAGCAAATGGTTCTATTTTCAACCAGATGGCAAGTGATACAATGTCTTGCAAACTGTTTCACAAGGGGTGTCCCAGTGATGGCCCAACCAACGACAGTCAGTCTTCAGATTATTGAGCGAATGAAACATTTGTGTTTTTGAGAGTGCGCATTTTATGAGCCTCATCGACAACAACTCTGTTCCAATGAAGTGTGTGAAAAGCAGATGAATGTTGTCGGAGGTCTTCTGTCCTTCCTTTGGGACTTCATCTTCTTCATCGCTTCCCTCGGAACCTTCAAAGTCTGCTTCACTGGGGCTTGATGTCTTGCGTGTATCGAAGTAATCGCTCTCGCACCATTTCTTGTATTCATTGCGCAATGTATCGTAGGACACAATGACAAAGTTGACATTTAGTACAGATTCAATTAGTGATGGATCATTTTGCAGAAGAATAGCAAGCTGCTTGTCATAGACTACCTTTTTGATGATTTCTGGATCGGTATGGCGATTGATCTCCTCGATCCATTGACTCACAAGTGATTTCGGGCTTACTACCAGAGCCGCACGCACATGATTCTTGGTGGCTACGCTCTTGACAACCAGCTTCTTCGTTATCTTCTTCATACTCAATTCTGTCTTTTATACTTGGTATCATTTTGCGGCCTCGAGGTAATTTTTTGTCATCTGCTGCAATATGAGCTATCACTGAGGGTAGAACTGAGCATTAGTCCTTTTTTTTTGTCGTCACAAACAAGGGCTGACCGAATGCTATACGTACTAGAAAGAATCTTGCCTAAACCCATCTCATCTGATCGTACACCACCTTTGGGTACCTCAGGACGCTCGTTGAAAATTTCCTTTGCTCACTATATTTTCCCAACATCCTTCTGCTATCGTCTTGTGCAGACATTGGGTCACTTCCACCCTGAAGAATTGCTTTTGGTGCTCCCTTTCAGCCAGCCAGTATACCGCCTGCAGTTGATGGTCTTTGAAAATAAGTACGGATGCCTTTTCTGCGCGATCGCTCTTCATCAGCATAGAGAAGCATCCTAGCGGGGTGTGTTACGTCACTGTGCAGTGTCTTGTAGGTTGTATCATTCTGCATCGCTTTCAAATGGTCGTATCTAATAGATTCGCTTTGCCAATATTCTGCCTTTTCTTTCTCTGTCGAATCAAGCAGAGGCAAAGTAATTTCATCTTTCTGAAGAAGTCCTTGTATGTACTGTACGTAGTTGTCCTCTCCCACATTCTCACCCTCCAATCGATCAATTGGAGGGTGAGAGTGCCAAAGGTAAATCTACGACTAAAGTATTTGGACCATAATGTGAAAACTTCAGTTCCTTTACTTTTATTAATTCAGAAGATGATAAAAAGGAGATTGCATTTTATTTTCTCATCTTTTTTTACCTTCATTGTTCCCTTTTCCCCCTTACTGTTGTTGTTGGTGGTTATGATGTTGAAAAGGTAATCAAATTGCTGACAAGAACAATATCTTATTACCACTCCTGCGAAAACTTGATCAAGTATCCAAAAAAAAAGGGGACAAGCGTAGAAGGATATTAAACAACTCTTCAGTTTAGATTAGTGTCCAATTTTTTCAGCTTTAGCAGATATCTTAATACTACAGCCTCACTTTATTATTTCTCTTTCCATCATTACATTCGTGTGACAGCGTCCTTTACTCAAAAAAAGGACAGAGAGAACGTCAAAAGATTACAAAAGAGACAATTCGATTTCTTAAAGCAAAGATAGCAGTTACGAAAACAAAAAAAAAGGGGGGGGGGTAAGCACAGTCACACACCCCCATCAAGCAAATGTAGTTCCATTCCACTTTTGTTTATTATAATCGACTACACTTGCTTGTAATGCACCTCCAACAGTCTCTTTACCTCCATTAATAGGTCTTGTGATTTTATTTGCACCTTTTCTAACATTAAAAGTAGCCAATAAGGTTTGATCAGAATTTGGTAAAGTAGTATTTTGAATTCCATAAAAGTGAGCATTTAAATACTCTTTACGAATATCCAAAGTAAAATAACCACGAAAACGACCTTCTGCCCAAACAAGATTACGATTTTTTTTAACAAGACTTTCAGCTGCAGCTTGATATTTTGCTGGTGTTAATGTTTTTCCATACGAACTTGGAGATGAAACAGCTGTACCAGCAAATTCAACACCAAAAGATCCTTTTCCTGTTTTAGAATCATAAAGATCTGTTCTATTTTCCCATTCTTGATAAATTGAATCATAAACCCAAGCAGCATGACTATCTCCAGCAAGAAAAACGACATTATCAATATTATTTGATCGAATAGTATCAAACATTCTTCTTCTATTGGCATTATATCCATCCCAAGCATCATTATTTTTGAAAAAAGGTGCAGGATAATTGACATGATTTACAATAATTTGTTGTCCAATAATTTTCCAAGTAGCTCCTCTTTGTTGTGATTTGATGAGATTGTGATATAACCAACGTTCTTGTTTGCCACCCATCAAAGATCTATTTGTATCATTGGCCATGACTGCAATTGTAGCTGTATTATAATAGCTGTATACAATACAAAAGATCTTTCCCATATCAGTATTGCGCGGCATTCAATAATACCCATTTTTATTTTATTTATTTATTTAAAAAAAGAAACTCACAGATCTGTAATATCTCGATCATAATTTCTAGTGTCCAGCATGGAAATATCTGCCAATTTACCATATTGAAACTTTCTCCAAATACGTAGAGTATCTGCAGCAGCAGTATCAACTTGTCGAATTGGCATCCATTCAAAGTAAGCTTTTACGGCATTTTTTTTTCTTTCTGTAAATCGAACTCCATCAATTGTTCCAGCTTGAGTATTGTTTGAATCTGCTGTTCCTGCTTTCCATGAATTATCTGCTACTTCATGATCATCCCAAATTAAAAGCCAAGCCTTTTGTTGATGTAAATTTTGAAGGCCTGAATCATTTCGATAAGTAGCATAACGTAAACGATAATCATTCAAAGTAACAATTTCTTTATTCGGTTGTGGAACTCTATTAATAGCTCTTCCATCTCCATATGCATTTCGACTTCCATCACCTGCACTCTCATAGATGTAATCACCCACATGAACAGCCAAGTCGACTGAGTCAAAGGGAAAGAAAAAAAAAGAAAAGGGGGAATTAATAATGATCGTCAATTTTCAACCAATTTTTTTTTTTGATATTCTTCTTTTTACACGGCGACGCTCACCATCTGATTTTGCTGCATAAGTATAACTATCAAAATAACCAAAAGGATAATTTGAGCATGAAAAGACTGCCAATTTGAGAGATTCAACATGTTCATCATCTGCTTCTGGCATTGTTTTAAATGTACCAGTTTTTGAAACAAGATTATGATCATGACAAGCAAAAAATCGATAATAATATTCACTTTTTGGTTTTAAACCTGTAGTTTCTACTTTAAAACTATAATCGACATCTTTTGTTGTCCAAGCATAAGAACTATCTACTAAATCATTCTTTTGCCAACTATTTTTTTTCTTACTAGTTTGATAACGAAGACAAATTGGTTCCATTGTAGTATTATCTTGAGGAATAGGATGAGTCCAAAGAATAGCACTATCATCATAAGGATCACCAGAAGCAACTCCAAAAGGAAATGTAATACCACCTTGATAACTATCTTGACCATCAATACCTTTTTCTGAATTATATTCAATTACAAGTTGATCAGCAGCATGACCACCTTTTGCTTCTGATTGAAGTGAACGACGCTTTCTTTTTAAAGCTGATCTTTTAAGAATTTGATATCCAATTGAATCTACATCATGAGCTAAACTATTTTGACTTGAAAGGGAAGTTGACACAGGTGCTCGATAAGCAATATTACGTTGTAAAGGTGGTAATGCTGCTACTTGAAAAAAGTAGAGATTGACCAAGAATGCTAGAGTAAGGAGTTGCATGTTCTTTACAAAAGAAAAGAGGGGGGATAGATATTGAAAAATGAGATAGAAGAAGGAGAAGAGAAAAAGGAAGAAAGGGGAAAGAAGATGAAAAAAATCTTAGAGCACAGACCGTTGGTTATTTCCTTCTCTCCCCCCCCCCTTTTTAAAGAGCCGCTCGGTCGGGTTTTAAGAGAAAATCAAAAAGTTGAATTGGTAGTCAAATCCAGAGAACATCATTGGAGCGCAGGAACACTTGCTCTCTCTCTTGTCCTTTTTTTTGGAAGTCGTCCAGTATTAGACAGTTGCAGAGTAAGAAAAAAAGATACAAAGAGATAAAGTCAAAATTTCCTTCCAAACATTCATAGGAAGAAGCTTTTTAGCGTAAAAGTGGAGTCTCATCTTCAATATATGACAGAGGCCACGTTCAACGCTAAGAGGAATTTTTAGTAATTTTTAAATGCCAAGAAATTATTTTATTTTTTTTTATCATTTTGGTGGTCTCTCTCTCCTCCGCTCACACTTGAATAAATGAAAGAGAGTGTGTGTGTATGTGTGCCTGCGTCAAAATCATCAACTCACATTCTCGCTAGACGATAGACGATAGAATACACAAGAAAAAAAAAGAAAACGTGGGGGACTAAACAATAAAGATTATATTCATGCCTGCTTCCAATGGGAATGGCAAAGGCAATGGGAATGGAAGATATGACAAACAAGACAAAAAAAGACAAAAAAAAAAGGAAAAAAACGTACCGGTATCAGAGACAGAGAAGAAGAAGTGAACGTGAGCTAAATTTCAAATTCAAGACCAAATACTATACAAAGCTTTTAATTCCTTGTCGCTCAATTTATCGGATTTAGTATTGCTATAATGTGATGAATTTGCTGCATTGGATGTCCTTTGATGAGCTGAATATGGTCCACCACCACCACTACTACTACCATTGCTATTAATACTACTTGCACTACCACTTTCCATCGATCTAAGAGCATTTACTTTTATTCGATTCAAGGTATTCATTTTTCCCTTTCCATTTTCTCTTTCCATTTTCTTTAATTCTTTTTCACTAAATGCAGTAGGAGGTAAAGAAGTACTGGAAAAAGTATCACTTGATCTTGTTGAATGAAAAGATTGAGTTGATATATTGGAATGATCATCATTCCCTCCGATAGTATTGGAACGAGTCATTAATCGATGATTTTCAGAATTATCTCGAATTTCATCTAAACTAGTCCCTCTACCAGAATTTGCATTTGCATCCATGACTTTCATATCAAGTACAGGAATTGTTGATTTGTTAGAAGAGTCTGAAGATCTTCCAAATATGCTAAATCTTTTCTTACCAACAAAAGTGACTGAATCATTTACCGAGAGAGAATTACCATTATTACGAGGATTGTTTTGAAGTGCGTTGGGTGGGTGTTGATGAAAGGTACCAATTGTTGGCGCACTAGGTCTTCTACCAGTTCCATTATTTGGTGGTGGTGGTGGTGATGATGAAGATGAAGAAGAGGAAGCTATTGATTGATTTAAAATAATTGAATGAGATACTGCTCGACTGACTTGACCTCCTGATGATATTCCCTTTGAATTTGTTGCTTCAAAGCTACCTGTCAATCTACCATCTAATCTATTCTTACTACTACTAGTAGTCGAGGGCAATCTTGAAGTAGTAAAATCTGATCCACTCATACCCAACATTCTTTCTGCTTTGGAAGGTCTTCTCGTCATTTCTACAGTTTCAACTTCATCTGTTTCCTTTAGATTATTTGATACATCTCCACCTTTACCTCCAGATGGTCGCCTATAAGAAGTCGGTGAAGTTGTCAAAGAAGTTGGAGGTGTAGTGGTGGTAGTAGTAGTAGTAGTAGTAGTAGAGCGTACTGGATTGAGCATAGATGAAATTGATGATTCTCCCAAATTAGATTGATTGGGATCATGAAAAATTGAATTAATTGTTGGTGTTTGTAATGATACCTCTCCTCCACTACCAGTGCTAGTATTGGCCTGTTTAATTACAGCACTAGTCTTTTGAACCCATTTTGCAATTGCCATGACTGTACGTAATGATCGAATTTGTAAAGCTTCAAATCCACACATTGTTGCCGCTTCATAGAGTGCTACTGCCAATCGATGCCTTTCCAAAGGTGATAAAGATTGATGTAAAGGAGTACTAGGTGATAATGCTGCAGAGGTTGGAGTATTTACATCTCCCATTGGTGGTGCTAAATCACTTGCTAAAGAAACGTGTGCTGCATGTTTTGCCCAAATTTGTAATTCCTCCATCTTGTAAACTTTTGAAATGATTAATAGAGCTGCTATTATGGCTGGATGTCGTTGAATAGATGTGCAAATGGATTGGGTATATAAAAAGATTAGTAAAGCCAATACAACAGGACTTGGCTCTCCAATAACGAGGTGTCTTGGTGTGATTCGCACTTCTAAATCGCTAGACAAGGATGTCGTTCTAAGAGTAGAAGTAATAGAATCTCTTGGCTTTTCATCTTTCATTTCAAGTCGAGGTGTTGTAGTCTGAGATGATGGTGGTGGTGGTGGTGGTGGTGGAACAAGATTTGATTCGATACCACTACTTTGTAAATCTTGTACCTTTTGCCAAGCTTCTTGTCGATATTCTTTAATTATTGAATTAAACCAAGGCCACCTCTTTTCTAAAATTATTCGATCGCAACCCAATTTCATTCCATCTGAACAAATAATTTCAAAATCACCTCTTCCTCCAAATGTTGTTGAAATTGGATATTCTTCTTCTTCTTCTACTTCTTCTTTTTCGCCTCTATCATTTATACTATTTGCCGGTAATGAATGACTCAAAGTACCCAATACACTACTTGTTAGCTTTTCAAGTCCAAATTTAATTGTATCAAAAGAGTAATTCTCTATAGGAGGTTGAGTAATACCCCATGCTTCCAAATCTAATAGTAAAATATGATCCCAATTTGTCTGTCTATGATTATAATCTGATACTAGATCTCGATCTCGATGTCCAAAGATGATTAATCGATCTTGTTTAGGCCATAAAATACCTCGATTCCATGAACCACTTGAAAGAACAGGTCCAACATCTAATCGATTCCAAGTCATCTTTGGAAGATAAAGGGCCCAAATAGCAAAAGTTTGTGAAGTATTAGCCAAGTAGGTACCAGAAATAAGTAAATAATTACCCAACATGGCTCCCATAGGAAATCGAAGTCCAGGAGGTAAGCTTACACCATTCATGGATTCAGATTGATCACTTGTATTGACAAGATCTTCATCATTACCATTAATTTCTTCTCCTTTTTCCTCTTCTTTTCTCGTCATGGTTATAATTTCCATTTCTCTTTTGACATCAGTAAAATTATAATTGGTGTAAACATAGATAGGTAATCGCTTTTCTTTTCCTTTTTCATCCCAACTTTTTTTGCTCGTTGAAAGAGGAGAAAGATTCAAAGTAGATAGTAGGCTTTCTACACCATTCTTTTTGTTTTGCAATGAAGATATGGAATCCTCTGGTAACTTTTGTGTCTGTTTTCCAGATATTGTATTTTCATCTACAGTCCATACTGGTCCTACTGCCAAGCTTCGATAACTACCTCTTTGCTTGCCAAATTGTTGTGAAGCTGTCCATCTTTTTTGCTCTAAATCAAAAACATTGATTGTTTCAACATAGTGATTTACCATATCTTGACCTCCAATAATTACCAAGGAATGAGCAGTAATAGAAGAAAGATGAGCATACCTAGGTTCCGGAATAAAATTAGACTTTGTATGCATATCATCTTTATCTTTTACAAAATCCAATTCCCATTGTTGTGTTGCGAGGTCAAAAGCTACAATTTCATTCAAGACACATAATTCTGATTCTTTACCTTGAACATATCCCATTCCACCAAATACAATTAATTTATCATTCCACAAGTCGCAAGAGTGAAAGTAACGAGGTTGAGGTAAATTTACTAATTTTGAAGTAGAAGCGACTGCATTTCCTTCACTTTCAATCATTGTACCAGAATGCCGAGTCCAATACAGATTTGATAGGTCCAAAATGTACAAGTCATTGACCATACGTCGAGTTGTGACTAATCGACCTCCAAATAGATAGATCTTTCCGCATGACGACCCCTTTGAAGATGATAGTGAATATGAAAATGAAGAAGATGAACCTGATAATACTTTTGACTTTTCTGAATCATCATCGACTAGGACAATCGAAGCACCCTATCATTACAGATTTAAGAGAAGAAGAAATTTAATCAGCTTCTTATTCACCTTCATCGCTCTTTTTCCCAAAAAGAATAGGTTCAATCTCTCTCCCAATCTCAGTCTTGTCCGCCTACTCACCACCAAAGGAGGAGGTATATCACCTTGACATGCGTGCCAATGTGCAGCTAGACTAGCTAAAGGAGCATGAGCAGATTGTGCATGCATTTTTGATGTCAAATTTGGTAATCTACACCTCTGCAGTAGTAGAACTTGAGACTTTTACGAGCAGCAAAGAGAGGGTTAGGCGATCCGATCCATGTAAGGCAGCGGAATAAAGGACCTGATCAGAGAATGTGTTGATTGCGATCCTTGGTTGAAATGTTGACTAAAGGTATGATTGGTTGATGTGTCTGTGAGAGGTAGTCAAAGGAAGAAATCGAATTAAACAGGAGTCAGATGAGATGAGATATATATATATATGTGTGTGTGTGTGTGTGTGTGTGTGAGAGAGAGAGTGTACTTGAAAGGTGTAGCGTGAATTGATCTCAATAATACAATTTTAGACTCTCTCTGACAGAATCTAGGAGTCGGGCGATTTTAAAAAGAAAAGTAATCCCCCTACATTCAAGTCTATTTTCTCCTACTTTTAACCCGTACGGTTGGAGCAACAAACAAAGAATTCTCGACGCGTGGGCTCTCGCGACTTTACAACTTTAACTTTTTCCAATTGTCCTTATACACACACACATACATCACTTCGGAGATTACGACTGGATATCGGATCGACAGACGGCCATGTTCGGCGATCTGGGTCTTAAGTTGGTTCAAGAAGCTAGAGCAGCTGAGCAGAGTAATACCATCAAGCCATATAAGTGAGTATAAGAGAGAGAAAGAGGCAAAAAAATTAAAAATTAAAAAATTAAAATCTTCATTGAATAGCGATGAACTGATTCGATTAGTACTATTGGAAACACGACAACTACAATCTCATATTAATTCACTTCTAGCTCAAGGTGGATTAGGATCCGAGTCAGATCCAGCACTAGCAGCTCAGCTAGTCACACATCACCTGTGTGCTCAAAGAAACAAGCGTTGTCTATTGGCTTACCACCATTCTCGACTTTATTTTCTTCGACAATTCCTATGGCATAATGCTGGAAGTCTCACACTCACCTTGAATCAGTCAATGGAAATACCAAGTAAAATGAACACTGACGTGGAACAAAAGACAACATTGCGATCTCGTCTTAGTAGCACAGAACTCGATTATCTTAAAAAGTACAGCGAACTGAATCTAGAATACAAGAGTGAATTTCTTGATATCGTAGATATTGCTTCTCCTTTGCGTCGAAGTAGTCATCGGGATGATGTCGGACCTATCAAGGAACTCATGGTTTCTGTGATTGCCAAGGTAGATGCCAAGGATGTTCAGACTGAGCGAGGAAGTATCAATCTGAGGAGGGGTGAAAGGATGAGGGTTTTGAGAAGTGAAGTGGAAGCACTGATTGTCCGCGAATGGGTAGCTGTCGTAGATGACTGATGACAAACATTGAAAGCAGCAATCCAAATCGTCTAAGTTGTATACATAGTCAAAAAACATCTGTAATATTTACGCATAGTCATATTTCAATAGCATAATACAGGTTAGCTGATGTCGTGATAGTGATCTCTGATAATAAAAAGAGTAAATTAAAAAAAGGCAAAGAAAAAAATACTAAAAAAGAAAAAAGAAAATTGTCGTCGCGCATTAGGCCAGCCAGGGGAGCGGGCACATTGATTTGTTTTACTTTACCTTCCGACTTCACCTTTTTTTTTGACCGCTTTGGACTGTTGGATCTGGATTTTTAAGATACGAAATAGATTCCAGAATGGTGTCGTTTGGAAAGGAGGCAAGAATATTGACCTTGCTCGCCATAGATGTAGTCTTTTTTCTTGTAGAGATTATCGTGGGTAAGTCAAGGGAATTCAACTGATGAGAAGACACAAATGGACTGACCATCACATCTCCTTGCCACTCCCTATCACTGACATTTGTGATGAATAGGTTACTCTGTCGGATCTCTTGCTCTTGTCGCCGACTCGTTTCATATGCTCAACGATGTCATGTCTCTCATCGTCGCTCTCTATGCAGTAAGGGTGAGTATTCATCTAATCTAATTCCTAATTTTACTCGATATTAATCTTTCACTTTTTTCCTCGTCATAGCTATCTACCAAAAGCCAAGAAACACAAGATCCTCGCTATTCGTATGGTTGGCAAAGAGCCGAAGTCTTAGGTGCACTTATCAATGGAGTCTTTTTATTGGCTTTATGCTTTAGTATATTCATGGAGGCTATTGAGAGATTAGTCAATGTGACCGAGGTCAGCAATCCAAAATTGGTTGTCATTGTCGGTTCCCTTGGATTAGCTTCAAACATTGTTGGTCTCTTTCTCTTTCATGATCATGGTCATTCCCATGGTGGTCACTCGCATGGTCATTCTCATGAAGCTGAAGAAGCAGAACATGGTCATGATACAACTACACCAGACACTCCTGTCAAGGCTGTTCGACATTCTAGGGCGAGATCAGAGAGCGTTGGAAGTTTGTATGGACATCCAGCACAAACTCGAGCTTATGTAGTCAAGACAGCTCATGATTTGGGTTACGATGGGCCCATTTCTACCTCTTCAAATGAGGAAGGCGAGCGAGAAAGATTGGTATCTCGTAACAACTCCTATGGGGCCACTGGAAATGGTGAGCATAATCACAGTCACGCCGAAGGACACAACCATCAACACAGTCACAATGAAGAAGGGCATGACGTTGAAGCTGGAGATTCTACAAAGAAGGCCGGTCTTATGGCAGGCTTGTTTAGAGGAAAGAAGAAGAAGAACAAGAATGGCGGCAAAAGTCACGCTGAACATGGTCAACACTCTCATGGACATGGACATTCACATGGTGGGGAAGAAGAAGGTAGCATGAATATGCGAGGAGTATTTTTACATGTTTTGGGTGATGCTCTGGGCAATGTTGGAGTCATTGCATCTGGTCTATTTATCGCTATGAGCACTGTTTCTTGGCGTTTCTATTCAGATCCTGCCATTAGTTTTTTGATAACCATCATCATCTTTCATAGTGCCTTGCCTCTTGTCAAGAGCGCTAGTTTTATTCTTTTACAGGGTGTTCCGAGTGCAGTACCATTGGAAGAAGTTCGAAGAGCTCTATTACAAGTCAAAGGAGTTTTAAGTGTGCACGAATTGCACATTTGGCAACTTAGCGAAGCCAAAAATGTGGCTAGTGTTCATGTTCTCATTGATGTTGATGAAGCAAACTTGACATTGTATGGAGAAGAAGCAGATGAAGCTATAAGGAGGCCGAAAGAGGGAGACAATAGCAAGAGTAGTATCATGGCACAAGAGCATCGATATATGGATATCGCTGCTCAAATTCGAGGAAAATTACATCGATTTAATATTCACTCTAGTACAATTCAACCAGAATTCGTTAGAGGTGGCATGAGAGGAATTGCAAAAGTAAATGGTGTAGAGATTGATGAAGCAGTAACGGGTGAAGTTGGTAAATTAATTACTACTCAAGGTCATTTAGTGGAAACGCAACTTTCTCTTAATGGATCAGCTTGTCTAATTTCATGTGGACCAGATGGAGATTGTGCAGAAGCAGCATGCTGTCCACCCATTGCAGCAAGTGAAACGCCTTCCGCAGCTGGTAGCAGTCATGGATGAAAATTTAAATACAAGAGTATAGTCATGTTGTAATTATCGCATATTTATTAGTTTACAATACAATAGTAGAAGGAAAGAAATTTCATTACTTTTCAATATTGCCCATTGATTCCACTTGCACGACGAGTACCTTCAGCCGCTAATTGTTTGGCAAGGATAGCATCTCCTTCTCTACGTTGAATGCCTTGTTGAATTAATGCATCCTTGATGTAATTCTTTACTTTATTCAATCTATTCATCAGCTCCTGCTCTTCATCTGCCAAAGAAGACAATAGATTGGTCTGCATCTCTCTGTCCACTTCCATATCTGCACCTCGAATTACACTCCAATCGCTATGCCTTTTACACTTGCGCTTCGGTTGGCCACAAATTACAATTTCCTGATACAGTATACGTTCGCCTTCGTCATTGCATAATGTTGGATCAAAGTCCTTTGGCTCGTCTAGTATCGCTTTTGCTTCTTGGGTTTGACTCCAGATATACAATTTCGTGTCATCCCAACTCAATCGTTCATCATAACCACATCTTGGTTGTCCAATTGCTTCATCAGCTTTGATATTCTTACCAGTCTTGGACTTTCTATATTTACTCTTAGTAGCTTCACTTGCTTCCTCTACTTCACGTATTAACGGTAGATTGGTCACTCGATCATCTGCAATCTGTAACAATTTTGTACGAATGGCTAGGATGTTCAAATCGGTATCGACATTCTTCTTTCTCTCTTCCAATTCAATTCGTCTTTTATCTAGTCGAATTAATTGTTCTAACTCAGTAATCTCGCTGAGCCCAGACATTGTCTCACTATTCGCCTGATTGACTATACCTTCAATATCGGTAAAGTCTTGCAATAGAGTCGAGTTCGGCTGGTAATCTAGCATTGATTGAAACCACGCTTGTTTGCTTTCTCCTGTTGTCCAAATCACCACACCCTCTCTCTTCTTAGCAGAGAGTATTTGAGAAGACAAGAGCTTTTCTGCTACCTTTTGTGGTGTCATACCTTTGATTAATTTTGTCTTTGATATCCTCATTGCAGCGACTGAAATACCACATTCTTCGCTGCAATATATTGAAAGCGGTCGAAGGGCGGCATTAGTGCACTTCACTCTAGAGCATTTTGGCTTCCATGTTGTACGCTGTGTGGTATCTACAGGTAGTTGTTTAATACATATATACCTTGAACAGCTCCTCACCAACTTTTCGCAAACTTTTTACTCACTTGGCTCGCAACAGGGACAGGTGAAGATATCGACAAGCTTTACCTGATCGTCGGTCATCTTCATACAAGACGTGTGATACCATTCGTCACAGCTGTAGATGGTAAGAGAAAGAGACTTAGTCTTGATGAGAAGAATAAATCACTATTGGTATCTTCATTACTCCACTCACCGATCACAAGCGATCATCATTCGTTCTTCATCTATACAAGCCACCACCACCACCCCCAAAATAAAAGGAAATAAAGCATAATAGTAAGCATACTTTTATTCACGCTACTTATGATCTTGTCTCACCATAAAGTGTTTTGCATATGCAATATAGTTTCTCAACATCATCTTCTGAACCTCCTTGACTCGCGGCATTTTCATCTTCTCCTGCTAGCGTCTGCTCGTCATTCTCTACGTCCCTTGGAGTACTTAGTCCTGATGGCTGTATCGAAGACTTTTTTTTCTTTTTATATGTAGTCGTCGTACTTTTCTTCTTTCCCTTTTTCGTAACAAATTCTGATCCGCCTTCTTCTATATCCGGTGTACCAGTCTCTTCTGTAGCTACGCTGGCACGATCTACATCCCTTGCTTTTGCAGTCTTACTATTGTTCTTTGCTTTTGCTTTGCCCTTCTTTTTGGGTGGTACATGCAGTGTTTCTATATGGTCTTCCCCCGCCGCATTTAGTGGTGCTGCTTCCGCTTTCTCCTCTTGATCTGCAACAATCTCCCTAACCCTATCTTGCTCTTCGGATGAATTATGAATGCGCTTTCGAGACACGCTGCCATCCGTCTCTTCTGTTTTACGCTTCGATGATGTCAATTGCTCATTGGTAATATCGACCCCATGCTCTGTACCAGCATCTTGTACCTCTCTATCAGTATCAACCCCATCCTCCGCCACTGTCGCCATGATCCTCGACCGTTCTTGAGTGGTCGGCTGTTCGGCGAAATTAGTGGTTGAATAGTTCCGAGCTTTAATCACAACAAAAAGGCCAAAAGAAATATTTTTGGTGCTAAGACATCTCACGTTGGGATCTCGAACTGATTCAATTATTGAACCACGCGGCAAAATTGATTTACTAGCGAGCTCGCTCCACTGCCACTTTCAAAAGAAGACGAGGAGAAACTGAAGCGTAATGTGGTGCAGAGAAATAATTGGGTTTCAATTTGTCTTCCCCACCTTCTACTTTTTGAGTCTTTATCATATCTTATTTTACCATATACCAACTCAACATTCTAATCATCATGTCTCTTCAAGCTCAATTCGACAAAGCAGTGTCCCTAATCCAAGCTATGCCAAAGGTGAGTTTCACACTAGATTGCATACTTCGCTCGCATATATTAAGCATCACTTACACTTACACTTTTTACTCCCGGTAATTTTTAACACCTTCAGCAAGGACCAGTCCAGCCCACACAGTCTGAGCAACTCACCTTCTATGGATTGTGAGTGTCGAAGAAGCAGACTAAGATGATCATCTAACGCAATTCGTTGATTCTGTTCTACAGGTTCAAGCAAGCCCAAAACGGTGATGTTAATACATCTCGCCCCGGAATGATGGGTAAGTAAATCTCCAGTAAAGTGATAATTGGAAGGATGTGCCTGTTAATATCTTGCCATCTCTGTACACAGATTTCACCGGAAAGGCCAAGTGGGACGCCTGGAAGAAGAATGAGGGCTTATCTCAAGAAGAAGCCAAGCAAAAGTATGTTGATGCCCTTTTGGCTATCTTTGAAAAGAGTGGTGAGTTGGAAGAATAGACCGGTAAGGAGTTTAATAGATAGTGACTTCTATGCTCACAATTTACTGCCTATATCATCTCCCTTTACATCATATAAGACGAACCTGAGGCTAAGCAATGGTCTGAGGAAATCAAGACTGCTTCTTAGATTTTCGTTTGACCAAGATCTCTTCTAATCTTCCATTACAGGAAGGCAACTGTCACACAGAGAAATTTAAATTATGTAGAAGAATCTAAATCGATGCATTTATTGTTTCTAATCACTTTCTATTCGTGAACTGGTGGATAGCAAAACAGGTAGGGATAATGATGGGATTAGATAGCAGAAGAATAATGTTATGTACAATTAAAGCTTTTGCATGGCTGCAACATCACTTGATTGGACATATTCTTCGATCTCGGCAATCTTCTCTTGGAGCTCCTCGAGTGAGACCTGCAAGAAAAGAGAAGTGGTCAGAATCCAGTAGCGCAATGCAAAGCTTTTAACATCGATAACCTTTTAATTTTTACTCACCTTATCATCTTCAATTACGAGAGTAAATTGAATCATGTAGACTCCATATCCAACGGGGACCCGTTTTGAAGCACCCCAAACCAAACCATCTTCTTCCAAAGCTCGTACTTCCTTTTCCATGGCATCAAGATCAGTCTCATCATCCCATGGCTTGACACAGAGAGTAACAACAGACTTGGCAATTGTCTTTCCCTTGACGGCCTCCTTTTCAGCTCTCTTCTTGTTGTACTCAGCTACACGTTGAGCCTTGACTCGCTCCGCTTCAGCATCTTCTTCTTCATCATCAGAGCCAAAGAGGTCGACCTCATCATCGTCATCGTCTTCATCGCCCTTCGTAGCAACGGCAGCAGCAGCGGGAGTCTGAATTCCAGTGGAAGCGGCTGGTCTGAAAACCCAGAGTTAAGCACCAAAAGAACAGACTGAATGTTTAGTGAATACTGAAAAATTAAACTCATTATGTGACTCACCCTAAAAGTGCAGCTGCCTTTGACTTGTCACCAACCAAATTGGGGTGTTCCTTTTCGTAAGAAGCAATGTGAACAAACCATCGGGCAACGTGTGGGTACTTGCTCTCATCTGATGGAGCTTTGCATGCATCAAAGACGGCAACATCGGCTTGCGAAGGAGTGTGTCTATTAAGAGGAAATGAGATTAGCATCTGAAAGTCAATCTTGTAAATGAGTATTCACTCTTCTTCTTCTTCTTATTATTCCTTCCTCCTTCTTCCCTCCTTCGCCATAACTCAGATAGATCGGTAAAAAGTATTTTCTTCAACGCAAAAAGATTCGCGGGGTCTTACGCCGCTGGGCTCGGAAACACGGACCAAATCAAAATATTCATCATAGTCATCTCCAACATTCCAGCATTCTCCATTGCCAACACCTTCTTTGTCTTTTTGGTACTCACCCATCAATGTATGAGCGAGTACTCAAATATTTTTCGAGAATGGCAAGACCGCCGTCAGTGGAGAAGTCGGGTAGAGACATAATTGAGATGTAAAGATGATGTGTTGTAAAAATAAAGGTTGATAATAATGGTTGCAACCTTCCTCTTTCTTTTCTCCTTTCTAAAAAAGAAAAAAAAAAAGAAAAAAAAAAAAAGGAGGAAAGAGAGGTGTGGCAAGAACAATATAAGACCACGTGCTTTCGCTGGCTAATACTAAATACCCATGTGTTTATCAGGCGCGCCGCCCATTTAATTGCTTGATTACACTTTTCTCTCTTCCTCTTTTGAAGCAGTCAATCAAAGTCATATACGGCAATCTTGGAAAGTAATGCAATTTTTTTCTCCTTGTACGATTGGTAGGATATGAATATAAATTAGGGACATAAGAGAAGCAGAGAAGAAGTGGCACGTTTGTCAAAGTGATGATCCATCTTTTCATTTGTAATACGATCCCCGATATTAGAATGGCAGCAATCAATTTGACACTACCATACTGCTCATAAATCAAGAGCTACAGCCAGTATAATCACCTTTCAACACTGTCATACACCCGCTAGTATCTTGGCTAGTGTCGCAATCTCGAAGGTCGGAACAGCATCTCAAACAAATTCGTCTTGCTGCCGGTTCAATGAGAGAGACGTATCCAGCATCTGAATAGGAGTCAAGGGGTTGAGCAAGCAAAATTTATATAGTATCTCTGATTTGACTAGAGTACTCACATCCTGAACAAGCAGAGTTTTGAGGATTTCCACGTCCTCCGTCACCACCATTACTATCGACCTAAGCAATTTTAAATTAAAGATTGATAAAGTCAACCAAGGAAAAAAAAAAAAAAAAAATCTCATATCGAACTACCCTGACTACTACTAACCTGACCACCTTCATCTCTTGAATTGACAGTAGGCACCTTTTTGGGATTAAAACAACCAACAATTTGCTTGTATTTTCCAAAGCCTTTACCTGTAGTTATGCGTGGTCCTGTTGGGAACATGTCGGCGGCTAGAGTACCTTGTCCATTGAGTGGTTTTGTGCAGAAGCTCTTCATACCACCGGGTCTCTCGGCATCCCCAATATTTTCTTTAGATTTAGGCAAGATGAAGCACTGCAATTGATTGAAATTGGCATATTGTCAAGCATATTGTCAAACATAGGTACATCAATATAAACATTATTTGTTCAAAACAACTTACAAAATCAGTCTTGTCTGTAATGTGTACTGTGAGCGAATTCTTGGCCGCTAGAGAAAAGGAAGACAGACTGAGAAGAATGAAAGCACCAGATAGGATGGAAAGTCTCATGATGAATTGGAAAGCGAAGTGAAAAGGGTAGGAAAGGAGTGATACGAAATTGATGAATGAGGTTTGGCTTTACAATTTACATTGAGAAGCTTTATATATATATATACAAATCATCTCTCTCACAAGAATCCCTTGGCCCATATACGACAGATGTTTGGGTTTAAATATACATTTGAACATTAATTCATATATCATACGAACCATTGTATCTTTGATCTACGTTTCATTAAGGAGGCAAAATTGATTTGAGTTTTAGGATATGCATGGAAATAGAAGCGCGGGGCGGGCTGGAGCGCGCGTAATTTACATTTTCTTTGGTATGAGCCAAGCCCTCCCTCTCTCCTCTCTCTCTCTCTCTCTTAAAAAAATAGAGAAATTTCCTTTTTATGTTTTTGCCAAGAGTAGAAAAAGAACGGTATGTAGTGAGAGAAGACTAGGGAAGGGTCTTGTGGGGGTGTATGCTTACATAGAAGTGAATGTTCAGTCCAAGAAAGAAAGAAATGTTGCACTGACTTGCTTTGAGACACAGTAACATTTATTGACTACTTCAGATCATCTAAACTACTGCAATGGTCTGTCTTATAAGCAAAAAGAACAATACAGTGTTTATGAACATCAAAAGGTAATCTAATACGTGCATGCTTGTGTATTTATTTTAAATTGCCTTAGTTTTCGCGTGTCCTAACTCGGGGGGGAGGGCATTGTAAGCTTGTCACCCAGTGACAAAAGTTCTGACTTGAATCTACTAGTAAATTCAAATGATCTAAAGTCATAATTCATGTCAATGCGTGATAGGTTTGGATTTGTAGTAATTTCTCCTCCCCCCCCCCGCTCCGATTGGAGATTTTGTAATTGTTTCCGATAATTACGTCGGGCAATGGATTTATTTATTCATTCATTTTTTTTAGTGTTAAATCGATCGTCCTGGTACCTTTCTTCTCCAGTCTGTTGCGATCCATTTTTCTGCATCCAATTCTTAGACAAAGTTGAATTTTATTGAAATGACTGGTACAGTATTGCTACTCAATGGTCCTAACTTAAACCTTCTTGGCAGTAGAGAACCCGAAAAGTGAGTGAGGTATAGGGCAAATGGCTACTAAAACAAATTGACAATTGATTAACTTTTTTTCTTTACAGGTACGGCTCAGAGACTTTAGAAGACATTACAACAAAGGCAGCATCGCAATGCAAGAGACATAATCTCTCCTTTGATCATTTTCAAACCAATCATGAAGGTGTCATGTTGGATCGAATTCATCAAGCAAAATCAGATGGAACAGCATTCATTGTCATTAATGCAGGAGCTTGGACTCATACTTCGGTAGCGTTGGTAGATGCTTTGTCTGGTATCAATGTACCATTTGTTGAAGTTCATGTGGGTAGTATTCATAGCTGTGTTGTACCTCCAACGACAACTTAGATTCATATATTTTGACCCTATCAGATTTCCAATACACACAAGCGAGAACCTTTTCGTCATCACTCATACTTGTCGGACAAGGCTGTTGGTGGGTAACACAGTGATATGAGAATGGCAATTTACTGATCTAATGACTACATCTACATAATCAGGTGTTATTCTTGGACTTGGTACCTAGTAAGTACTGTTTCAATAACTTACTCATTACTACATTGCTGACGTTTTATCCTTGATCTAGCTCATATACAGCTGCCATTGACTTTGCCGCGCATTCATTGCAATCATCGTAGAAGCACTTACTGGTGTGTAAAATAGCAGCGGCAGCATCACAATTCAAGGCTATCGTAAATACGAGTGTTTGAAAATCAAAGATTTACTATACTTAGGTAAAAATTTACAAGAATAAATGCAATCTCTTGATTGAATCAACAGCATCTCTAGTAATCTTCTCTATTACTTCTCCTGCTGGGCAAATTTCATCAACTAAGCCAACACCTGTTCCTGCCCACGTTACAATTCTACTTTGATCGCCTTTTAATTCCGCTTCTTTATATTGTTTTTGCCTCTCTTCTATACTTTGACTATTTTCTAATTCAAAATCCTTGACTGTTTCATTAATTATACCTCTACCATCTACACCTTTTGGCCATCCCAAAGTTCCTCTAGCTTCATCAAATGCTCTTGTTCTTTTAGTAGATGCAGTTCCAGCTTCTTGTAACAATTTTTTTTGTGCTTCACTATACTCTGCTTCGGGTGTAAATAATAATCTTGTTCCTAGTACAGCACCATCTGCTCCTTGTGCCATTACAGCAGCCAATTGAGATCCTGTCATGATACCACCTGCTCCCAATAAAATTGGTTTTAATCTAGATGGATTAGAAGTAGAATAAGACGCAAGTCTACTTGAAACTAAAGGTAAAGCAGCTGATAGAGGTGGTGATGATCCCATACCATGACCTCCCGCTTCATGACCTTGTAATACAACTACATCAGCTCCACAATCTTCAACTGCCGTCTTGACTTGGATTTCATCTCCAACACCAATAAATAATTTCAATTCTTTTCCAAATGATGAATTTCCCATTCCATTTAATACTGCTTCTCTTTGTCGAATAATATAACTCCAACCAATCATTTCTTCTTCATCTCCAAAACTGAGCCAAATAGCTACTGGTTTTGAACGAAGAGCAACATTGATCAATTCCAAGGCAGGTGAATCAATTTCTAAATCATTAGTTCTATCTAAAGTAGGTGTAGGTGGTGGTGGTGGTGGTTTACCTTTATTAAGTAGAGTAAGTCGCCAAGCTAAAAATCCAATTCCTACATTCACTCTACTTTCTGATGATGATTCTTCAGATAAATTCTCAATACCTAAACTTGAGTGAGCGATTTCCAATTCCGATTTTAATTTGCTAGAAGAGTAATAACCTGCTCCTATAAATCCTAATCCACCTGCTTTTGAAACTTGACCTGCTAATTTCCCTCCAGCTGCATTTGCCATAGGACCCAAAACAATTGGTGTCTTGAGTCCTGTTATTAGCTTTGTTAATGGTGTATTGATTAGGGCCATTGTCGTGAATTAATTTGCAGAGAAAGAGCGTAGGGTAATGTGATCTATCATCTTTCTACTCTCAATCATCTATTATGGCGCGGAGAAAGCGGTTTAGATAGATGACTACTCACTCCTCCCACCAATCTAAATTTTTATTAAAAGTATTTTCACTCCGCGTGGCAAAGACGAAGAAATAACCCACATTTGCATCTCCTCCCTTGAAATAACCCCCCGCAAGTCCGTAACAGAAGTTGTAAATGGACTAGCGACGCTAAATTGACTAAAATGCTTATCGATGGAGTTCCACTTTAATCCCCCTCTTCATGTGATGGATGAACCGCCGGATAGTGTTTTTTTTTCTCCTTTCTTCTCTCTGTCATTGGAATGAATCATGCTTGCCCTGAGTAGTAGTTTTTTCATTTTTCTTTATACTGTAAAGTCTGTTATAGCAGAAGGTTTGCAAGTAGGTTTTCCAAGTAATCAACTATTTCAATGTAGCCTTGCACAATTAGAATGGTCTGGAAGTAGCGGTCAAACAAATGTAGCTGTGGTGGATGGTGAGAGTGAATGAGATAGTCGAGAGGAAGCATTGTACTGACTTTAAGAATTCCCCCCCCCCTCTCTAGCAACTGGTGCAATCATAAAGTCCTTTGATATTCAACCAAAAGATACTTATTCGCTAACTTGGTATCCTATCAATGTTGTAGCTGGACAAGACGTCTACGTAAAGGTGAGTCAATGCTTGTGTCCAAAAGATTTCGGTACTAATCACATATTTTGACTCTGTCTTGCCTCTCATTACAACAGGTAGCAGATGAAGCTGGTAATACAGCTACATCTCCTTTACTGACTGTCAATGTGAGTAGAATCATTGATCAAGATAAAAATTTTCTTTTTAGAGGCTTAAAATCTTTTCTTTTTTTTTTTTCATCCATCTTCAATAAGTCCACACCCGATAAGGAATGCCTGGCTGTTCCTAGCAATCCACTTCTACCAACCTTTACCCTCTTTTCAGGTCCCTCGATTCCCATCTTTACCAGCATAGGATCTTCTACTTCTGGAAAGGGCATATCTACCTTTACTTCGGTTCTTGATACATCCACTTCCACTCTATTCTCTACAACGCAATCATCAAAAACTTCCGTTGCCGCCACCACTACTTCGACTACCATCACCTCGGCTCCCGTCTCTTCAATCACATCCTCTTCTGCCACCTCTTTGACAACGACGAGGACTGGATCAGCAGACATTGCCACTAAAATTCAAAGTAATTTTATCTTTTCTTCTCTTTTCTCTGCTGCCATAGCTATGGCGCTCACTTTACCTTTTATACTCTGCCTTTCTTTGTAGTCTAATTTTCCCCTCTTTTATTTTTCTCGCATCGTGTACACACACGAACGACCCTTGCAAGCAGCCTACTTTCGTTTTTATTTTAACGATTTAATTTCATCAAAGCACTTACACACACACACATGATACGCTTCTGGTCTTTCCTCCCTCTACCCTTTTGTATATAAAAATCTCTTTTGCACCTTCCTCCTATACAGAGTATATAAATTTCGTTTGTAGATTTTAAAGAAAAAAAAAAAGAAGAATAAAAAAAGACCTTAACAAATAATTATATCTAATTTTAGTGCTTCCCTCATCTGAAATTCGTGCTTTATATATATATATATAGCTACTTGCACTGGCCGGCACCAATGATACGAATTCTTGCAAATGTTTTCCAAATCAATCTCAAAACCCGGCGGATGAGATGCAGCCTTCGACGAAGCCAATAGATTATTTAGACAATTACCCCCTTCCCACTTCGATCTGTAAAGCTCTTCTGCTTCCTTCATTCAGCCATCAACTTTAAAGAAGGCAGCATATGATAGTTGATCCGAGCACGCTTAAATAATTTTATTCCTTTTCTCATCACGTCCCCCTTTTTTCCCCCTTGGACAGTACTTGCTGATGAGAATAATGGTCTGGTCAAATGTTCCGATCGGCCTACTCTTCTGCCTCTCGTCATGGCCTATAGTGTCTGGAGATATCTCACTACAACCTCGAGCCTCGACTAAGCTTGTTAATGGCACTGGTGGGGACCCAGGTGTCTATCCTGTCAGTTCAAAGGATGCTGATACTGGTTGGCAATTCATGCCAGACCTTACCAACATTGCTGGTGCTACCTTAGACACTACTTCGCTAGCTGTAGGATCCAGAGGACCAGTCTTGACTCATTATATTACTACCAATTATGATGCCAGCAGTGTCAAAAGAGCAGTGATCGCAGTACATGGTGAAGATCGAACATCATGGAATATGCAAATATATGCCAATCTAGCTCTTCAACGTGCTATGACGGGAGGCACCGTCAAAGCTGAAGAAGTAGTCATAATGTCTCCGTAAGTCGATGTACAGATTTTGCATGCAAAACAAAACAAAAACTGACTGTCTTTTACTCTCTCTAATTAGTCAATTTTTCAATGATGATGATGCTGGCGCATTTCCCGCCAACTCCAAACATATCTCTACTACTGAACAGATGATTTGGAATTCTAAAACAAATGGTTGGGGACAGGGCGATTTGGCAACTTATCCGGATGATTCAAACGTTGGTTCATTTGATGCTCTTGACGCTGCTCTTGCCTTTTTTCACAATAAGACTCAATTTCCTGCTCTCACTATGGTAGTCGTGGCAGGATTTAGCATGGGTGGACAACTAGTACAGAGATACAGTGTATTTCGACCAGACACTACCGAGGATAATCGTACAAAGTATTGGGTCAGTAGTCCTGCTAGCTTCGTCTATTTTAATGAAAGTAGACCAGCTTCTACATCTAGTTGCTCCGGGTACAACGATTACAAGGTGAGAGGCGATGATGATAAAGATGATGATGATATTTGATCTGAAGTAATAATTGACTTTTCTCATTTAGTATGGCCTGGATAATACACTACCACTGTACCTGCAGAGAGGATCAACCAAATTGAACATTAGCACAAATGCTTTGGAACAACGCTATCTAAAAAGAGCGCTGAATTTCTTCGTCGGATTAAAGGATTATGGCGCTGGTGATTCTCGATGTGCAGCCTCTGTCCAGGGAATCAACCACGTAGCTAAAATATTCAATTGGGTCAACTATGTCCTCCCATACTTATCAGGTGCAAGTGGTGCATTGCCATCAAGTGTGACTGTTGATTACGTGACTAAAGCGGATCATGATGCTTATCGAATCATAAACTCTGATCCAGGCATTCAACGCCTGTTTCTAGATGATTACAATGGAGCAGGTCAAGATGCCATAGCACCTTCATCGAATGGTGAGTGAAAAGGAATTAAGATAATGTTACACTTTTTTTATATAAAACTTTCTTTCACTCACAGGTTACACTTCTGGTACACCATCGAAAAGTGACTTGACAAATACAAATAATGCTGGCACTCACCTCTCCGCTCCTCAAGCCTATTTTGCTGCACTTTTCGTTGCAATTGGTGCTGTCATTACGAACCTATAGAATTTTCAAAATTTCTCTTTACCACATTCAACCATGCTGTACAATTTCATCAATCAATCATCATTTTAGAACAATCAATTTCTTCGTCAAATCCTGGTCGTTGCTATGCTGTCTACATCATTAGCAGCCTCAAAAGAGTGGGGAACGCCTTGGGCGTGGCTCTTGTTGCTTTTGAGACTTTTTTGATAAAGGAGGGGGGGGCAGTGTAAAGAGAAGAAAAAGAACGGCGTCAACGTTGACTTCTGATTTTTTGTGTTTATTTTATCATTCGCCTTTTGGCGTCCGAGCCTTCAGCGAAGGAGAGAAGACGCCCTCCAAAGTTGAGCTTGCTTTCAGTAATACCTTTATAAAACTAGATCGACTCGGGCGCATAATTACTTACTTTCCTCTTTTCTCTCCCCCTCTTTGTCTTTCCCCCGTTTCAGCTGGACTGACAACATCAAGATTCTCCTTTTATTTCTGTAACATCAGTCAGCTTCAGCAAAGTGGATAACAATAATTAGATCTTATTCGTGGCTGGTCCACTGCTACATACTATTTCAGACGACAAATTTGCAATTCTTCTGTCATTGCGCTAGGTGTAATTGATGCGCATTATACGGGCTTTGACTCTCGCCTGCATCGTTCTCCAGCACTTGTCCAATGCATCCCCTGTAAGATTGACTTTTGCGGTGGTTGCCAAGATTCTAATTTACTAACACATCTCTTTATGCTTCGAAACGCAGATCCCAATATTCTTGAATGGCCATGAGACCAGTCCTATGCCTTCATATCGAGAAGCTGTGCAACCATCTTCACACACTTTGCGGACATGGCGAGATGCATTACTGCACACAGATAGTTGCATCAAACCTCAACTAGTAGACACTACCTCCGCCACTAATCGACCGGAAATCGTAGATGACAAAGAATACGATTATTTGTCGACTCGCTCTTTGGGTTCAGTATATCAGGGAGAGATTCTAGAGGACAGAGCAGGAGGATTTAGAGGGATAGGGACGCTGATTAAATCATCCAAAAATTTCCTGAAATTAGCTCGTAAGACGTTAAAACCTTCAGCAAAGACAGCTGCAAAATTTAAGAAGGTTAGTAGTGTTGCAGGTACTACCATTGAGACTGCAAGTACTGCATCGATGGTTGTGGGGCTTGGAGGTGCTGCGATGGATATGGTTGGGTCTAAGAAATTAGCTGGTGCTGCTGCTCCTCTCGCAGCTCCTGTAGCATCAGCAGCTACTGTTGGCATTGCTACTGCAGCTGCTCGGCGTTCTTTTGATGAGCAAGACTACAGTGACTCTGTGATCCTAAATGCAGGTGATGAACAATCAAAATGTTCAAGGAAACGATCTACATCCATCGACAATCCCAATGATCAATACGGAGATCCCTCCTCTCAAGTTTCTCCGACTAATATTGACGCTCACATCTTGTCAGTGAAAACGGGAGAATACGATGGCAATGACATTTTGCTTGCCAAACGTTACAGTACTATGGCTGTAGCAAGTGGAGCAGTAGGTCTGATGATGTTGGGGAATATGGGTACTGCCGCGATAAGTAAAGTATTCAGTATGATCCAAAGACCTAGAAGACGAGATCAGAATCAGGGACCAGCACACTATATGCCTCGATATATCCCTACGCAGATGTATGATGCCAGTGCAATGCTTGTTAAGCGGCAAGATACAAATGAAAACAAGGGATCTACAGATTTCAAAGTCAAACAAGGACAAAATGGTGATGTCGAGCAGAATCAACTTATCAAAAGAAACGTTATGGGTGTAGCCGGGCAAGCTTTAAATGCAGGATTCTTTATACAGTCCGCTACTGAAATATTTCCAGGAGCATGGAAGGAGAGCACTCGTCTAGCTAGAGCTGCAGCAAAATGGCTCAAAAAGGGACTAAGTGCTCCAGTTCGTCCACCAGCTCGTCCAGCTCGTACTTCTCCCTTTTCAACGAATCAATCTGGCGCAAGTAAACGTGAATTGACTGACTTTTCATCACCGTTGCTCAGTAAGGATGAACCTCTACAGCTATTACGGCGCTCATTTCAAGACCAACATTCAATCATTGCCGACTCGCAATCTCTAGTAAGACGAGGTTTCCGTCTTTCACCAGTGCATAAAAAGTGGCTTGGAAAAGGGGCTGCAATGGCAAGCGGGTTGGTAACATTTTCCATGTTGGCCAATCTTGGAGATGGAATTATACAAAAGGGTGCAAATATAATTGATCCAGAACATAGATTGGATGCAGCTTATCAACATACACCCTTTCATCCTACTAGACGATCCTTAACATCCTTTCAAGAAGGATCAGATTTACTCTTACAATTGGAGAGGGATACTTCATGTGCAGTCATTCGAGATATCATTTCAGAATGTCAAATTTGGTCAAATCATACTCACAGTCTGAATTCAAGTCAATTAATTAGACAATTCAGCTCATGCGCTCAAGCTCTAAATATGCAAACTACGCCAAGTAACAAAGTGGAAGAAGAAGTCACAAGTTTTAGCAAGAGGTCATTCAATGTAGGAAGTTTTCTTAAGAAGATTGGTAAGAGTAAAGTTTTCAAGACGGTAAAGGAATATGCTGGAGTGGTACTTTGAAGCATTCACTCTCTACACTGCAAAGCTATCAGATTGTACCACTATTCTATTACATATTCATTACGGTTTTAGTACGACCATGATTACGAGGAGGAGGTCAAAGTTGACGAATATTTTTAATTATTTGATAATATCGACCTTTCGACATCATAATTGGGTTGGTGTAAGCCCCGACGATTAACACAGAACCAAGGACTTGTTCAGCGGTACGACTCTTGCCTTTATCAACGGCTTGAAGCGACTTCTTCACATACAGTAGCTCAATTTTACCTTTTGCGGCTTTGAAGAGGCCGTTGGGATCCCTTGAATGGCTTGTTTTGCTCTTCAACAGCATCTTGAGATCATTACTTTCTTTTCTTGCAATTTGAAATACTTGAATGCCTTCATTACCATTGCATGAAAAGTTCATTGCTGAATTCTATTTTTTTTTTTAAACTGGTGCCTAAAAGAAACAGGGTGTAATGCAGGAATGTACTGAAGGTGGTGCCCTCGAGTCGAGGTGTGTCACCGTTGATAAATTTGCTTTCGAATAGTGTGATGAAGACGTCACATCTTGACCATCACTGTAATCAAATATGTCTATAGAGTAAGTACTATTGTGAGGAGAGGGTGAGCTGTGGCCTTACCACTCCAAAATGTATAGTCATCAATCAACATTACTATTTTCATCTTCTCTCTCTCTCTCTCTCTCTCTCTCTCTCTCTCTCTCTCTCTCTCTCTCTCTCTCTCTCTCTCTCTCTCTCTCTCTCTCTCTCTCTCTCTCTCTCTCTCTCTCTCTCTCTCTCTCTCTCTCTCTCTCTCTTTTTCTTTTTTACGCATTGAACAATCTTTTTATTATATCTTGCATTCAAAGATACTCAAAATGACATTAATTACCAATCTTTTTCACGCTCATCTTGAAAGTAACCACCTGATCGACCTTTGAGATCTTCTAATGCTAGCATGACAGGAGTGGCAGCTCCTTGATCCAATGTCTTGACGCCCTTTCCTTTGGTCCTGCGAATAGAGTAAGTACCAAGAGATTGTCAATGAAAAGAAAAAACAAAAATAATCACTAAGCATCTCAACTTTACTCATTCTCACATATCGGTATTTACATAACCTGGGCAACAACAATTGATTGTCTTGTCATGAATGCCAGCCTTACGAAGATCATTTGCCTTTCCCCTTGTATATGCAATGACACAACACTGCAAAAGACGTAAATAAAGAGTTAGTTATACTTGGAAAACTCAAGACTAAATGCTCAATTGATTATTGCAAATCACCTTGCTGACAGAGTAGGCTGCCTCTTTCCAACCTTTTTGTCGAAGGGTGGCAATTGATTCACGAGCTTCTTTTTGATATTCTAGCGCCATTTCATCTGCCTCTTTTTTGCTGGATACATTACGAAATCTCTCAATAATTTCAGAACTATATCCATTGAGAGAACCTGCCATAGATGCCAAGATGATAATTCTTCCACCTGGTTTAAGAATAGGTAAGATGCGCTCATTAAAATCGGTAACATGATGATAATTTAATTCAAAAGTCTTTTGTACCACATTGGCATCAAAGCCTTCCAGTGCAATCCCTGCATTGTTGATACTTTAGTGATGATAGATGTTCAAAGAAGTCTGTCAGGAAGAATGATCTGTTTATTTGTATAGCATTCAGTCAATGAACTCACAGTACATCTAAACCACCCTCCTTTGATTGAAGAAAGTTTACAATGTTTTCTTTACTTTTCGTGTCACTTAAATCCAATTGATGATATTCTATGCTAGTAATCTTTAGATCTTCTGGTGAAAGTTCAGCTTTAATTGCTTCAATGGCTTCTCTACCCTTTTTCTCTTCTCTAGATGTTAAGTAAATTTTAAGTGGTAAGGAAGACTGTGCATATGCATAAGAATTACGATATTCTTTTGCTGCTTTTCGTACTGTTCCATATCCAATACCTCGATTTGCTCCACTGACAAGAATGACTTTTGATGATTGAGAAGATGCCATGCTGGAAATATTGTAATGATGTATATAAAAGACAAGAATGGGTGAGGGTCATTGTAAAGCCCTGTTAAAACAAATTAAACCCTTCCTTCCTTGACCTCCACACATCATCGCTGACAAGAGGGAGAAAAAAAATATCAATAAAAATGTGTAATGAAATGAATCAAACACCAAAAAGTCAAATGATAAAATTGGAAATCAATTAAAGGATAATTTCATTACCAACTTTCTACAAAATTATACGACGACGGAAGCAAGCACCCCTACAACTGAATCGGATGGTTGATCGGTCGGGGGTAGTAGAAGATGATGGTATTGTTCGGCTTGAAAAGGACCCAATCTTTCCTGTAGTGACATCGAATTGGATAAATAGAGTTCTCTTCACTGGTACAGGTACCTCTGGTCAAGTTCCTGCCGCAGGGTGTATCCTGCGTGACCCTACATCTAGTAGTGATCGCTGTATAGCTTGCTTTGATGCTACCCAGCCTGGAAGTCGGAATAAGAGGGGATGTACTAGCGCTGCTATCGTAGGAGGAGGGAGTAAAGATGGTCAAGAGGAAGAATCTCTGATTCTAATTGATTGTGGTCCAACCTTTTATTCGTCTGCTGTTAGTCACTTTGCCGCTCAAAAGCTACGCAAGATTGATGCAGTATTACTAACTCACGCTCATGCTGATGCTATTCTGGGACTTGATAATTTGAGGAGCTGGACAATGGGAGGAGTGATTCAAGATCGAGTGCACATTTACTGTACCTCTGAATGCTATGATACAGTAAAGGGCATGTTTCCATACTTGGCCGATCCTTCAAGATCTACTGGTGAGAGCTAAATATAAAAGAGGTTCTTTTGCGTAACTCATTCTCACTCTTACTTCCCAGGCGGAGGAGGTGTTGGAGATGTTAGATTCCATATTATTGATGCAAAGAAGCCATTTCAAGTTCCTCTTTTTAGTGGTGACTTAATAGAAATTATACCTCTACCAGTACACCATGGGAGAGTCGGAGGAAAGCCATTCGAATGTCTCGGATTTCGAATAGACTCATTGAGCTACATCTCTGACTCTCATTTCATCCCACCAGCGACTGCTCAACTTATGGCCGGTTCACAAGTGATAATACTTGATGCGCTTAATCGTAAGTAGAGGAGTGAAACATTTTCGCATGTAATTTTGAGAAAGACTATACCGATATTAATTTGTCCTCACACAGCGTATCGCCATGCATCACACTTTTCACTTGCTCAAGCACTATCTTTCACACTTTCCATGCCTTTACCTGCACCTCGACTATCTCTCTTGACTGATCTAACTCACAATCTCGAACACAATCAAACAGAGCGTAACATTCAAGATTGGAGAAGTGAATTGCAAGCATGGAAGTCGAATATGCATAAGAATGGCAAAGGTGAACCATCGATTGATCAAGTTGGTCAAGGTGAAGGTGGTGGACCCCGCTGGTGGGCTGGTAAATGGGATGAAAGAAAGTCTGAGCAAGTGATGCGAAATGGACTAAAGCTTTCGCTTGCATCGAATACGGCAAGCAGTGATAAAAGTAACAGCCATAGTAGTAGTGGTATAAGCATTGCAGACGAGGTAGCCTTGCCAGATATCCACGTTGCTTGGGATGGTTTGGTCATTCACTTCGAAAGAGAAGTATCCGTGCGACGGAAGTAAACCTAGAATAAACTCCCATAGATAGAGATAGATCAAGTTTACAAACCCTAAGATTAATTAGATAGAATAAAACAAAATTGACGCGCGCCAAAAGAGGGGGGGGGGGAGAAGGAGGAGATGTTGTAACAAAGTATTTCTTGTTTTTGCCTACCCTACTTCGACAAACGCAATGGTTACAACATTTCAGATCTTGTCTGAAAAAAAAAAAGGAAAAAAAAGACCGACATCAAATATATGATTAAAGTGGTACTTACTCTAACACACACAAGACGCAAGGGTGGAATGCAAAATCCCTTACTCCTACCAGTCATAAGAATAAAGCAACCGTGCTTAGATTGGGTGGTAGAGTACGTCATGTAATTAATCATCGGCAGGTTTAAGTTGATATCGCCACCACCATCGCCCTTACAAAAGAATCTCAGATCCCCTCTTGGGACTTTATCCTTTATTTCCCCGTTCCCTTGTAAACCCTGACTGGTCTATATTTGATTCAATCCTCGCCAATTCAAATTACTAGGTCAGATCTGACATCCTTTAGCTAGACTGTCAAGAATATCGAAAAGAAAAAGAGGGGTCTAGTACTCTTTTCATCTCTTTACAATCTATCAAATTTACTTGCTCTTTTACCTTTGTAGCCATCGACTGGCAAATTGCATCCATACAGCATATAGAGGGGGCAGAGTTGGACACATATACGCGCGCGACCAACCGTCCTTACTAAAAAGCGAAAGGTAGCGTATATGCCCTCAAAGTGATCCATGTACGCTTCTACACATACACAGCATACAGACACCATGGAGATATCACTGCCTTCCAACATTTCACCCGCAAGAAGATTAAGGAATGGACGATCCATATCAGACTTTGGTAGTCCTACAAGTAAGCAGGTCCAGGCAGCATTATCCCTTGCTAGACAGCATCGACTCAGGAGGGATACGAGTCAGCAACAGATACCAGAATTTGGCGCCTCTTCCAAGGGTGTACTCCTATCTGGTGGTTTCTTTGAGGAAGGTGATGAAGACAGTGATGTAGATGACCTAGGATTGTTTGATAAGCGTAAAGGTCAACCTTCAATGTTGGCTTTTCCAATGCCGCCCAATGCTGCGATCAGGAAACCTTTGCGACAAGCTCGTTCATTGTATGCAATGTCCAGCCAGTATCGCGAACATCAGCAAGAAGATTCGCCTGAACCTCGAGCTTCTCCTCTTCGTCAACGTCGTTGTAAATTACCTCTTAGCATCAAAACAATTGAACCACCAATGCATCAACTAAGGAGGAGGAAATCTTCAATGACTGGAATCCACTCACCTCCACCATGTCCACCACCTTCGACACCTTTACCAGATATACCAATAAGCACTACTAGAAAGGCATTTGACCTTTGCGAAATTCTTCCACCGAAAAGACCAGAACGGCTTAGAGAGGTTGAGTGGAATTGGAAACAACAGAACACACATACAGAACCAGCATCTGCATCTTCATCGTCATCTTCGTCTCCAATGTCTTCAGCTAGTAGTCGAAACAGCAGTAATCATCAATACACTAATAGGCCTTCTTCACCAGCGACTCCACCAGTTATCACTAATCATATACCATCTGTATTACCTTACCGGCAATCAGCACTTTCACCAAAACTTGCCCTTCTTTTTGCTTTTGATCTTAACTCAGAAATTACAAAACAGCAGTCTAGACCTCCCTCTTCCTATCAAAAGGATGTAGAGGTTGAAGGTCAAGAAGACAATTTAAATCATGTATATGGCTTTGCACTTTAAGTTTCCGTAATTACCGTTCATCGTGTTTCTTCTTTTCTCGAATAAATTCTCTTAATCTTTACACTTTGTACTTTTAACTGCTAAATGACAATCTTAGTTTTTATTAAAGGCCCTGCACTGATTGTGAAAGGTGTCACGAATTGGATTAAGGACAAGGAAGAGGCATGCTCTATTTGTTTATTTGTAAAGGAACATTGGGAACGTAAAATCAAAAATCAACTCTTATCATCACCTCTAACACATTTCCAGTATTTTAACCCGTTCTCTAAAGCGGGCCATTCTCGCTAACATTTCAGTTTTGAGTCGACTGTAGGCTGTGGCTGTAAAAAGTAAGATAGAAGAAGTACTAATGTGTTATTAAATTGTCGTCGTTACCAAGTGGATTCTACATTTTGTCAAGAAATTGCGTGTAACTTGCTGATGACAGCTAAAAGATGGGAACAATGGTGTCTTTGGCAACTGTTCTAGTAAATATTATGCCCGCAACAAAGACTGTGCTACCCCAAATCAATGAAAGGTTGTCTGGATTTTTGATTTCATCTTGCCAAATTCTAACGAGAAAATTACGAGATCGAGGTACTTCACGACTTCCTGCTCGAGGCTTGTTGAGGAAACCAGGTTGACTGAGAGGAATATTAAATGTTCTTAATAAGCTTATCATGCTCTTGTTTGCTGCAGACTTTCATCTACTCACAAGTCTGCCATGCTTACAAGGATGGTGGTTAACACTACTATACAATAATGTCCTAATCTGCAAGTCAAGTTTCTCTGTTTGATCACGTGCCAAAACCCGCAGTGTTACTAAGAAAGGCTTGACCATTTTCTTCTCTTTCTATATTGTACTCTCTCTCTCTCTCTACCAGCTTGAAGAGTGTCCAAGAGTAGCGATAGCTAAACTGGCAAAGGAACTAATCTATGTGTGAGTATTCTCTTGTCTACTTCATGCAAAATTTTCTCTTCTTTCCTTGTGATGAATATTATACTGGCACCAGTCCGAATTATCCTTTGAGGACAAAAATCCCTCGAGCGATCATTTTAACAACTATATACGCTAGATTGCTCCTGATACTATCTTTCTTTCCATTTCTTGTGTGTGTGCGGATCTGACCTACTCAATAAATTACTAATCGTGTTCTCTCCTCTTCTCATCACCTGATCCTAGTTGTACCGGGTTTATCGATATGATCCTCTCCCGCCAAGTGGGTAGATTGCTTGTCGATGCGAGAAGTTTTCAGTAAGTTATAATTATTCTAATGTCACACTCGCAAAAGCATTCCTGACAGATGTGTCATCTCTACCATTGCATTCAGTATCAGTACAAAATATTCTTTTCCTTCTTCTTCTTCTTCTTCTTCGTCGACTCTAGATAGTGACTCAGTTTCACATTTCAGTCGACTCTCTGCGCAATGGTGGAACCCTGTTGGTGAATTTTCTTTGTTACACGCCATGAATCCGATTCGATTGGATTTCATGCGCGACAAATTACAAGAAATCGGAGAGTGGGAGGAAACTCGCAATTTAATGTTATTCAAAGAACAGGGGAAAGGATCATTGCTAGTTGATCGACCTTGGGAAAAGAGAGGTTGTTGGCTAGAAAATGTTAAAGCTTTAGATGTTGGTTGCGGAGGTGGTCTACTCAGTGAATCGTTAGCACGAGTAGGAGCGACTGTATTAGGCATTGATGCCTCTTCGTCCAATGTTGAAATTGCCAAATTACATGCTGCAAAGGATCCAATAATAGGAGGACCAACATCATCCCTCAATTATAGACATGTCATGGCTGAAGACTTGTTGGCAGAAGTGGGACCTAATCAGTATGACGTTGTCTGTGCCATGGAAGTCATTGAGCATGTCAAATCTCCAAGATTCTTTTTAGAAACTCTTGCCAATTTGGTGAAACCTGGAGGTAGCTTGTTCATGTCAACAATTGCTCGAACTCCTTTATCTCGCTTCTTGACAATTTTTATGGCTGAAGATATTCTTCGATTAGTCACTCCTGGAACTCATCGACATGATCAATATGTCAATCCATCAGAGTTGGTTGAATACTTTCGTAATGATGTTCCTTGGATTCAAGCTCAGCATTCTAGCAGTCGACCAAGTCGCTTACAGTATGAAACTAGAGGTGCATTTTACCTTCCTGGTTTGGGCAAGTGGTATCTTGCTAATAGAGGTATGGACAAGTATGGTAGTGAACAATCAAATTACTTTTTTTGGGTAAGGAAACCCGCTTCAAACCAATCACATTGACTCTTTTCACACTTGTAATTTGTATTGTATTTGTAAGTACCATGTAATGTCAGGTTAGCAATACCTTTAGTTTAGGTGGTATGATTTAGCATAAATTGTCTAATGATGCAAAGTTTAGTTTAGTCCTATAAAAAATTATATCCCGTATCAAGGAATTTGGTAAGAAAGAAAAAAGAGGTATCTAGCCATTGGATGGCGGCACAAAAGAAGAATTTTCGTATGTTGAGACTTGCCTGGGGTATAAATTTAATAAGTAAAGAAAGAGAAGTGAAATGTCTAGATGATAAAGTTGAAGAGACAAGGGGTAAAAGTGAGAATGAAGGGTATTTGAAAGTTACTCTACAGTCGCCAGCAGCTTGGAAGGTGGTGGTGTGGGTAAACCAGGATCGGTAGGACCAGAAAGTGGTTTATTAACTTCAGTCGAATCGGCTTGTTCATTTTCCTTTACAGACTTTGCAATCGTACGATCTCTTTTTGGTCTATTTTTCCCACTGGAAGCTCTTCTCTTTTCTTCCTGATCATCCTTCATTCGACGACTGGGAACTGTTCTACTTCTTCGTAATTCTCCAGCAACTTTAATTAAAGGTGCACTAACCAAGCCAACCTCTTGTATTTCTCCCTTTGCCACAGTACCTCTCTCTTCTTCCAAAGTTTCAACAGTCTCTGTTGGATTTGATTGAGTTGAGTCGTCGTTACTAGCAATATTCACGATTGTCGTACCTGCCCTTTGTGCATTCCTTTCTCCACTCCTTCTCGATTTGAATAGACCTGCTGTCTTTTTAGTATCTCCTCCTCCCGACGTAGTAGACCTTCTACTCAACTTTGCTCCTCCTCCTTCATGCATTGTCAAGACACCCAATTCTTCATCACTGTCACTAAGTTCAGCAACATCGGGCACATCCTGTAATTGATTGGTGATAGAAACGCTTGTCAATTCAGAAGCATCTACGTTGGTAGGAGGTGGTGGCGATAGGCCGAGTACAAAGTGATCTTGATGTTCAATAAGAAACTCCAATACTTCTACTGCAAGCTTATGCTCATTTGCATCTTGAAGATGAGAAGGGTGAGAGAATATGCCAGGTTGAAATATAACAGCTAGATCTATGGTAATTAAAATGTTATCAGGCAATTCAGTATTTGGCTACAAACATATCCGTCTCTTTCATTCCAATACTCACTACTTGCTGGCATGAGATTTACTTCACTCTTTCTTGCAAAGACGGCAAGTAAATCTAGAACGTAAAGTAGAAGATATTGATTTGCTGGTGGCATGGATGTGATGAGTAAGCGATATGTTTTAGTAGCAGCTTCAACGTCTAAAGGTTGCTTGTGCATGACATTTCTAAATTCGCTGTATAATTGTAGAGGCACAATTGGTTCCTGACAAAAGGAGGATTCGACAATGACACACAAGTCAAATGAATCTAGTAAGCATACACTTCTGTTCTCTCTTTGCAATCTTCTTTGACTTACTGGCATTTGATTAAGATAACGACGAAGAACGCTGGCTGCATCATGTACACTATACTTTTCCCAAATTACATTTTTTCCATATTTTGGCCCAGTGTCAAATGTTTCTTGAAGATCTCTCATACGCTTTTGAGAACCTGCAATTCGAAACACACCTTCCACCTCGGTTGCTGCCAAAGAGGATTACGAAATGTGTGTTAGATTCATCGAATACTATTGAATGCAGCTCGAAACTCGCCTTTTTCTTTCAAGAATAGTCCAACTTTGGCTACAATAATAGGAACGTAACCCCAAACATACTGATGACCATCCTCACCCGCCATAGAGATAGCAACACTGGCATACCGAAGAGACTTTCGAAGTGGCTCTCCAAATACAGTATCTAAATTGGCTAAAGGGGGGAAAGGGTGTCAAAAGTAAGCGTTGGTATAGCCTATCATTCAATTCGTTTAGCTCTAACCTTTGCGATCTTTGGAGGAGGATGAAAGCGATGAGCCTTTACTGGATTTTGTAAAGCTGGACCACTATTAAAGAGAGAGAAACAAATGTCAGTTGCTCATCTAAGTAGAAGAGAAGAAGCGATGCGCACCCAAGCTTTCAACCCTGCCTTTGTTGATTCTTTGTCTTCACTAGAGGAAGTGGTCATTGTGCCCTTCCAGATCCAATAGAACAAGTCTTCCTCAACCCGACAGCCGACTAAAACAATAAGGTGAGAGTATCTGGCAACCTCGCCCTAGCAAACTAGCTAATCTTGGTTGATATTCCAGATGAACAACGAAACGTCGATGTAGATTGCAATACGTATGATCCACCTCAAATTACCCTTTATCGAAGACTGACCTTCTTGTAATTGACGTCAACCCAAGAACAAAAAGTAAGTACTCTTCTCGGTATACTGAATATTCGACAGAGTGAACAAGTCGGTCGAAATAGGAAAATTTGTGGTGGGGGGGGCCTATTGCCTCGATGGTAAGTGAATAATGTCTTTTTTTTTTTAAATTAGAAGGGTACCAAGAAAACCGCGATAATTATGAAACGAGGATGTGACATAGAGACTCACTACAACAGCGCGTGACCCTTTCTCAAGGAATACGCGTATATGTACTCATCACCCAGCACTACTACTACTGTTGTATCCATCCATCACCAATCTTCCACTTTGGTTTTGAAAAGATGCTCCTTAAAGTTGTTGATAATATTAATACGTACTGAATGAATGAGAGTATCATCCTAAAATGATTGCAATTCCAAAAGTAAACATATATATTGTGAAATGGGAATTACAATGTAGTATGGTTGATGATAATTTGTCTTTATGAAATTAAAAGCAACAAAGTATAGCCAAGTATGAGTATCAAAATATCTTTGCCTGACGACTAAGATTTCTTTGCAACTTGATCAATCGCTATGAATAAGGTAGACTTGATACAAAATGTCCTTCTGGCCACGGCAATGGATTAATGCGCGCAGAATCAATACGATATCTTTTCATTCATTTTAAAAATTAATTGATAGAAAGGAATAAATTTCTTGAATGTCATTGTCTGATTTTGGACTCGTTACAGTATCATTACTGAATCATACCATGTAGTGGAAAACTTCTTGATCAAATTGACCCAACATGTAATAAAACATTTTTAGGAAATTAATCCGTTCATAGCAATTGCGTAAATCGATTGAGGCCTCATAATTTTTTTTTATAATCGCTCCCTTGATGCTATTTCTTGGCTTGAAAAGTATCAGTTCGACCAAAATTTGCTCTATTTACTTGACTGGCATAAGCAAAACAAGTCATTATTACTTTTTTATTTTTTTCGAACAGCAGACTTAATGAGTGACCCTTTTCATTGTTTTTGCTATTTTTTTTTTTTCCCTTTATCAAGTACTGTATGCTTGAGTCAAAGGCACTAGACAGAATAATTGTGATTTTCATATAACATTATACACTCATTACTAATCCTCTGTACCAGTACATTTCACTACGAACTTCCTATAGAACATCCTCCATTTTGATAAACAAGCATATGCTCAATGAAATAGGGGGCCAAAATCGTCTGCATTGGGTATTGGGAGGGTTTTCATAAGGTGTTCTTGATAAATATACCACTATTTGTACAGACAATACTTTTTTCTGCCTTCTTCAAAGACACATTCAAGTGTAAAGTAGTTTGGCAAGTAGCAATATTCTTTTAGAAATTAGAATACAATCACCAACTATCAAAATCTATCACTTTCTTCATCTTCTTTCGTGATTAATAATAACTCTTCTTACGGTCTCGCTAGTCAAAAGAATACTTTTGTACCTGCAGAATTCCTAATCGTCCTGCCTTTGATCTTTATAACTCATCTATACAAAGATGGTCAAATTTTTACTCAATTTGATGGCGTTCAGTCAAACGTGGTACCCCCCCCCCCCCACCCCACACAAAGCCGAGCCAAAAGAGAATTGGCTGCAAAAGGAAATTTTTACTTTCTATTTGACATCGGCACGTAAAGCCGAACAAGTTCAATTAAGCAAATTAATTAAAAAAAAAAAAAAAAAAAAAAAAATGTAAACAAAAATCTTCTTATCAGATATGAGAGATACACCGCAGAGGTGGGTGACATGGCTTCTTCTCTTCCTTTCCTCAACCAACCTTTTTCATCTCTTCCATTTCCTTTCCCTCAATATCGAATTCAGCACTTATTAGAGGGAGCACTTGTCGAAAGAGGTGCACAGCAATAAAGAATATAGGAATTGTCGAGGTCAATTGAATAATAATTTTGCTATCCCATTCTTCTTCTTTTATATATATATAGACTGTCTATGCTGAGGTCCATTTGTCAACGTACTGTTCTTTTATATCGTCATCCGCTACCTCTACTACAGATTATCAACTTGCCACTCAATACTCGAATCATTCATCATTCATCAAAGTCATCATCACCTCTACAAAAAAGTATTGCCATGACTCAACCTTCTACCTTACCGCATTCCGGTAATCATATATCAACGAAAACAGTCTTGGTATTGGGAGCATCCTATGCTGGTCATCGTGCCATTCAACAACTAGTTACACTCTTGCCTCATAATTGGAGAGTAGTAGTATTAGAAAGGAACACTCATTTTAATCGTAAGTCAATCAATTAAAAAGTGCATGTCAAGATGTAATTCTCCTTGTATGCTAATTTCAACCCATTCTTGATAGATCTCTATGCTTTCCCAAGAATGTCAGTCGTTCCAGGTCATGAACACAAGATCTTTGTTCCCTATACAAAGGTATTTCAACCTCTTGATGCTCAAGCTAATACGACAGACAATGAATTTGTACATGGCACTTTAACTTCACTTTCAGACTCTAGAGGAAAGGATGGAAGAGCAGCATTAGGAAGGGGAATAGCATACTACACACCTCTAAGTGGAACAAAAAATGAAATTACATCATCAACGCAACAAATCAACTTTGACTATCTTGTATATGGATTAGGAAGTCAATTACCACCTCCCATCAATCTTTGGTCTACAGCAAAAAAAGTAAAGAATGATTCTACACTTGAACCTATAATACCAGATGCAGAAAGTCTTGATGATGTATCCAAGGTATACGATAAAAAGGTAGCTACTATTCATCAAACAAGAGGTACAAAGTTGGAAGGTATTAAATGGCTCAAAGAGGCTCAAGCTCAAATTAGAGAAGCAGATAGTGTCTTGATCATAGGAGCAGGTGCATTGGGAGTTCGTGAGTCCAAGAGGGATGGGAAATTGGAGTATTCGATCAGAGTAGTTGACTAAATTTTTTTTTCTCTCTCTCTTTTTCTCTCTCAGAGTATGCATCTGATATTGCATGGACATATGGTACACCAACAAAAGAAGCAAGATGGAAAGGTCATGATAGTCAACCAAAATCTAAAAAAGTCACTTTACTTTCTTCTTCTCAACGCATCTTACCAAGATTTCAAGCTTGGATGCATGAAGAAGGCGTAAAAGCGTTAAATGAATTGGGAGTAGAAGTCATTACAGGTGAAAGGGCAGATTTAAATACATTGGGTGATACAGGTAGTCGAGAAAAGAGAAAGGTATCTACACTCAAAGGAAGAGAAATTGAAGCAGAAGTAGTAGTAAGTGTGGAGAGAGAGAGAGAAACAAAAGGTTTAATGAGCATGTATACTAAATGGACACTTACTTTTCCTTTTTCCTTTTTTTTATTTTTTTTTTATTTAAAAACAGCTCTTTTGTACTGGTCAAAAATCAAATACAAATTACTTGGTACAAGCTTATGGAAACGTACTAGATGCAAAAACAGGCATGGCATCAGTAACACCTTATTTACAATTGATGCAGAGAGAAAAGATTACAATGAATCAAGAAGAATTAAATCATATTTTTGTCATTGGAGATGCTGCTGATGCATTTGGTGCACTAAATGCTGGTCATTCTGCCTCTGCACAAGCAGAAGTAGCTGCTAGAAATATTGCTAGATTGATTACAATAGAAGAAGGTAAAGTATCAACTGAACAAGCTAATCATGAGGTTTGGCTTCAAACTCCCTTGGAAGAATACAAGCCAGACCCTCACAAGATTAAAGTTTCGATTGGATTTGAACGTTATATTAATGAAAACAATGGAAAACACAAGTTCATCTATGAAGGTAAAGAAGATCTAAATGCAGCAAATATGTGGTTAAAGAGAGGATTAGATATAAGTGATATGACAGTATAAGAGTAAATAAATAAAAATAATGAAATAAATATAATTTCGAGTGTAGAAAGAGAGAGAGAGAGAGAGAGGGAGATGAAAGGATCATTACCACATTTGCAAGGTTGAAAAGACCAATACAAGCAAGACACCAAAAAAAAAAAAAAAAAAGAGGAAACTTGAATGATTTAAATGATAAAATGAAAATGGTTTTATTTGAAAATTTCTATCGCAATTTGAGTATCCAATTAGTTGGATTTTCTACCATTTGCTTCCAATCTTGAACAAATTTAGCCAATTCAACTCCTTCAACTACTCGATGATCTGCTGAAAAGCTAACTGGTAAAATCAGTGATTTTATTAAATTTTCATCTTGATCAAATCGAGGTAAAATACGACTTTTTCCTATCGCACCAATAATTAATTGACCAGTAGGTGGAATTAAAGGAAAAGTATAAAGTCCACCTATACTACCAATATTGGAAAGTGTAATGGTAGCACCACTTCCAATTTCTTTTTGTGTTAAACCTCTTTCATTACTAATTTTTTGAAGTGATGAAATATTTTTGGCAATATTCATTATAGTAACTTTTCGAATGTCTGATTCAAGTGTTGGTGTTAATAAACCTTTTGGTGTAGATAATGCAATGGAAATTCGATGTTGTTGTTGTTGTCGTAATGTTTGATCTTGTACATTTAGTAAAGAGCAAAAAATAGAATGATTATATAATGTCATTGAAAGTGCCTTTATTAAAAATGGTAAAAGTGTTAATTTTAAACCTTCAACTCTTTCAATTTCCTTTCGTATCAAATTTAATTTGGTAATATCAATTTCTTCACTATAACCAAAGTGAGGTATATTCCAACTTGAACTCATTGCTTTTAACATGACTTTTCTTGTTCCAGAAAGTTTTAAAACTATTTCCTCATTCTCCTCTTTCATATCATTTTTACTATCTTCTAAAGATTGTAATGCTGATGATAAATTGCTTTTTGAATTTGATTGAAAAGTAATGTAATCTTGAACATCTTCTTTTGTTACCCTACCAGCTTTACCACTTCCAGTAATTTGACCAATATCAAGATCATACTCTCGAATAATTCTACGTACAGCTGGTGTAGCTAGGTTACCACCTTTACCATTATCATTTGATTGCAAGTATGGTACTAAATTTGAATTGTTGATTAAATTCTTTTCGCCATGATTACTTTTAATGTCGCTTTCATTCTTTATTGAATAGGATAAATTTTCTTCACTATTTCCCTCTCTCTTTACTTTTCCTTCTTCTCCTTTCCACTCTTCCCCTTTTTTTATTCCTATATCAACTTCTTCATTTTCTGTAGCCTCAACCTCTATCCTACAAAGTGCACTTCCAACTTTGGCTACTTCTCCTACTTTATAACAATGTTCTGCAACCTTTCCTGCATACCTTGAAGTAATTTCTACACTTGCTTTATCCGATTGTACTTCCACCAAAACATCAAACTCTTCCACCATTGAGCCTGGTTCAACAAACCTGTTTAGAGAAAGAATAATAATAAAGAAAAGGGAAGGAGAAGAAAATAAATCATCAAAATCAAATCCACATTTTTATCAGTATCAACTTTACATACCATTTAATAATTTCGCATTCTGTAATTCCTTCTCCAACATCAGCCAATAGGTAATCAACGGAGCGAGATTTAGCGAAAAGATTTGTAGTAGTTGAAAAGTGATTAATCGATGTTGAATTCCAAGCTCGTTTGAAAGGTTGATTGTCGAATCTTGGTAATATTGAAAATCTTCTTTGACATGTTGAAAAGGAGTAGGATATTGATCTCTTTGTTAAATTAGATTTATTTGTAGATCGAAAGGTAAAGGAGTAGCTAGGATGAAGTAATAGACAACAACGAGTTCGTAGGAGTGATTTCATGATTTTCAAATACTTCTCTATACCTCTCTCTCTCTCTCTCTCTCTCTCTTTGAAATGGTAGTGGAGGATGAAGAAGAGCAGCAAGAATGAAAGCTGTCCTCCTCCTTTGTATGCGGGGAAAGTCAAAACAAAAAAAAAAAAAAAGAAAGTATACACTTCTTTAAGCTATATTTTTTAATTATATAGTGTGTATTTTCGTTGATTGATTACCATTTCCCCCCCCCCTCCTCCTCCTCCTCCCCCCAAACCTATTTTTCGACTTCAACGCGTTATTTCCTCTTTCTTATCCGCGGTCCCCGCTCCGATGTGACCGGGCTATTATATATATGAATATTTCTCATTGTTACTTTGTTTTTATTTTGAACTTGACGATTCAAAGTAGCTGAGGGTGATACATAGGGAAGCAGAGGGGAGGGGGGGAGAGGAGGGCGGGAGAAGTAGAATATGAGAGGGTATACAATTATACAACAAAGAAACCACAGAAAAAAAAGGAAAAAAAAAAGGGAGGAGGGGAACAAAAGAAAAGAGAGGGAAAAGGGTTAATGGTACTACACATGAGCTATCTAATCATATCATACTTCAATCATTACGAGGTAGAAGTTGAGAGAGAGAATGCGCTTCTTCTATCCTTTGTGACTGAATCGTTTCACCTTTCCATTCTTCTTCATCTCGATAGGCTTCCAAAGCAGCTACACTAGCTTCTATTACTGCCCAAACAATTCGAAGTGCCTTGACATGTAAATCATTTTTTCGAACATAATATAAAGCTTGACCAGTTTTTTTTAATGCAACATCTGCTGATCTTTTTCGAAGTGAATAACGTTCATCCAAAGCACCCAATAAAGAAATAATTTGTGAACTTAAAGCTCGAACTTGAGAAGGTAAAGGAGAACGTTTAACATTTCTAGCCAAAGTAGCTGCCATGACTAATAATTGATCTGATGCATCTTCTGATTGACTTGTAATTAAATTTTTAGAATTTAAATCATCATAAATGGTAATTTGTTGTTGTTGTTCTTCTTTGGTAATCTTGATACTTTCTTCACTTTCTACTCTTCTCCTTTGTTCAGCAATAGCGGCCAAATTACTATACATTGTTGATGCCACTGATTGAGCCAAGGTTCTTGTAAGTTCCCATTGTGAATGTGTCATGATGGAATTTTCATCTTCTTTATTATTGACGACGGTAGGAACAGTGACGGAAGTAGGAAATTGTTCTAGAGTACACATTGAGGATGTTGTAGATGGTGAATAATTTCCTCCTTTTACGTTTGCTGTAGTAGGCTTATCTTCATTGGCTATTAAAGAAGGAATTAAATTGGCAATTCCACGAGATGCAGTTGCAAGGGCACCAGCTCCTACACTAAGTCCTAAATCAAAAGCTGAAGTAGCAAGGTAACCTGCAACACTTTGTTTTCTATTTTTTTCCATTAAAGATGCTTTAGCAGCAAGATGAGCTCTACTTTTCATCATGGGTGATTGACTTCTACGTCTAATTTGATTCCTTTGCTCTACTAAAGCCAATTCTCTTTCAACTCTCAATTTAATTACTTCTTCTCGATCACTTAGACTATTTGAAACATCTTGCTTTGATTCTAAATTACTCAATGCTTCTTCCAATTTTCTTTTCAATTCTTCTCGATGTTTATCTCCTACATTATTAACATCACGAGGACTCAAAGCTGTCAATAAATAACTGAGAGATGAAATATAGAGTTCCATTGAATAATCATCCTCCTGCCCTTCCTCTTCACTATCTTGATTCTCTTCATCCATATCATCACTTTCATGATTCTCTTCTTCTCCTATAGACACTTGATGAAATCCAACTTTTTTTGTACCTTGACTAGAATTTTCATCTTCCATTTCATCTTCACTATTACGAGCAGCACCAAAAGTTATTAGAGCACCTCGAAGGGACTCACTGTCAGCCACAAGGGGAATACTTTTGTGATTTGTAGACCTTGACTGTCTCCAAGGTAAACTAGCAAATCGATTACTTTCACTGTGAATTTTACTTTTATCAATTTGACGTTTGGCTAATTTTCTCTTTTTTTCTTTCCAAATCTTTTCATCTTGAGCAGAGGCTTGAGCTGCTTCAACTGCCAAAGTGACAGCTTTATCTAATCGTCTTTGATCAAATCGAATAGGTCGCTTATACTCTTCTTTCTCCTTTTCACTTTCCCTAGTCTTGGTAATCATATTTGTCGTTTCTGACTCCGATTCATATGGTGATCGAACAGCACTGGGGACCCAAGCCGATGCAATGCCTTGTAAAGACCTCATACTACGTTGACGAAGGCTCATTTGATCAAGCGAAACAAATTTATTTTCTGGTGAGGAACATGCCGAAGATTCAGTAGAAGATTCATTATCTTGAACTATATTGGGTGAGGTGGCCTGTTGAAGACTAAGACGAGTATTGCGAATGCCATGTCGAGGCTGCATTTGTAGAGAGTCATTGATCAAGGCTACTTGGCCCTGTGGAACAGAATTAAAACGAGTATAATCTCGATGCTTCCCATTGAGCGCCTTATTTGATTTGGACTGCACCTTTACATTTTCATTTTCAACGATTGAAGAGGTTGGAAATGCAATGGTAGATACTGGATCTTTTTCCTTGATTGGTAATCTATCCTCATCATCAGCCCATTGCATGGGTCCTTGCTCCATGCTCTGCAAATCTTCGTAGCCTTGCATCTGTTGCAATCCCAAACTAGAGAGTGAGCTATTAGCCATCAAAGTAGAATTCTCCCGACTCTTTGTTCCGTTCCACAAATTTAGTGAAGGTGGGACAGAATTCGAAATTGATTTGAGTCTTCGCTTCACTGCTCTACTTGAAATTGTTGTCTTTGACGTAGATTTATTGCATTCGTATTGTTCCCATGATCCTGATTGATCTGTAAGTTGACCTTTATTGCTATAGGTATTTGTAAAGACCGACTTGGACATATCGTGTGAAAGCGCTTTCTTTTAGGTATAGGCGTAGAGGGTTGATAGCAATTTGAAGCAGTGGAAGGCGGCAATACGTACGTACTTTACAGAGCTGAGAGAGATACCGGGACTGTCCTTGACCCCTTAAGGGAAGGTGTAAAGAGTGTTTACGGAGTAGATGAACATGATCCCGTCTTGATGGTAGTTGCGAGTTGCAAGGTAAAAAAATTCATCATCCTGTTGGAATTTGAATCGTGTTGATTTGTTGTTATACTCTGTTTTTGATTTTTTTTTTTCGTAAAAAATCCAAAAGTCTCTCTCTCTACTGTTAGGTCGCGATAGGGGAGGACCTTTTTTCAAGTAAACTTCAAATTGTGAAAGCTGCAAGGAATAAATTGAGTGACGCTTACGTAAAGACTAATAGAACACGTGGTGCTTGGGTGATGTGTGTCTTTTGTGTGCTTCTTATCCCCCTCACACATTTTTTTTTAAGTTTGATGGTTAGCTTTGTTCTTTCTTAATCCAGAGAGCAGTCGTCAGCTAAGCTGTCCATCTTCCTAATACCGCTGGTCGATAGAGGATTGCGACAATGGACTACTTCAAGTCGGCGGCAACTGCTTTTCTTTCAAAGGCTAGCCCTCTACCCAGCTATACGATAGGTGAACGTGATGCTTGGTTTGAAGGTAGAACAATATGGAGTCTTCATCAAGGTATTCGCAAAGAAGACTCATCTGCTTGCAGTTTTCTTGTATTTGATGCTACTCTCCCAACTCACAATCCTCGACGCTCATCATTAGCACTTGCCAAGAACGCTCTTCGGAAATTGAGGACGACGAGACACCCTGATGTGATCAAATTACTTGACAGTGCTGAGACGCCTACATCTGTATACATTGCCATTGAAAGTGTAAAGCCGATAGGGAGAGCATTAGAAGAAATGAAAGCAAAACCAAGTCAAAAGGAAGAATGGATTGGTTGGGGTATTAGTAAACTTGCTAGTGCTATCAAATTTCTCAATTCTGATGCAAATGCCACCCATGGAACAATTCGAATGGAAAGCATCTTCTTGGCATCTTCGGGGGAATGGAGATTAGGTGGATTTGAATTACTAAGCTCTTTACACGATGATTCGCCTACACTGTATAATCTGGGAGGTCTCATTCCAGATTCAAGTCGATATGCACCCCCTGAAGTTAAACAACAGGGTTGGGGTGCATTGAGAGATTTGGAATCTCATACCTTGGACTCATATATGTTTGCACTATTCATCATAGAAGCATATAATGATTCTTTGCCTCCCACAATTACTGGCGTTCCAAGTCAAGGAAGGATTCCAACTCCAATCTATCAATTACTTCGAAGGATGATGGTGCCCAATGCAAAGAATCGTTTACCAACTGCTCAATTACTCAGTGCTGGTCAAGCAGAAGGTGGTTTCTTTGCAGAAAATCGTTTAGTAAAAGTTGCTTCTGGTTTAGATGGTTTCGTTTTGGCAAGAGAAGAAGAGAGGATGGAAATAATGAGACAGCTAAAAACATCTTCGGAATCATTTCCTCCAGAATTTCTTCAGTATAAAGTATTACCTGCTTTAGTAAATGCATTAGCAATGACATCTAGTAATCTGTCAACCACAACACTTTCTACCACTTTACAAGCTAATCGTATTCTACCACTTGTATTGCGACTAGGAGCATCATTATCAGACAAAGAATGGAATCAAAGCGTGGCTCCACCTATTCTAAAAGCCTATACTAGCCCAGATCGAGCAGTTAGAATGACATTATTGGAAAGTTTAAGCCTATACGCAGATCGTCTAGAAACAAGAGTCATCAGCGACAAGGTTTGGCCAAATTTAGTGACTGGATTTGGAGATTCAGCTGCTGTTATTAGAGAAGCCACAGTTAAAGCAATTTTACCTCTATCATCAAAACTTTCAGATAGAATCTTGAATAATGATTTATTACGTCAATTGGCTCGTACTCAAGTTGATGTTGAAGCAGGAATTCGAACAAATACAACAATTTTATTAGGTAGTCTCTCACCAAAATTAAGTTTACAAACAAGAAAAAAAGTTTTAGTTCCTGCCTTTTCACGAAGTTTAAAAGATCCTTTTGTTCATGCTAGAAATGCAGGTCTTATGGCTTTAATAGCTACAAGTGAAAGTTTCGATGGAGATGATAGTGCAAAACTTATTATACCAGCTCTATCTCCTTGTCTAGTGGATAAAGAAAAGATTGTACGAGATCAAGCAAAAAGTGCAATGAAAATCTTTTTAAAGAAGGCAGAAGAAATGGCATCTCAACTTCCTGATTCAGCTTTATCATCAGATGATCCTTTACAATCATTACAAGAACAAAATGGAGCACAAAGTATTATTGCTTCTACAGCAGGTGGTGCTGCATCAGCTTTAGCCAGTTGGACTCTTTCTCAATTTGCCAAGCCAAATAATTCATCACAATTACCTTCAAATGGTGGTATGATGGGTACAAGGGATACACTTGAAGAAACAAGTACGATTACAACACCTACTCGTGATACTAATTCATCAGCATCAATGACCACTTCATCATCATCAAAAGCTTCCTTGATTGCATCAGATTCTCAAAATACTACTCCAAGCTGGTCAAAACAAGGTGACTTGATGGATGTTATGGATGATCAAGATGATTGGACAGGCTTTGAAACAGCTCCAATCAAGAATGCCAATCTAAATTTAAAAAAGAAATCACTGGGTGTTGTAAGAGGAGCAAGTACGTCACAAATTGCAAATTCATCGTTACGGCAACAAAAATCAATTGGCGATGCAAAGAGTGCAGTCATGAGAAAGAATTTAGCAGTAGCAGAATTAGCAGATGAAACAGCTTGGGATGAAGATTTGATGGGTGGTGCCATTAACGATAAACAAGAATCTGATGAAACACGAATCGGTATTTTGAATAGAAAACAAGAGATGAGATCAGGCAAGGAGGAACTTTTAAGATCTGATAGTCCTGCTTCGGCATTTGCAAAAACACCTGAATGGGAAGGTACTACTAATACTAGTAATGTTAACAAAGACGATAAAAATATAGTACAATCCGAGGCAGGAGATTGGGGAGCTATTGAAGATGGAGCAGAAGAAGAATCTTTGTCAAAAGATGTAAATTCTAACAATAATCACACTAGTATGACAAAAGAAGAAAAGAGGGTTGAAATGGAAAGAAAGCGAGAAGAGCGTAGAAAGAGGATGGCGCAATTAAAAGAATCAAAAGCCTCTAAATTAGCATCAGGCTTGTCTTGAATTATTCTGCCTCTCTAGGATGGCGCTGCGACTAAAATAGGATACCATTATCTCAATTGTACATTCACCACCTTACATGTAATAATACTCCAACCATTGTGCTGTCTAGCCTCTAATTTCAAAAGCTTTTGATCGTCCCTTATCACAGTAGCCAGATTCGTTAATAGATGTAAGTAAGGGTGCGGTAGAGCCATGCCACAATTAGCAAGCGTATGATCAAATTGTTCGAGTGGACCGCCAAAGGCGCGCGCGTTTCAGCGTGAAATCAGTCTGTGGTGAAATCAGTACAAACGTTTACTAATCTATTTGATCAAAAATTTCTACTTTATCTCTCGTACCAAATTTACTTGTGCATTGTTGACATTTACAAATCTTTCGACACTTAGTCCAAGAGAATTGAGGGATATTGAATACAAATTCGAGAGCAAACATAAGAGATGTACTTCGATTCTTTGATCAACCAAGTGACATCCCAGCATTTAATGGAAATTTGCGCCTCGGGATGGCATATCTGATCAAGCATATGATGATATATCACTCCTTTGAACTGAAATGCTCTTTATGATGGTACAAATGGCGCAACTGTAATAATATAGACACTGACTTCGACCATAGAGGAAATAGCAAGACATCTCATCTGCAACAAACAAATGACTAGACGGTGCCTGTATACAGCTTAAAGCTAGATGTATGGTAAGAATGGAGTAGTACACTCAATCGCCGACACGCAATGATATAAAACCGCATAAACATCACATCAGGTTGGGTAATTGATTCTGACGCGCTCTCTAAGACTCGGAAAGCTTCATAGAGGATCAAATGTATGCAAAAAATCTCGATTTTTTCTGCAGAAGGATTAATTCGGAACGCGTCGAACTTTTGTAAGCCCAAGCAAGATTTTTATTTGTGGGTGGAAGCTGTTTGTATAAAACTAAGAACGCGGGTAAAAGAAGTTTTGGCTGATTTCGTCTAAATTAAATTAGCTAAAATAGTTGAATCAATCCTTATTCTCCTCTCCGCGTTCTGGCATTCGCTCACCAGTATGCTGGAGACGATTTACCACTATTAAATGGTCACTTTAAGATTTTGTGTCAACATTCATGGGAGCTGGACGATATAAATATTTGCCAGGTAAGGTTTTGCCCATGCTGATAAATGGACTAGTCTTTGAAGTACCTATGTATCAATACTTAGGATACGGAAACATTTAGGCCAGAATTACAGTGTGGTTTTGGAATTGAACACAATCGAAGGAAGCCCTCTCAAGACAAATGAGAGGGCACATAGCAGTACCTTTATGCGACTTTTCGTCTAAGGATATATCTGACTGGCGCTGTCACTAATGGCGAATTGTCCGGACAAAAAGATCTGCTGACTTTTTGTATTATACCATGGCATTGCCAATCTGAATTTTGATCTGTCGTATGTAGGTAAATGTCGGGATACATGTGCTCTGTCACGAGCAAATTACCAAGGCAAGGAGATTGTGGACAAACCCGTCGCTATCTATAGTTTGTCTTCTAATATTAGCCCTTGCAAAGTAGAATATGAGTTCAGAGTGGAGGCGCCACAGTGGTGCTATACCAGTCTCCTTCGCTTTGGAATTATTCAGTTATGAGCGAGGGTGAACGTTGGCATTTTTTATTCAGGCGCTAGGGACTATCAAGAACACTAGATTGGAGTGGTAAACAGACTGACATTTGAGGAAAGTCTGCGAGCCTTGGGTTAATTACTTGCTGCTGCTGCTGCAGAAAAAAACCAGGCTCGTCTTTTCATTTGAGAATTTTACTGGGATTGCCTCGCCTACTATCTCCCTGTCATACCAAAAATGACTTTGCCAACCAATGACCCTACTCAAAGTGCTCGAGATTATGCTGTACTCTGTAGCATTATCTATTGTCAATCTGGGTTGATCCTCTGGGATGTGAGTAGCTTACTTAGACTGAGTCTCTTAAAACAATAGTAGCCCCCAATGTTGCTTAAATTATTACTCTTCAACAGTTGGTCACCACATTCTAAATTTGATTGGAATATCTTTACTGGAAACAATCAATGGACATGGCCAATTCTTGAATACTTTGCTGCACGCTATGGTTCCTTTGTGGCAATGAAATCGTTAAGTATGCAGATTATTGCTCAAATTCCAAAATTTAGGAGCAGATGCACTTTTTGGAATTCGAGCTATGACAATTTTTGAATGTTAGTAGACTGATAGTAGCTTCTGTCACTTTACTTTGAATTGTGACAGCGGCAATAGGAATTTCAACAATTGCAGGCCCTACATGGTATCGTCAACCTGCTTTACCATCTGGTCTTGCTGGTTCATGTGTACCTGTGAAATAGGAATGGGAATTAGGTAGTTTAATCACATAATCCTGAACGTGATGGGAGTAGTAGAGATTACTACTAATAATACATCGTCCAGCTTCTCTCTTTCTTTTTTTTTGTGCAGGTCTTGCCTATATTTAACCCTCATCTATGCATGTTTCGTGATTGGATATGTAGTACTTCGACTTGATCAATTGGGTAAAAGAATACGTTCATCTCTACAAGGGCTCATTTACCGTGGCTGTCATACCTACGATAGTATCGGTAGGATTATGTTATGCTGGAAATACAGCATCTTCTCAATCTGCTACTATGACTTTAGCAGCTACATTTCACTCTTTATTGGCTGCTAGAGTTTACCGTAATCTTAGTGACTTGTGCGAAAGACAACCTATTTCTACTCGTACAAAGGTATCTAATGGTAGTGTTCTTGATGCAGATACTTTAGAAAGAATTGCTTATATGCTGGGAGCACCACAAGATGTAAACATGGAATAAGGTAGATTAGATTTCAAGCTTTCAGATCCAAAACATAAATTCAACTTTCCTTGTAATGGATCATCGATGACTTTGGAAACAAAATCGTAATCATACACCTACTTCTAGACTTTTCCCTACAAACAACGCGAGGAGTCGATAATAAAACAATTCCGAGTTGTAGTAGTATACACATTATTACCAAGCAAGAAATACATCAAGACGAGGAAGATTGCTGCTTTTATTTTTTCATTACATCAGATATTTAGCAGTATAAAGACAAAGACTAAATTTTAAGCGAGGAGTCGATAATAAAACAATTATGAGTTGTAGTAGTATACACATTATTACCAAGCAAGAAATACATCAAGACGAGGAAGATTGCTGCTTTTATTTTTTCATTACATCAGATATTTAGCAGTATAAAGACAAAGACTAAATTTTAAGCTTGAAGAACATTTTTCAGCCTTTGTCATCGCAACATTGGGAGCTTCATCCTCAACAAAGATCCATCCCTTGAAAAAATCTTTAAGTATATCCTTTATGATAATGACAATCAAAACATGTATCAGTGTACACTCACCTGAATGACAGCGACATAACGCTGAGATCTAGGGGTCCACCAAGTAGATCACTAGCATCGAAACTCATTCAAGCGGATTTGGTAAGCTATTTTAAAGGACAAGAAAATAAAAATTAATAATCACTCTTTTACAGATTAGAATTGTATTTGGGAATATTTACTGCACAGTATGTATCATCGGATAAAAAGTGAAGATTAGGTGAAGAAGTATCTGATTTCTCTTTCCAAGCTTGTGTTGTAAATGCGACATTAACAGCAACAATATAAATTCCTTTGATACCTTTTTCAGTAAATTTTTCTGCGTCAGTAACGTAACCTGGAACGTGAGAAGAACAAGGAGGTGTAGATGCTCCTGGTACACCAATGATGAGGTCTAAGAAAAAGAATTTCGAATTTATTTGAAAAGGTCAGCATTGAAAAAAAGTTTGATCATAAGAAAAAAAAAAAATTTAAAAAAAAATGGAGAGGCGAAAAATAAATCTTTCCAACAAGCTTTTCCAAATTCACTGTTTCCTTTTTTAGAATTATCCTCCTTGAGTAAGTGACCAAACTGGTAGCTTTGATCCTTGAGAAAGCTTCTTTTCTTCCCCCTTGAGCTTGTTGAGTATAGAAGTCATGATGTATTTACAAGTATGTGATATTGTTAATGATTAAGATATAAGAGAAAAGTAAGATCAAAGTTGGGTAAAGTTCAATTTATGTTCATCCTTTTGTTATCCATGCTCTTTAAAACCCCTATTGCGCCATTTTATCTTGTGTAGTGGATAAATCTATTATACACCCACTATCTTGTAGGACAGTTCAGATTTTGGAATAAGAATGACTTGGCAGAAAAGCTTTGATTCGTCTCAATTTTTATTTTTCTTTCAATTGTCATCTTTCCTCTCTCTCTCTCTCTCTCTCTCTCTCTCTCTCTCTCTCTCTCTTGCTCTTGCTTCTCCACACGCATGCCATTTTAGCGTAATTGAGAAAAGAGAATGAAGAGATGGATGGATGGCTTACACACGCGCGTTTTACTTACGTCACATTTTTTATTTTTTTTTTTATCTATCATTTACAGGACCCTGAAAGAAAGAAGAGATGTTTGGATTGGATGTAGTAATACTATTGAATTGGCAGTACATGCGAATGAAAGAAAAAAAAAGGAAGGGGGGGGGAAAGGTGATGTCGTACTTCTTTTCTCTACACACACTTATAGACTCTCCTCACTAAGATACAAGTCTCAATATGGCCGTAAACGCTGCTTCCAATGCTGCTCAGAAATTAATGGGTGACGTACCAACAACAACAACAACGGAGCATACAGATGTATCTCAACAAGAAGCCAAAGAGACAGGCGAAACCATGTTGGCATTGACTTGGCAAGGAAAGGGGAAATTGGAAATGAAACAAATGCCTAAACCTAAAATTATGGATGAAACAGATGCTCTCATCAAGGTCACTGGTTCCACTGTTTGTGGAAGTGATTTGGTGAGTTCTATTTAAATTTCGTACGAGAGACATACTATCCTCCATTATTTATACCCTTCCTCCCCCTTTCCTTTAATTTGTTTTGGTGTGCATTTCATTGTGTAGCACCTTCTTCATGGTGATATTCTTCAATTAAAGCCAGATGATATCCTTGGACATGAAGGTGGGCATCCTGATCTTTTCAAATTTGTCGAATAATACTAATTCCACTAAATTTGATCAAAATGTAAGGTATGGGTGTAGTTGAAGCTATAGGTTCTGCTGTTAAAAAGATCAAGGTTGGTGATCGTGTCGTTGCAAGCTTCTCCATCGGTTGTGGTACCTGTAAATTTTGTAAAGAAAAGCTTGGTGAGTATAATGGCAAGGACAAAGGAGTTGAATATATTTCAACATTGTTTTTGAGAAAATTCTCATCCTATCCTCAATTGAATTTTAGGTTCAATGTGCGAAAATACCAATTCTAGTTCCGTTATGAAGGCATTATATGGTCAAAACTTTAGTGGTTTACTGTACGTCCATTTTCATCAAATAGGGGTTTTTTTTTTAAAAAGAAATTGACTAGCTTAATAATGAGAGCCTCTCTTTTAATTTTACAGTGGTTATGGTCACTTTACCGGAGCATACTCTGGAGCACAAGCCGAGTACTTTCGAAGTCCCTATGCAGGTAAGATTTATCAGGGAAAAGTGGTAAAAACAAAACCAAACAAAAGTAATTAATTTAATCAAATTTATTATTAGACTACAATTTACTGAAAATTCCCGACAGTGTATCTGATGAAAAGGCAATGTTTCTTAGTGACATTGTATGTACCAGTTATCATTCTGTAGTAGATATTGATTTCAAAGAAGGACAAACTGCTGTTATTTGGGGTGCTGGTCCTGTAGGTCTCAACATTGCACAGTGGTTAAAGAAGGTGAGAATGGGAAAAGACTTGAATAAATATTTTGTTTTGAATTTTCATTTTTATTTTTAAATTTCTCTTTTTTTTTCCTTTTTTTCTTTTTTTTTTTTCAGACCTTTAAAGCCAAGCGAGTTGTCATTATTGACCTTGTTCAAAATAGACTTGACTTTGCAAAGGAAAAGATTGGAGTTGAAATATTAAATCGTGAAACAGATTGTCCAGAAGGGGTAGTTAAAAAACTATACGAAATGGAACCACTTGGATGGGATACATCCTTTGATGTAGCAGGTTTTCGATATGCTCAAAGCTTTATGCACAAGGCAATGAGAGCAATGGCACTCGAAACTGATACACCTGAAATCCTCAATGAATGTATTCAAGCTACTAGAAAACATGGTAGAATTTCCATTGCAGCAGATTATGCTGGTCTTGCCAATGGTAAATACAATGTAGAAAGAGGGAAAAAAAATTTACAAATTTTAAACTAAAAATCCTTTTACCTCTTTTCAGGTTTTAATATTGGAGCAGTAATGGAAAAAGGTATTATGCTCAAAGGTAACGGTCAAGCTCCCGCTCAACTTTATATGGAAAAGATTTTGAACGGTGAGTGTACAAAGAAAAGCAAAAGGAAGGATTTGTTTGAAAATTTCATTCTAAAATCATGTCGCTTTTTCTCATTTTTCTCCTTTTACCAGAATATATTATTCCGGGCAAGTTTGATCCAACATTGATTCTCACCCATCGATTTGATTTGACTGAAATGGACAAGTGAGTAGTAGCAGAAAGATTATACAAGGGAAATTGATTTTTGTTTCACCGCTCATGACCCCTTTTTCTCTCTTTTGATTTACTTTAAAATTTCTCAGGCTCTATTACGCCTTTGATCAAAAATTATTTGATAGTGAAAAAGGTGTTGGAATTCTCAAGACTTTTGTTCAAACCAAGTTTTCAAATCGTCCTGGCCCTGATATGCCAACTTTAACCAAGGTTCCAACTCCAAAGTGATCAAACGTATGCCTGCCTCTCTCATTCTTTCTCTTTCTCTTTCACTCTCTCTAATCTTCTTTGCTTTGAGATTGAAGATATAATAAATTTAAATTTTTTTTTTTGGGCCACACTCAAACGCCTACTCGGCCGCAATCCTCTTGATCCGTTTGATACGCATATTCGGCCGCGCGTCTAGCCTCATTCTTGTTCGATTGGAAATCATTGTAAGCCGGTCTGGTCTTTCTTTACCCGCTATCTTATCTCTCCCAAAATTGATGATAGCTTAAACTTCTGCTAGTGCGGCGCGCGGCCGTGCGAGAGGAAAAGAGAGAGTATATAATTCGACTGTTAATCGCTCACTCACTTGCCACCTATCTCACACCCCAAGATTACTACTACTAGCTACAGATCTCTTCTTCTCTCTACCTTTTTCAATCTTGATCCCATAGAGACCATTTTTTAATCGACATGCCCGGACTTACTTTAGCACCATTACCTGCACCATTACCAGGTGTAGATCGTAATTTAGATGCAAATTTTGGTAGAATTGCAACTGGAATTGATTTAACCAATCTTTCCAGTGAAGATTTTACTGAAATTCAATCTGCACTTTATAAATATTCTATCTTGTTATTTCCTAAAATTAAATTATCACCAGAAAATCAATACGCTCTTACAAAAGCTTTTGATCCTTCTTCTGATTCTTATGGACATGGTAACAAGGGTAGACAAAAGGAATCAATTTTACATCCTGATTTAAAAACTATTCCAAGACAACCTCAAGTTCAAGTAATTGGAAATGGACCAGTTGAATCTCATGAAGGATTGAGTAATGTAAGTAGTAGTAGTAGTAGTAGTAGTAGTAGTAGTAGTAGTAGTAGTAGTAGTAGGTCCTTTCTTCTTCTTCTTCTTTTTATATTATATTTTATTTTTATTATTCATTTCCTTCTTTACTATATTTTCAAAATCTCTCGAGATCAAAAACAACTTAATACATATATACTAAATGCTCTTCACTTTTCCTTTAACTACACAACAGATTAAGCTAAAACATCCTCATCATGCAACTTTTCACAAAACTAAAATTCCAGATGATCAAGATAAAGATTTCACTAGATTTTATCGTTGGCATATTGATGCTGCTCTTTATAATCTTTCACCACCAAGAGTTACTTCCTTGTATGCTATCAAAGTACCCAAAGGAAGAACTCAAACTATTCTTTATGATGATGGTTCAAATGATAAACTTCAAGTTCCATTAGGTACAACTGCCTTTGTTTCTGGTAAATCCATGTTTGAAGATTTAACACCAGCTGAAAAGAGTTTGGCAGTACGATCAACGATAGTTTATAGTCCTCATCCTTATGTTTGGATGAAAGATGCAACTTCCAATTCAGTAGGATTAGGTTTAGAAAGTGAAGGTAAAGAGTTGAAAGAAGAACAATTACCTGAATGGGAAGAAGAAAAAGTTAAGCGTTATCCAATGGTGAGTTGACAATAATACCAAACTTTTGTTTCCTTTACTTGGAACAGAAGAAATGTTTGTTTACATTGACTTGACAAATTTTTGCACCCATTTTTTTTTCCTTTTTTTAAAAATTTTTGTTTAGTTGTGGAAGAATCCAGAGACTGGTGATTTACATTTTCAAGTTCATCCTTCAGCTATACGTGAAATTATTGTGGCTCCAATTCCATCTTCTACTTCTAGTCAAGAAAACAATATTCCTTCTGATGCCATTTATCCTCAAGGTGCTCACATCAAAGATTTAAAACAAGTTCGAGATTTAATTTTCAATTTGCAAAGACCTGCTATTGCACCTCAAAAAGTTTATGCTCATGATTGGGAAGAAGGTGATTTAGCCCTTTTTCATAATCAAGGAGTTCTTCATTCCGTTTGTGGTGCTTTTCATGAAGATGAAGTTCGTATCTTTCATCAATGTAATTTGGCTGCTTCTACCGAACCTCTTCCTCCCACTTTAGAAGATATCAAGCTCTACGCCTGATGATCATGGGGGTCCGCCATTCCCACTTTACAATGTGATAAATTATTCATATCATTACCTTTTTTTCTTTTGTCCTCCTCTTTACCTCTTTTCCCCTATTTCCCTTTTGCTTGTAATGATCTAGTTAATTGATAATTGTCATCGGGTTTTTTTTATTTTTATTTTTTTCTCTTTTTCTTTTTCTTTTTCTTTTTTTTTTTTTTTTCTCTTCTTCTCTTTCTTTCTTCAATCTTCAATGCTAAAACTGAGACCTTTACCCATCTTTGATTTTTCGATGCGAGCAAGCTTGTTCTTCTCCTCTCTTTGCTTGTTCTTTTCATCTTTTCGCTTTCTTTTTTCCTTCATCTTCATTATCATCTACTTTTCCTCCCTTGTCATCTGCATTCTTGGCATTGGCTATCAACTCCTTTGCTGCCTTCATTCCATTATCTCTTTCACCTTTGCCTTTTACTGCTTGTCCCTCCAGAATACGTCGTTTTGACATTGAAGTATTTGCTACTTTCTCAGGACCAGTGATGCTATCTGGCTGATCTTTGTCCTCACTTGAGCCTGTGTATAAGCAGGAATGAAAAGGAAAAGAAAAGTCAATAAGTCAATTTGTGGACATGCAAAAAGTATTACTCACCTTTATTGAGCTGCTGAACAAGTTCCTCTTTTGATAGATGCTTCCCTTCTTTCAAAACAACTACTTGGGCACCGTCCCAATCATCATCATCAACATCATCTCCCCCTCCATTACCGATCTCATGTTCACTTCGAGAAAGGTTTGCTCTTGTAGTACCTTGAATTCCGAGTAGATCATCAAATTCAGATGGTGCTTCTACCCCTCTTTTGTCATTTATTTTGCCCCTACTTTGATTTACTTGGCTGTGCAACTTTTGCAGGAAATTAGGTATCGGTGGAGGCTCGAAAGCCAATTGTTTAGAGGTGAATTTGGGTGGCATGGTATTATAGAGAGAAAGAAGAGAAAGGAAAAGAAGTACAAATACAAAAAAAAAAACTTGTCCGTGCGCGATTTAGCAGAATATCCTAAGGAAAATAAATTGTAGTATTATTAGTGTTCACTTTCATATATATATATATACAGTATCATATAAAAATTACAAGTTAAATAAGGCTTGAAGAGTGGGATTGCATTTCGGTATAGTCAATTCTACCTCTTTCTCAGTCATTTTGAAGGGCTAATTTTAACACTGCTTCCTCCTCCTCCTCCTCCTCTCCCTCCGCTTCTAGTTTCTCTTGGACTTTTCCATAATTGATCCATCATGGCTCGATTAGGTGTGACTGGCGCACTTCCTATCTCTTTACCCAGTACTACCCTTCTCTTTCCACATTTCTCCTCAAATCTTCTAAATGCTTCTAATGTATAATCAAGCCAGATGGCATCTCTTGATAAAGCATCTTGCCTTTTTCGAATTTGTTGTTGTGGAGTAAACGCAGTCTTTGCTAATTTTTCAAGTTGTAATAGATTGGAAGGTTGATAGAGATCTTCACCATTTACACCTGGTACACCAAGACCGACAAGATGAGCAATGGCACCACTCGTAAGTGCTCGATCAGAATACCCTCCTTCTAATACAGAAATGCACTTTCCTGCACAACTTTCATTAGCCAAAGTTACAATATCCCTAGTAAAATTTTCATAGAATCGAGGTGGAACACTCTTGCCATGACGTTGCATTCCTGCTTGTTCGTGAAGATTGGCATCAAATCCTGCAGAAATGAGAATGAGACTAAATTCAGGTGTAGAAGCCGTCTCTTGAAAGAATTTCCTTGCTTTTGTAATAAGTTGAGAATACTTTGTATCGTAGAGTCGCTCTGAATCTTCTGCACTGGTATGAGCTTCGAGATGAACTGAGTGACCAAACAAGGGAGGTAAATAATAAAATGTAATCAGTATCCAATCTAAACTTTTCATGATTTTTTTTTTTCTTTTCTCAAATGACACGCAACACAACCAATTAGCTCAGGGCTGACATACAAAATGTCAACCAATATAATGAAAATGGAACACGAAAAGTAGCTGTAGCACTTCTTCAGACCTTTTACTTGGATTCGCAAAGAAAAAGTTTTTTCTCTTTGCTACACATCAAAGCAGTGTGATGAAATTAAAACACAAGTAACACTCACCGTTCCATATCCATTGACCATGTGCACCTTCAATACACATACTAGCATCTGTGATCAATTCCTTGTTACCATCTTCACAAGGAAAGCTCTCAATGTCATGTATTGATCCATAGAAAATTTTTAATCCTCTCCTATCCTTTTCCTCATTGTTTTGAATTGATTGACTTTCCTCTACTGAAGATCCAACAGATCTTCGACCTTTTCTCGACCTTTTCTCCAATTCAGATTTCATTGCCTTTGCCTTTGCTTCCCTTTCTAAATCTTGTCGAACAGTGTCAGCATTGATTCTCCAGGCAATTGATTGTGTTCCATCTATAGATTTGATAAGGTCAGTTGAAAGGGCATGAAATTAAAGCAAAGTCAAATTTATACTTACTACCATGATGCAAATCAAAATCCAAGATAGCCACTCGATCAATACCATGCTCTTCGTAGGCATGTGCTGCCATGACGGCTACATTGTTCACCCAACAAAAACCTGAAGGTTGTGTGGCATTACAATGATGACCTGGCGGTCGAACGAGAACAAAGGATCGCAAAGCTGGTCTACTCGACATTTCTTTACCACTTTCAATATTCTTTTCTAGATTCGTTTGATGAAGCTGAGTGACGCTGATACTATGTATTGAATCCTCTACATCAAATTTCATGTTTCGAGAAGCATAGACGACTCGATCTACAGCCGCACAACCTGTTCCCAAAGCGGCTTCAATAGCTCCTCTTGAACCTCCATTCAACCATGATTCATCATCATCTTCTTGCTTTTCATCTATTGAAACTTCTAATGGTTCTGCTTTTGGTGTTTGAGGTAGTTCCAAAGGTGAAGAGTCTGTCTCGGTTCGATGACTAGATGGTGTAAAGTAGCTTGATTTTGTAGTCTTTTCCTCTCGTGGACCGCACAAGTACAAATCTCCTTGTGAAAGGTGTGGTGGAATTTCAGATAGGTATATTTCTGTAATAGCGTCGGTACTTTGACCGTCTTCCGTTTTGATGGTAGTGTGACTACCATGTCGCATGCTACGAGGTGCAGCAGGAGGTGGTATGTCATGAGGAGCCTGAGAACATAAGTTTGCAAGGAAATCGGTGTAGGGTATAGATGTTACAGTAGTAGAAGATGATGTTCCTCCTTTCTCGCGTGAATATGTCGCTGGCTGACCAATTTCTTCAATTGACAAGAATTCCTCATCCAATGCGTGAATCATTCGAAGAGCCGCATTGGGATGAGAAAGTGAAAGAGATTTTTGCGAAAGGAACATGGCCAATGGTGGTGTAATTTGAGATGAATTACTTTCTACCTTGAGAGCAGCTAAATGACTAGTAAGGTTGTCGACTTGGCCTCGACTTTGCTCTAATTGACTCTGATATCTGGCTACTACAGCTGCTATTCCCAAAGAAACAGCTCGAATCCTCTCTGGCCGCTCTACCACGAATGCATTAGAACGAGTTCGTACCCAGCGATGTCCTAAAACAGCGGGTGCCATCAAAACATCTACAGCAGGTCTGTGATTCTCAGAAGATACCTGCAGATTCTCTACTTTACCATTTGCTATCTTACTTTGATTTTCATCTAGCTGCGCATTCCCAAAAGCATTTGCAAGTTCATCAAGTGCAGTATCATTGGTATTGAACATAAATTGGGGTGGATCTGGACTACTTTTAGATTCTACTGCACTTTTATATTCTTGTGATGATTCACTCTCTCCAGCAGGAGATCCTTCGTTCCATGATTCTAATAATGCTCCGAATTTTTCCCCTTTTCTATTTGGATTCTTGAGCTTGACGAGTAGTACCATTGAACCCGTGATGAGTAATGAATGATACAATGATGGTGTTTGGGAAGTAATAATGACTGTAAAAATCACAATTGAATAACAAAAAAAAAAAAAAGCGCGCTCGAGCCATCGCAAGAGACGCGAATACCACGTGGTCTGGCTATCCCTACTGTAATCTTATTTTTGAAACAATTCCAAAGCGCTCCATGGTTAATTAAAATGCTGATTCACAACTTTTGAGGAAGTATCTCTATAGCATGAGCTCTCCTATTATCCTTGTCACTGGTGGTTCTTCCTTTATCGGGCTTCACACTATTCATCAAGCTGTACATAAAGGATATCAAGTTCGTACTACTATCCGAAATGAGTCCAAAAAGGAGCTCATCCTAGCTGCTCTCAAAGATTGGGATTCTGCTCTTGACTTTACCAAATTGGAATTTATTAAAGCGAATTTGCTAAGTGATGAAGGATGGAACGAGGCAGCACAAGGTGTCAAATATGTCCTTCATATTGCTTCGCCTTTTCCTTCTGAACAACCAAAGCATGAAGATGACTTGATCAAACCAGCTAGAGAAGGAACTTTACGTGTTTTACAAGCTGCGAAGCAATCGGGTACATGCAAACGAGTGGTAATAACAAGTTCAGTAGCAGCTATTGCCTACGGAAACAAACCTTCAAAGCCAAATGTTTATAACGAGATAGATTGGACCAATGTTGATGGTCCTGGAGTATCAGCTTATGTCAAATCAAAGACACTTGCTGAACAAGCCGCTTGGAATTACATCCAGGGAGTAGAAGGCAAAGGTTTGGAAATTAGCACTGTCAACCCAGTTGGCGTATTTGGACCTCAAATTCGACCTGAAGACGATTCAACTACGTGCAATTTAATCAAGATGATGCTCAATGGTAGTATGCCTGCAGTTCCTAGCGTGGCATTTGGTGTTGTAGACGTAAGGGATGTTGCTTCTCTACATTTGTTGGCAATGACTTTACCAGAAGCAAATGGTCAACGTTACTTGGCTAATGCATCACCGAAATCAATGACTTTACTTGACATTTCAAAGGCACTTAAAATTGGATTAGGTGACAAGGCAAACAAAACACCTTCGATTCAATTACCAGATTGGTTTGTCAAAATCGGAGGTCTACTCAGCAGTCAATTAAAAATGGCAGCTAGTCAACTAGGAAAGACGGAAGAAATCAGCAATGCAAAGGCATTGGCACTTGGTTGGAAACCTCGTACTCCCGAAGAATCAGTGGTGGCCACTGCACAACGATTTCTGGACAAGGGTATCTGCAAAAAATAAATAAATAATTGTCCTCTTTTATGAAAAGTTTTGCTTCACTACCAATCCTGCGAAAGATACCATATGTTCATTTTCGGAATAGCTTTCTACTAATCTCTACTCTTCTCGTAATCAATATAGTCTCCCATTAAATTTTTTTTATTTTTTTATTTTTTTTCCCTTCAGCAGTTATATTACTAATAGTCATTTGAAGCAAACATCTAAAGGATGAATTTTGTGAGTAAGTTTTACTCTATTAACTTGTGCTCATACTCGGTAAGAAACTTTCATAGACCCTCCTCTTCCATGTTAGTCTGCCTTTCACGTAATTTCAAGCAAGTCTTCAGTGGTAATGAATCCAGAAAATAAAAAAATACGAAATCAGATAAATCATAAAATTCCTTCACAGAGAGAGAGAGAGAGAGAGAGAGAGAGAGAGAGAGAGAGAGAGAGAGAGAGAAAAGAAAGAAAAAATAGGAGGAAAGAAGAGAAAAGAAGTCTATAAACATCGTCACAAATGTAGGGAGTCATTGAGAGGAGGGAAAAATAATAAAGGAAAAAAAGGAAAAGGAAAAAAAAGAATTTAGAAAACTTAACCTTGAATAGGTACACGATGAGCTACAGCTACAGCTAAACCATCATTATGACTAATACTAATCAAGAATTTATAACCTTGAGCTAAATTTTTAACTTGATCAGATAATTTAACAGTAGGACCTTGATTTGAAGCAATAATTTCAATATCGATTAAAGAAGCAGCTGAACCTTTAGATTTGATACCCATACTTTTGAAAACAGCTTCTTTTGAACAAAATCGACCACAAAAAGAAGCTCTTGAATCTGGTTGAGATTGACAATAATTAATTTCTTCCTTTGTAAAGTTTTTCTTGATAAAATTTTCATTATCACTTGGAAATTGTAAAATAGATTCACAATCAATTCCAATTCCAGCTACATGACCCATTAAACTTGTCAAATTCTTTTCTTGTTTAATTGCTTGACTTGCTTTTGTATACGAGTAAGTAATAGGATCAGCCAAAGGTTCTTTAAATTCATAAGTACCATTGCTTTCAATAGCACGAGCATTTGAATTCATTAAAACTTTATCTTCCAATTCATTAGAATAAGGTGGTGCACTTTTCACTTGAACAAGATCATTCTTTGTAATAGCAGAATGCATCTTGGTATACGTTTTTGCTTGTCGAAGTTGTCTCTTTGTACTATAAGTTTGATAGTCAATTTCATTTAATCGAGCAAATAAATGATTTGGATGTAAAATCATAACAATTCCTCCTACTTGACCAAATCCAAATGAAGTTAATAAACCAACATGTAAATCTCTTGGTGCTCTCTTGATTGTTTGAGAAGCATATAATAAATAACTATATTTTCTTAATTCAGGACTTATATCATCTGCATTTCGATTACCAGGAACTGTATGACTTTGAATACTTTGAATAAGTCCATTTAAAGCCCAACCAGCTGCTCCACCTTTTGCATGACCACATAACCATTTTTGAGCAATTGCAGGAATTGCATTACTCTTTGTTCTTTCTACATGTTTCATTAAAGAATGATAAACGTGAGATTCATTTTTATCATTTGCTTTTGTTGAAGTACCATGCATTGATAAAACTCCAATTGAATCACCATTTAAACCCCAATCATTTAAATGTTGTTTAAGTGGATCAGCTGAACTTAAAACTCCATGACCAGGTGCAGGAATTGATCTACCTTGTTTATCAGTATGAGTAGAAGTATGAGCAACGACGGCTTGAATTGGTAAACCAGCTTCAATAGCAAAAGAAGCAGAACAAACACATTGAACAGCACCACCTTGAGATTCCATAAAACCACCACGAGTAGTGGTAGTAGGTCGACTCATTTCACTTGGTTCTCTACCTGCTAAAGCATCTTGTTCACTTGAAATCGTGGCACCCATATTTGCAAATTCAGTTGCTCCTTCTTCACTATAATCATCACTACCTCCTACCAACATAAATTTAGCTTTACCTCCAAGAATAGCTTCCTTGGCCACTTCCAAAGATTGAAGAGCTGTAGCACAAGCACCAACAGTAGACAAGATTGGACCACTTGAACTCATCAATAATAAATTTGTCCAACCAGCAACAGTATTAATAAATGTTTCTTGCAAAATATCTTTTTGTACATCCAAATTTTGTCTTCGATCCTTGAACATTTGACCCAAAGCAGTTTGACCACCCATACCACTACCAATTGAAACACCAACTTGACTAACATGAGTATACTTGTATAATTCATAAGGATCCGTAATACCAGACATGGCCAAAGCTTCAGCAACGCAAACAAGAATCCATAGAGATGTTCTATCAATACCTTGTAAATCTTCTGGTATTCCAAATCGTCCAGCATGCCAACCAGTTGGAATTTGACCAGCCACGGCTCTTGAAAATTTGATAGCCATTGGAACGTGTACCTTGGCTCCCTTTTTAAATTGTACAAATGAACCACCGCTTGGTGATTGCCAAACGTCGACTTTATCTCCATGTTCGAGTTTATACTTTGTTCCCTCTTCTATTGATACGTCAAGGGGTTCCAAATCATGTTGAATTTCAATCTCTTGGGTAAATTGCTTTCGATTGGGATCGTAACCTCTAAATAGTTCTGGTTCAACGATACGAACACCGGCATGATCAAGAATATCCTTTTCATAACGTGTCTTGACCTCTGAATCAGTTACAGGTTCTTCAGTCTTTGCATCTACCCAACCAACATAAGCTTTACCATTTTTAAGTTTACCATCAATAAATCGAATCATTCCCATCATCCAAGCCATTTCAATACAACCTTCAATGGTAAAGTGACCAAATGCTTCCATTTCCCATCGAGTACGAGCTGAACCCCAAGGACCAACTTCAGCAAAACCAGTAATAACAATAGTCTTGTCTAAATCCATCTGTTCACTTTCTGAAGCCATTTTGAGAGCATCCTTGTGTGAATCCAATTTGGGAAAATCCCATCGAAAGTTTGCACGAGGTTCAACCTTTACAGTCTGATGAAGAGCTTCAGCGGCAGCACCCTTGATTACCTTGAAATCAGCAGACGATTCCAAAGAGATGGCACGACGACGAGCTGCTTCATCAAATACTTTGGATCGAATAGCAGCAAGACGAGCGGCAAGATCAGGTAGACGAGTAAAACCACCAGAAAGATCGGCAACAATTGGTTCAACCTGAGCAGTAGCAGTCATGACTGGATGTAAACATCCAAGTAAGTTGAAACCCATTTCTACAGTAGAGAAAGTTCTCATTCCTTGCTTTTCAATTTCTTCTGCAACAGCATTATTACCATCCATTAGACCTGTTCCTCGTACCCAACCAATTATGCAACCAGTAATACAAATGTATTCTGACCAACCTTCACTAAGAGATCGATTAGCCAAAGTTTCCAAAGCTACCTTACTTTCCGAGTAAAGACCTCCGCCACCCATCTGTCCTCTATTGGGAGACAAAGGGTTCAAACAAACAGTTGGACGAGTTCGGAAACCACGAGATTCCTTGACTGTCTTGATGTGACCCAACAATCGAACCAAATTAGTAAGCATAGCACGATGCGCTACTTCACTCTTGTCACTAATTGTATCAAAGCTACCAGAATCTGGAATAGCAGCAAATGGTACAACACTGTCCAAATCCATTGAAAGATCGTCATAGATGTAATTAACCAATGCTTCTGTATCCTTTTTAGAGGCAGCATTCCAAGGAACAATGGTCAGTTGAGAAGATTTAGCACCAACAGATTGGTAAAGTGATTGATAGAACGAAACTTGATTTCTACTGTAAGAGCTAGTAGTAAGGATAACTCTAGCTCCACCTGCTAATAATCCCTTTGCTACTTCCAATGCAATACTACCACGACCAGCACCGGTAATGAGAACATTTTGACCCTTGAAAGTTACACCGTTCTTGGCAATATCTTCCAAGATGGTCAAATAAACACTCGTCATCTTTTGACTAACTGCAAATTCTCCACCAACCTTTCGCTTAATTTGCAAGTAAGGTTGACGATCAGATTCCAAATTAATCGGTGCTTCAGTGACCATGGGTAAACGGACATTTGAACTTAAACGACGAGATCGTTGTTGTCTTTGACCTCCCAATCTTGGCTTATTTGTTGGACCCAAACTACGAAAGATTTCTCCATAAATGGATTTAATTGTACTCTTGTTGAATCGAGACACTGAAGGTTCATTTTTAATCAAAGTCCATAGACGTGACATTTGTTCTCTAGCTGCGTCAATATCAACTTGAGGACCAACTCGAGTACCTGCTGCCATTTCCTTGACGTATGCTTCCATCTTTCGAACTCCAACTCTCTTTATTTCAGAATAATTAATGTTACCCTTTTCATCAACCTTTGTGTGAGGAGCAGTAGGCGCATAGACTTCCTTGTACGTTGCTGGTTGACTCATAGCTTCACGACAATTTTCAATCAACATTTGACCAAATTCCTTTGCGAGTGCATAAGTAGGTCCTTCCTCTGGATCAACAGCGTCAATAGTGTACTTCATCAATTCGAGTAAGGTCTCATCAGCTCTTGACATCAATGTCAGTGATCTTTTAGTGACTTCTCGATCGACAGCTGTAAGACGACCTGCAATAATATCGCAATACATATTTAAAGCATCTTGTCTAGACCAGTTCCAATAACTTGCAAAATTTCGAGCTTTTCTAGCATCAAATCGTGGCATAATCATTTTGAGGTAAGCTTCACCATGTTCAGCATAGATGTCTTCCAAATCGTCACGCAAAGATTGTAATTCAGCTTGAGTAGCTTCAGCCAATCGTGCCGGAGCTCGACCGTCAATACCAATATATCGTTCCAAGATTTGAATTTGTCTTCGAGCATGTTCATTGTGACGATATTCAAGCTTCTCCAACTCTTCACTACTAATGGTTGCTCCTCCGCTACCACCACCAGAACCACCAGAACCACCACCACCTCCCTGAGATAGTTGTACACCAGCTTGGGCGCCGTAAGAAATTACAACAGAGTCAAGCCAAGCTTTTGCTTCTGGCTCTGATCCCAATCTCTTGGCAGGCTCTTGAGTAAGGCAAACGAGTAATACAGCTTCAGTACGACCAGGTCCAAGCCCCCAACTCTTTTGCAAGTGTGACTTGACAGTGGCCAAATTAAAACCACCTGGAAGCTTTCCTCCTACCATTCGAGTGACGAGACCAGAAGTATATTTGCCTAAAGTTCCACTATATCCAGAGTTGAGAGCGGCTCCAAGTTCTTCGACTGGAAGTTCTTCACCACGTTCTGGCATACTTCCAAATTCTGTAGAGGGAAGAAAGAGGAGAATTGAGAAAGTGCTTGATCATCTCTCTGATAGATGACTCACCTTGTAAAAGATCAGCTTGAATCTCATTAGCCATGACACTCTTTCCTCCTACGAGATCACGAATGCTTTTGCTGGGAGTGACTGTACAAAGAGAGGGGTGTTAGATATAGATCTTTTAACATTGAAATCAGAATGTTACACTTACTCTCAGCGACAGTCTTCTTTAGCTTTTGAGCCAAAATGCATCGAACAGTATCAACAGCAGATAGTGGTACATCGGGAACTTCGGCTGCAATACCACCGCCGCCACTAGAGGTAGCAGGAGCAGATACCGCTATTGGTGCTGCTGCAACAGGAGCAACAGGTGCACTATCAGGTTGAGATGAAGGTCCGGCATCAGCAGAATCATCTTCTTCCATGTCTGCAAAAGAATAGTAGAGAGGTTCTTGGTCTTTGGAATGACACAGCATGACTCTTCTCTTGCCTTGCGCTTGATCCTTGCCTGCATACTTGATCTTATGCGTTCTTGTAGCCATTCCTACCAATGTAGGGCTAGGACCAAATTCAATCAATCTTTCAAAAGAATAAGGAGCTTCAAAGAAGATATCTTGAGTTTCAATCCATCGAACGCAACTTGCAAATTGAAAAGCCAACAATTCAATCAACAATGCTCTACATAATTCTTGTTCTTTTTCCACAGAATCCCAATCGTCTCTTTCCCAATTTCGAACAATCTTAGCTAATCGACTACTACCACCTCGAGTAGCTTCCAAAACCAACTCAGTGTATTCTTTTGTAAGTTCAAAAGGTTTGGCTACCAAATTGGGAATATATTTTCCAACGAGAGTCTTTGGTTTGATGGCTCCAACTCTTTTACTCAAATAGGCACGAAATTCTGCTACACCACCTCGTAAAACACTCGAGTGAAATGGTACATCGATACCTGGAAGTGGAATAGTTGCTTTTCCTCTTTTAGGTTCCAATCGTCCCTTTGCTGCTTCAGCAGTAGCTGTACTATGTGCTTCAGAGACAATGGCGGCAAGCTGCTCTCGCAGCACTGCAGGGTCCGCCTTTCCCAAGATAGACATGACTGAGTGTTAGGACTGGAAAACTTGAACGAGTGTTGTCAAAGGTACAAAGAAGGAAAGGGGGAAAGTTTTGAAGAAGAGGAACAAACCAAGAGATTTACTTTAATCGTTGTGAATACCTTTTAATTTTTTTGGTAACGGCTTTCGAGGAGGTCCGCTTCTCCTCCGCGCCCAACTCTGCTCTAAATTTGCAATAGCCATACCAAGCAAGCAAAGGGTTGGCCAAAGAAGGAAGAGGGAGAAGAAATGGATGATCCGTGCGTAACCCCAGCTACAAATTTTTGTCCAGACTGTTGGGGTTTTTCCTTGTTGTCGCGCGCGTACTATAGAAAAAATATTATCAATTATCATTTAGTTCCCAAGGGTGAAGAACATCTTTGTTATTTAATTTACTTCTTACTCGATTGCTTTCCTGCAGTTGTCATCTTGTAAATTTAACTAACAAAGGGGAGAGTGATCATTTCGGTCAACATGAACCCATCCGACCATCCACGACGTCTCTAATTGAGCGACACGCTCATTGTCACTGTATGACTGTTCAAAACAATATGCTACTCCTATCGAGAAATGTCAGTGTCGAGCTCTCTCCCAAAAGTCGTCAAGATATGAAATGCCTTGATGTACTTTACCAGATTTGGCATTTACCTCTCGCTCCACACCCACTCCCCCCCAACTATCATCAGTATTACTTTAGACTAAAATATTAAAGCTCGACTTTATCTACCCCGCTCTCATCGCGTGGCAAAATTGGAATTTTTGGGTTAAATCCCCAATGCACAGACACCCTTTTTTTTGATATTTTTTTCTCTTTTATCCTAGTAATCCCGTTGTAGGGCAACTTGTGGCCTACAGAGTCTCCGACTGATTGAACGGAAGGGGACTGCAAATAAACTAGGAAGTGAGGCGAGAAGCAAAGAGTGCAAAGTTGAGATATAAGATTGCGAAAGATTGGCTTAAATTTCCAATTTGATTTTTTAATACCCTTTTACCTCTTCTCTTCATCACCTCGTTCTCTTAAAAGAGAGTTTGTCCCTTTTACGCTTTTCAAGTCTTTTCCCAGCTTGAATGCCCTAGGAGTTATACGATGACTTACTCTGAAGAGAGTTATGAGGTTTTGGCCTCTCCCAGTGGCTCACCTAGTCAAAATGGAGAAGCCAAACGACCTTTACAACTTAGTACCGCCTCTACCCAAATTCGAATTCCAGTTCCTGTAGCTCCTTATGAAGCTTGGATTGCTGCCGTTGTTCTTCGAGATGATTTCCATCGTGCTACTGCTACAATTTGGACTGAAGCAGAAAGGGACGCTTTGTCAGCGAAAGAAGAAGAAGCTGAAGATGTCGAAGAGGAGGAAGGCGAATCTTCATCAGCACATCAACAAGCCAAAAAAAAGCAAAAGACTCTAGAGGCTCGATTGGTGCTTACTTCCAAATTTCTAACCTTCTTGGCCAGTAAGATTGAAGTTGGTAAGAAGGGTAGTTCGACACATGAATTCAAAGTCTTGGAATCTGCTTGGTTATACTTTAACAAACATTTTCTTGGTGATGATGTTGACATACACAAATTGGCAGCCTCTTTGGACGTAGACGTACGATCAAGTATTCTTTGTGCTTATTATGAAGCATATGTTTTGCTGGATGCTGCCAATGCTGCTGTTCCCGGGATTCGCACACCCAAGATTCTTTCTTTAGCTCAAGAAGGAGGTGCTGAGCTATTTGCACTATTCGGTGGTCAAGGCTCCAACGAAGTAAGTGAAGTAAGATGCTTGAATGACGAGAAATGAAGTGCTGATGAAGAAATTCCGCGTTCCACAGGTCTACTTCAATGAGTTGCAATCATTGTACGATGCCTACCGCCCTTTGATAAGTCCACTTTTGGAAGCTTCTACAAGACAACTAGAAGTTCTCTCAGATGAAGCGAGCTCACAAGGATTCAGCAGTTATTACATTCATGGTGTAGACGTCATTGGCTGGCTTTCAGGCTCTCAACCTCGTCCTTCTTCGTCTTACCTCGGAAGCATACCCCTAAGTCTACCTTTGATTGGTCTGACACAACTCACTCAATATCTAGTAGCTTGTCGAGCATCTGGCCTTTCCCCTGGCGAATTCCGAAGCAGAATCAAAGGTGCCACTGGTCACAGTCAAGGTGTGATTTCTGCTGTCGTGCTCGCTGTTTCGAACTCATATGAAAGCTTTGTAGCAAATACAGTCAAAGCCCTAGGTCTTCTATTTCACATTGGAAAGCGAGGTCAAGAAAGTTTCCCTGAATTGACCATTGAACCAGCATTGGTAAATGATGCCGTTGAAGGTGGCGAAGGAGAGCCTTCACCAATGCTTTCGGTTACTGGTCTCACTCAAGTCGCTCTAGAAAAGTTCATCAAAGCCACCAACAGTCACTTGGCTGAAACACTCAAAGTCGACATTTCACTCTTTAATGGCCCTCGTAATTTTATCGTTACTGGCCCACCAAGATCACTTTTTGGTCTGGTTGGCAATCTTCGTGCAAAGAGAGCTGAGCCAGGCGCAGATCAAACTAGGGTACCTTTTAGCAAAAGAAAGCCAGTTTTTAATATGCGCTTCTTGCCTGTTGGCGTTCCATACCACTCTTCCTACCTCAAAGGAGCGACTGAAAAGGTTGTCCAACAAGACTATCAAGGTAGCGAATTGTGGCAAGCTTCGGAACTTAAAACCACTGTTCGAAATACCTTTGATGGTTCAGACTTGAGCAAATATGAAGATAGTCAAAGCTTGATTGAAAGCATCTGTGATCAAATCTTTGTTCAGCCTATCTACTGGTTACAAGCTACCGACGTACCAGCTTCCACAACTACTTGTATTGATTTTGGTACTGGAGGTCTATCTGGTATCGGTAGTCTAACGGCTCGAAATTTGGAAGGTCGAGGTGTTCGAACAATTATAGTCAGTGGAGTTCACCCAAAGAGTGCTGAATTATACGACACTGTTCAAGTACAAAATGAGAAGAAATGGGTAGATGATTATCTACCAAGATTGGTCAAGACTATTACTGGTGAGATCAGAATTGATACTCCCATGTCACGTATGTTGGGAAAACCACCGATTTGTGTAGGAGGAATGACACCAAGTACTGTACAAGCAGGTATCAATGCAGCTGTTGCCAATGCAGGTTATCACATTGAACTGGCTGGTGGAGGACAGATTCGACCAAATATTCTTCGAAGTCGAGTTGAAGAAATTCAAAGATTGACTGAACCCGGTCAACCATTGACACTCAACTGCCTTTATATTAATCAACGTCAATGGAGCTTTCAATATCCTCAATGGTTAGAAATGAGAAGGGAAGGTTTCCCTCTTAATGGATTTACTGTTGCAGCTGGTGTTCCTTCTACAGAAGCAGCTAAAACGATGCTAGAAGGACTAAAGCAAGCCGGTATTGAGCATGTTACCTTTAAACCTGGTAGCGTTGAAGGCATTCGACAAGTTTGCAATATTGCCTCTTCTAATCCTACGATGAATATTATATGTCAAGTCACTGGAGGTAGAGCTGGAGGTCATCATAGTGCAGAAGATTTTCATCAATTGATCTTACCAACGTACAGTTTGATTCGAAAGTACAGTAATATAGCACTAGTAGCAGGTTCCGGATTTGGAAGTGATGAAGATTTCTGGCCTTACTTTTGTGGAGACTGGAGCATAGCTTTTGGAGCTCAACCAATGCCAATGGATGGTGTTATGTTTGCTTCTCGTATCATGACGGCTGCTGAAGCTCATACGAGCACACCTATCAAGCAACTTATTGTTGATGCTCCCGGTGTAGATGACAAAGATTGGGAAGGTACTTATGAACGAGAAACTGGTGGTATCTTGACTGTTACTTCTGAATTGGGTGAACCGATTCACAAGATTGCTACTAGAGGTATCAAGCTATGGCATGAATTAGACAAGGAACTCTTTACTTTGAACAAGGAAAAGAGATTAGCTTGGATGGCTGAAAAGAAGAATTACCTCATTGATAGACTCAACAAAGATTTTCAAAAGCCATGGTTTCCTTGTCGCAAGGATGGTACGGCTGCTCAAGATGTTGCCGAGATGACTTATGAAGAGGTTTCATTTCGACTTTTAAGATTACTTTATGTATCTCATCAATCTAGATGGATTGATATTTCACTTCGAAACCTAGTTGGTGATTGGCTTCGAAGATGTGAAGAGAGATTTGCTGGTATTCATACTGGTGGTGAAAAAGTATCATTATTGCAAAATTATTCTTCATTGGATAAGGAACCCAAGAAATTTATTGAAAACTTTTTTGAAGAATATACAGATGGTAAATCATTATGGCTAGCAGCAGAAGATGTTAGTTACTTTATTGCCATTTGTGGTCGACCAGGTCAAAAGCCAGTACCATTTATTCCCGTCTTGGATGAAAATTTCCCAGTCTTTTTTAAACGTGATTCTCTTTGGTTTTCTGAAGATTTGGATGCCGTTTTTGATCAAGACCCTCAACGTGTTTGCATCTTACAAGGTCCAATGGCTGTTCGACATTCAAAGATTGTCAATGAACCAGTAAAGGATATTTTAGGAGGAGTTGAAAAGGGATTGATTAAACGTTTATTGCAACGATATTATGACAATGATGAAAGCAAAATTCCAAGTGTGGAATACCTAAGTAAAGCTGCTCCTTTGATTGATGTAGCTTCTCTTTTGACTCAACACAATATTGCTGCTAGTACCACTCAAGCTGGTTCTAAATACTTTAAAGTAGGTTCAAATATTCCTAGTACTGAAGATTGGCTTGAAATCTTGGCTGGTCCAAAACCAACTTGGTTACGTGCTATCTTGAGATCAATATCTATTGTTCAAGGTCGATCATATGCCAATAATCCAATTTCTAGAATGTTGACTCCTCGTAAAGGACAAACTGCTGAAATTACTTATTCTTCCAAAGGTGAAGCTACAAGTTTAATAATTTGTGGTGCTGCTCGATCATTTGGCAATCATGATCCCGCTTTCAAGGCTATTGAAATTATAAAGGATTTAAATTCTTCCTTGATCAATGTTCAAATGTTTGAAGAAAGACTTGGAGAATCGATTCCTCTATTGTTACAATTTCATTATCGACCAGATCAACCATTTGCTTTGATTCATGAAGTTATGGAAGGTAGAAATGATCGAATAAAGTCATTTTATTGGCAATTATGGTTTCATGCCGAAATTCCAACTGTTCGTGAATTATCAAGTCGAAAAGAACACGTTAGTCCAATGGCAACTTTAAATTCTGATGCCATTATTCGATTTTGTCAAATTGTTGAAAATAGAAGTGAAGCTTTTCAATTAAAAGGAATGGCACCTATGGATTTTGCCATTGTTGCTGGTTGGCAAGGAATTATGCAAGCTTTAATTGCTAGTACTGATGCTGATTTGTTAAGCCTTGTTCATCTAAGTAATTCTTTTAAATTGATTGATGGAGCAAAACCACTTCGAGCTGGTGATGAATGTAGTGCAAAAGCAAGTGTTCAAAGTATCAAGATTACAGAAACTGGAAAGACTGTAGCTATTCGAGGTATAATCTTTCGTAAAGAAGAAAAAGAGGATGAAATTATGAAACCAATCATCGAAGTTGTTTCAAGTTTCTTTTTTCGTGGTAAATTTAAAGATTTTGATAAATGTTTTGAAACTGTTTCCAATGAATATCAAGTTTTAATTAAAAGTGCACCTGATATTTCTGTACTTTTATCAAAAGAATGGTTTAATTGGACTCATACAGAAACTTTACAACCAAATACTTTATTGGAATTTCACATTACAAGTGATTTACGTTTTAAAGATAGTAATTCATTTACAACTGTTGATGTTGAAGGAACAGCATACGTTCGAGATTTTAAAGATGATTTATTACCAGTTGGAGAAATTCTTTATTCTGCTGATTCCATTAGTCATGGTAATCCAGTAGCAGAATATATTAAACGTATTGGAGGTAGTTCGACTGGACCAGTAGCATTGGAAAATGGGTATTCTTTGGTCAATAATTCAACAACGCTTGCCACTTTTAAAGCACCTGCCACTAATGAACCTTATTCAAAAGTATCTGGTGATTTTAATCCAATTCATATTAATCCTTACTTTAGTTTATTTGCTTCATTACCAAGTACAATTACTCATGGTTTATTTTCTTCGGCTGCTACTCGAAGATTTGTAGAAGATATTGCAGCAGAAGGTCATCCAGAACGTTGTCTTTCATTTGAAGCAAATTTTGTTGGAATGATTTCACCAGGTGATGAATTACAAGTTAAATTACGACATGTTGCCATGAGAAATGGTAACAAGGTAATTAAAGTAGAAACAATTAATCAATTTGGTGAAAAAGTTCTTGATGGTCAAGCTGAAGTTGCTCAACCACCAACTGTTTACGTCTTTACTGGTCAAGGTAGTCAATCTGTTGGTATGGGTATGGATCTTTATAATAGTAGTGAAACTGCTAAAGCTTTATGGGATGAAGCGGATGCTCATTTAAAAGAAACTATGGGTTTTTCTATTTTAGAAATTGTCAATAAAAATCCTCTTACAAAAACTGTTCATTTTGGTGGTGTTCGTGGATTAGCAATTCGAGATCGATATATGGCAATGACTTATGAATCAAGTGATGAAAAGGGTAATGTAATTCCAATGCCATTATTTCCGGAAATTACTTCATCATCTCAAAGTTATACTTTTAGTCATCCTCAAGGTTTACTCAATGCAACACATTTTACTCAACCAGCTCTAGTCTTGACGGAATTATCTGCTTTTCGAGATATGCAAAAAAGAGGTTTAATTGTTGATGGAGCTCCATTTTGTGGTCATTCACTTGGAGAATATGCTGCTATTGCAGGTGCAGGTTCTGCTCTTGATATTAAAGATCTTTGTGATATTGTATTTTTAAGAGGTCTAACTATGCAAAGAGCAGTTCGAAGAGATGATCAAGGTAGATCAGATTTTGGAATGGTTGCTTGTAATGCAGCTAGAGTTGGTTTATCAGATCAAGCTTTAATGGAAGTAGTTTATGAAATTGCTAGAAGACCAAATTGTTTCTTGGAACCTATCAATTTCAACGTTACCATGGTTCAAACGGTTGTAGCAGGTAATTTAATTGGTCTTCGAACACTTCAACTTACTTTGGACAAGATTGCCGAATTTGCTTGAATTTCTCTTTTCATCTTTCTCTTTTTTTTTTTTTTTTATTTCTTTCTCTCCCTCAAATTCTTTCAATTACATAAATAAATTGTACATAGATATAGATTAACCACGAAGACCTTGATTATCTTTTTTTTTTATTTCCCCTTTTTTTTATCCTTCTTTATAATCTCTACTTTTTTGATCGTCGTGTAAATTCCTGGGCCTTTTATCTTTTTCAGAAATCGAGACTCTTTTGTGTGATTTTTTTTTTTTTTTTTACTTCTTGTTTGTTCTACCGATCGATCACTACTCTCAATCATTTGTGCTTTCCGCTCTAATTATGACGAAATCTATCCATTTTATTCTCACGACTTGCTAAAAAGCTAGCAAGATAAGCAAATAAATAGAGTAGTATCAAGGAATACGACGCTCAAACTACTTGTCATTTCAAGCCTCTTGAAAATCACTGAGAAAACATTTTATTTATTGAACGAGTAAAACATAAAAGTGGATGTATGATGATTGAGAGAGAAGAATAAAAGGGCATAAAATCAATTTTTTATGGTAAAGAAGAGAAAGTTTAAAAAAGGGGGAAATTTATGAAGGTAAAAAGAGGATCAAATGAGCACCATAGACTCCGCGATGGTGCTAGCGCGGGCGATAAAGGAAAAGGATTTTTGTTGTTTGTTCAAAGACAAAAACTTGACGCTAAATGAAGAAAACCTTACTTCTTCTTGGAAGCCTTTTCAGCAGCCTTGGTAACCTTACCACCCTTGGCAGCAGCCTGTTCGACAGACTTGATGACACCGACAGCGACGGTTTGTCTCATGTCTCGGACGGCGAATCGTCCCAAGGGGGGGAAGTCTGAGAAAGCTTCGACGCACATGGGCTTAGATGGAACCATCTTAACCATGGCAGCATCACCAGACTTGATGAACTTGGGAGTGTCTTCAATGCTCTTACCAGATCGTCGATCAATCTTTTCGAGAAGAGTGTCAAACTTGCAAGCAATGTGAGCAGTGTGGCAATCGAGAACGGGTGCGTATCCGTTACCAATTTGACCGGGGTGGTTCATAACAATGACTTGAGCATTGAATGAAGCAGCTTCGAAAGCTGGTTTATTCTTGCTGTCAGATGCAACATTACCTCGTCGGATATCCTTGACGGAAACGTTCTTGACGTTGAATCCGACATTGTCACCGGGGAGACCTTCACTGAGAGATTCGTGGTGCATTTCGACGGACTTGACTTCAGTAGTAACGTTGGATGGGGCAAAGTTTACAACCATACCGGGCTTAATAACCCCAGTCTCAACTCGTCCGACGGGAACAGTTCCGATACCACCAATCTTGTAAACATCTTGGAGGGGAAGTCGGAGGGGCTTGTCGGTTGGTCGAGAAGGTTGGTCAATTGCATCGATGGCCTCGAGCAAAGTCTTACCAGTGCTCTTACCAGCCTTGGTCTCCTTCTCCCATCCCTTGTACCAGGGCATGTTTGAGGTAGGCTCAATCATATTGTCTCCGTGCCATCCAGAGATGGGGACAAAGGCAACAGTCTTGGGGTTGTAACCGACCTTCTTGATGAAAGCAGAGGTCTCCTTGATAATTTCGTTGAATCGGTCTTCAGAGTACTTGGTAGTGTCCATCTTGTTGACGGCAACAATCAATTGACGTACTCCGAGAGTGAAGGAGAGAAGGGCGTGCTCTCGAGTTTGACCATCCTTGGAAATACCAGCTTCAAATTCACCAGTACCACCAGCAATGATGAGAATGGCGCAATCAGCTTGAGAAGTACCAGTGATCATGTCTGCGAAATGAAAAGATAGAAAAAGGAAGAAAAATTTGTTAGTTCAAAGGCTGAGCAATATTTCCCTTAACACAAAAACTTACTCTTGATGAAATCACGGTGACCTGGTGCATCAATAACGGTAACTTGGTACTTTTGAGTCTCGAACTTCCATAGGGCAATGTCGATGGTAATACCACGTTCTCGCTCAGCCTTTAACTTGTCCAATACCCAGGCATACTTGAATGAACCCTTTCCAAGTTCAGCAGCTTCCTTCTCGAACTGTAATACAACTCAAATTACTATTTTGCCACTATAACATAACATATTTACTTCTCCTTCAAATCTCACCTTCTCGATAGTTCGCTTGTCGATACCACCGCACTTGTAAATCATGTGTCCCGTCGTAGTACTCTTACCAGAGTCTACATGTCCGATAACGACAATGTTAATATGTCTGCACAAGAGAAACAAACCACAAACTATTAGCATATCTTACTCAATCAATATCCCCCGCTCATCCAAACTCTTCTCTCATTTTTATCATGTAAATCAGAAAAGAAGCTCGGATAAGCACTCAATTATCTTTTCCCACTCGCCCCTTGTCCTTGCCCATTGTTAGCTAGCTATTTAGTTAGTTTTGTACTCAATAAGCTGTTTTTGTGGTGGTAGTAGTGTGAAGGGAAGGATGGGAAAAGAAAATGCGAAAATGGGCAAAGAAAATCTCTGAAAAAAAAAAAGGGAAAAAAAAAAAAAAAAAAAAACTGGAAGAGCAAAGAAGAATTTTACGCCAGCAAATAAAAAAAAGAAAAAAAAAAGGAAAAAAATAATAATAATGATAATAATAAAGAATAGAAAAATAAGAATAAAAATAAAAATAAAAATAAAAGGATGAAGGCACGCGAGAAACTGTATAAATAAAAACGTGATTAATGAACAGAGGAAAAGAGTGCGTCCCTACGGTATGACATGTTGTGATTATGTGTATGTAATGAAAGGAAGTTGAGGGGAGAAGTTCCTTTAAAATTGTATATTATTTAATTTAAGATCTAGTTGATGACATTGTTAGTAAGGGGGAGGAAGGCAAAGAAAGGCCTCAGTGGCTGTTGCACTGTTTGTAGGTGGTATAGGTCTGGTTGTGGTCGCGTGGGCAAGCGCGAAAAGACGCTACCTAAAAAATGGGGAATTTCGAGAAATCAGAGGAGCACGTGCTAGATGTTTGACACTGGCAGTTTGGAAGGAGGGAGAGGTGGCGGATGAGCAAAAAGCACAATTGCCGGTACCGTAGAAGAATTTAAAATATGATACAGCGTGGAATTAATGAATGAATGAATGATAAAAAGAACAATACCGTACGTTAAGACTTATTTATCGAATCCAAGCAAATGCCAATTTTCCCAGCTGGCGCGTAAAGGGGGGAAGCTATGGGCAAAGCCAGTCAGTGTAATCATCAAATGGGATGTGATGAGATTGCGCCATTCGACAAGCTGATCCTACGTTGCACACAAACCAAGAACCTCGAAGCCTTTTTCCTGCTTTGCAGTGAAGAGAAAAAAAAAAAAAAAAAAAAAAAAAAAAAAAAAAAAATAAATAAAAAAATAAATAAAAAAATAAATAAAATAGAAAAAAAATCATTACTTGTTTCTTCTGCACGGCATCCATTACTTGTAATATAATTAAAAAGTAAGAAGGAAGGAGACATATCTAAAAACACATTCTAGATCGGGTAAAGGGATTGATGAGCTCTTTGAGAATCAGGGGGGTCATTTGCGTCTAGGATTCTATAATAATTGAGTGGTAAAAGGGTGGCAGGTCCATTACGAAAAGTACCCATGGCAGTACTATGACCCAGACCGAGAGTCATACGGTAGGAGACGCGAACCGAATAGGCAGCTACCATTAATCTTGCAGGATGATTGACTGGGAGGATCGAATAAAGACTGAAATTAGTCATCCATTCACGAATCTGCCGAGGTGTGAATTCCCAGATATTACCCGCATTGTCGAGGATAAAAATAGTGCAGTCTAAAGAAAGTAGGCTTGTAAATCTAACCCATGCACTAGGTTCGACAATAGCTGACCAAGACCAAAAAAAAAAAAGAAAAAAAAAAAAAAAAAAAGGAAAAATTCAGTACTTACTTGTGTAACCAAAGTCGCGCTTTTTACTTACTTTCATAGCTTACTAAAAGAAGATATTTCACTGATTCCAGAGAGTCGATTCTGTACCACCAATCACTTTCATCTGCACTTTCTTCCAAAGCACTCTGACATTGGTGACATAAAGATTTGATCAATATGTCATTAGGTACTTTATTTGAATTCTTGAGCTTTGTCCAAGCAGAACCAATGTGCTCGAGAACGTGTTGTCTGCGTGCCGTTGAAATACTCCCAGACTGACGAGTGATGTCCATGGCTAAATCAATTTCCTGTAAGAGCAAAGAATGTAGAAAGGCATCAGTAAAAAAAAAAAAAAGAGCCACATCCAAGTCCGAAACAGCAGAAATCACACCTATACTGTGACTATTTTTCTTTTAGCGATCCACTTACTTTATTCGATTTAATTTTAATTTTATCCAATAAAGGCATAGACGCAGCTAGCACCTTTGCTTCCTCTATAGCCAAGCGAACATTGTGCTCCGAGAGTCTGATTTTTTGAAGCTCGATTGGATCCTCTCTTGCTGTTTGTACCATAGTCTGGTATCTTTTTAATTTGAAAATTTGCTTTTCCATCTTCTTAATCAGTTCCTCCTGCTCGGGCTGAGTTGCTTTGAGCAAAGCAAGACCCTCTTCGATGGGATCTTCGTCTTCCTCTAAAGGCTGTACTGAATCGCTACTAGGATCTAGTACACCTTTTACGCGCTCATTATTTAAAATTGCCTTTACTGAATTTGTTGCATGTTTAATTGTTTGAAAAAAGACATGGTCTTTTGTTTCTGAATCTCGCTTTAATTGCAATGCTTTACGTTTGTCTCGATATTCTGGCTTTTCAAGTAATTTTCTCCTGTTGACTAGCTGCTGTTTCGTATATTCCTCAAAGGTCATCTTTACTGATGACCTTCTTTGAACTCTAGGTCCAGCACTTGATCCTTCTTCCTTGGAAACATCAAGTAAAGCTTCCACAGCTTGCGTAATTCCATGCTTATCAGGATTGTATACTCCTTTAGAAGGGCTCGGCCCGACTTTACGTACACCTGCGTGATCCATAATGCCCTTTTCATTCCGTATCTTTGCTGCACTGGCTTCTCTCCGAGCTTCCTTTTCCACCGTTGTTTTATAGATATGGTGATATTTCTTTAACCAATCTTGTACGTGAGGTTGGCTATTATATTTGCGGTTTGCTACCTTTCTATGTTCTTTCTTTTGATCGGAAGTCAATACTACCTGCTTGTCTCTCTTTTCCTTTTTACTCATCTGAGCGGCTTCCTTATTTGCCTGCTTAAATTGCTCACTTACATCCTCCCACCCAGCATGATTAGTTGTTGTTTTTAACCCTAATACCTTGGCATCTGCCTTCTTTCCACTTTCCACGCCCGTTGGTGCATCTTCAACAACTAAACACTTGGAGATATCGGCATGAACAGTATTTCTACGAAATATAAATGAATATTTTTCATCTTCCTTTTTTTTGCGAGTCACCTCTCTGCGCGCTTCTTTTTGCAATTTGCTCTTCTCCATAAGATATGCGTTGAAGTAAGGTGTCTGCTGGTAAGTCTCCTTATCCTCTCTGAATTGATGTGCATGTAAGGCCTTCTTGGCCTCAAGTGGGTTCCTTTTAGCTCCTTTTCTGGGCTGTACAACAGCTAAGAAAAAAATAAATAAAAAATAAATAAATAAAAAAGGTGTCAGTGAATATGAATTTATGATATGACTGCTGGTACCCACTTCTGTTGAGCTGACTTGACTGGGCAGTTTCCCCTTTCGATAGATGCTTTACTTCTTTACGAACATCGCATTGACCTTCTTCCCATTCAGATTCTTCTTCATTATCCTCAATGACCTGTTCACTTCCAGAACACCTTGCTTGCCCAATCATAGGGGCTTCTACTACGTAGTCGGCTCTCTTTTCGCATATTGTTGATCCAGCATGAGTCGTCTGCAGTCCATATTCTGTCCTTTCCTCTTGGCTCATCTCTTTCACTTTCTTCTTGGCAGGCTCTCCAAAAAATTCATCTAAAGTTGTTGAAACAAAAGTGTCTTTTTCAGAATTAATAATTAATTCATGGCCGTTTCTACTGAATACGCCAGTCAAGCCTAGAAGCGAAGTAGTCGGAGGCGGTATAAATAGATTTCCTTCATTGCTTTCCTTACTATTAGAATCAAATAAATTATTGTGCAGTGAATATTCAGGTTGATCATAAAATTCTTCATTTGATTGTACAATCGTTGGATCTGCTAAAGAGATAAGTGGTCTTTGTGGCGTAAGAAGCTCCTCATCTTCGCTGTCTTCATCAATATTAATGATTTGACTGCTTCTTTCAATGCTAAAGTCATTGTTATGATCCACCCCGGTCGAATCGGTAATGGACACACTCTTATTTTCACTTGACACACTGCTTACATTGCTTGCAAGTTTGACACCTTTGTCGAAAAAATTGACCGAAGATCCAGAAAAAGCACTGAAGACATTCCCAGATTGATCAGGTCTAGTGACGTTGCCTTCGTCAACGTTGTCCCTTTTACGCACATTAGATTGTGCGTTGAGACTTCTCCCGACGTTCTCTCCTTGACTTGAATTGATAATCTTAGTATCATGACTTGATAATATTTTATCCTGCGGAAGACTCCATAATTTTCTCTTTCTTTCCCATTCTGTGCTCCACGCATCTAAAGTATGACTGAGCGTTGTTGAGGCAGGAGTCTGATTATGTGCAGTGGTTGTATCTCGACTTTTGCTTCTTTGTCCTCGTACCCTTTTTTCACCTTTGTCAACTGATTTATTTCTCAGATTGCTCGCAACTTTGGGTTTTTTCTTGAGAGAATTGACCGAAGATTCAGGAAGAGCATTGAAAACATTCACAGATTCATCAAGTCTGGTGACGCTACCATGGTTAAGATGGTTCCTTTCAGCGAGGCCTCCTCCGAGTCCCCTGTTAGTACTATCATTTACTTTAATTTTCTCCTTGACAATCTCCTCTGCCAGATCCTCCACACTCATTCTACCCCCCTGAGCGTCCCATCTTGATTTAATAGCTTCTAGAAAGCCTGGGGAAAGGCCCCGAAGTTCGGAAGTCGTCATATTTGTCTTTAACCGGTATATTACCCGGCGGTGAATTTACTGCCTTTTTTTTGGTAGTATACCCGCGCGAATAAGGGGCTAAAGGATGAAGGAGTTTAATTTGCAATTCGCAAATTCCCACGTGCGACTGCGGCCCTCTATATAATTGTATTATGTAACAACACACCAGTCGCGGGCCTCACGAGGCTAGGAAACATTAAATGTAATAATGAATAGAATTGATTAACATAGCGTGACGAGCGAAAACTTTTTTTTCCTTTTTTTTTCTTTTTTTTTTTTTTTTTTTTTTTTATTTACAAAGTACGATCATAAGTCGAACCAAATAATATTGAAAAAAGATATTTAATAAATAACTTATTTTTGCTTACATGTAGTGCCGTACACAATAACATAAAACCAAGAATAGTAATACTTCCATCTTATTCTGCTCATAGTACAATCACATTTCAAAGCGCAAGCAGCGTGAAAGTTCTTGGTTTTGTATACAACCAAGGATTTCTCAATAGCTTGTTGAATGGCGAAGTATGTTCCTCACGAATTTCATTGACTGGCATGGAAAACCTTTACATTATTTAAGCTTGATCTCTGCACTCCGAGAGTGCGTCATTTAGGTCTTCAATTCGCGCATGGAGAAGGTTTCACGTGCTCCGAAAATAATGCGTTTTTTCCTAAAAAGAAAAAACGCATCGTTTACAGAGCATCGGCAACGTGCCGAAGAAAAAGAAGTCCAAGTACGGGGCTTTTCATTATCACTAATTTTCTATAATTCACTGTACGAGACGCGCTGCTGCTTTACGAGACTTCTTGTACGAGACTTTTATTATTCTGACTGTACGAGACTTAAATTCTTTTTATTTTTTTTTTTTTTTTAAATATACTGTACCAGACGCGCTGCTGCTGTACGAGACTTCTTGTACGAGACTTTTATTATTCTGACTGTACGAGACTTAAATTCTTTTTATTTTTTTTATTTTTATTTTTATTTTTTTTTTAAATATACTGTACCAGACGCGCTGCTGCTGTACGAGACTTCTTGTACGAGACTTTTATTATTCTGACTGTACGAGACTTAAATTTTTTTTTTTTTTTTTTTTTTTTTTTAAATTCACTGTACGAGACGCGCTGCTGCTGTACGAGGCTTTCATTTTTTTTTACTCTCTGTACGAGACTTACTGTACGAGTCTTCTAAATTTCTCTTTGTACGAGACGCGCTCTTGTACGAGACTCCTTGTACGAGACTTTTACTCTCATTTATGAAGGTAATTTCGCGCCGATTCTTCTACTCCGTGTAAAAGACTGTCACACCCGTAGATGAAAAGTAAAATTGAAAATATAAGAGAATTAAAAACTATGTATGTACAGTGAGTGATAGTAAAAAGCCCCGTATGCTTACAAGGACTTTCTTCAGCACATGCTCTGATAATTATGCGTTTTTTCCTAAAAAGATAAAACGCATCTTTTAGCGTCCTTTTGAACTTTTTATACACGTGGACTATCAGAAGAGAATAAGCGGGCTGAGCTTAGCTGCGGTGCTGTGAGGTGCCACGCGAGCAGGACTTCTGAAGTATAATATGTATTAGGAGGTATCATTTCTCATTCTATTCACCACCAACCAACTCGTCCAAAAAAAAGAAGGTGAGTCTGTGATCATGATAGGAAAAGAGTTGAAAAGGAAAGGGAGAGTAGAATGATGTGACCTCTAAGGAGTAACATAAAGGGAATAGGATACCGATTGTAAACACTGCTGCTGGGAATTGCCCTTCTTTTAATTTGGTAACCAAAAAAATAAAACATAAGCGCTGACTACTTCAAAAGGACTTCTACAGTGCTCTAAGCCAATATGTCTTCGGTCAGTTGTTACGGAAAGAAAAAGACGTCGACTGCTGTCGCTCATTGCAAGGAGGGAAAGGGGCTGGTACATGTTGGAGGAACACCTATTGGTTTGATTGAACCAGAGTCAATGCGACTCAAGGCCTTGGAGCCAATGTTGGTCGTCGGTTTGGACAAATTCAGGTGCGTCTTAAGTTTCCTATCACATTCTTATTCCACGAGTATACTGAGACTCTGGTCCAATTATCACTCTGTTGTCCACAGCCCAGTTGATATTCGGGTTCGAGTTTCTGGTGGTGGTCACGTTTCGCAGGTGTACGCTATCCGACAAGCAATCGCCAAATCGTTGGTTGCATACTACGCCAAGAACTTTGACGCTGCATCCGCATTGGAACTACGAGCATTGTTCATAAATTACGACCGAACATTGTTGATTGCCGACCCTCGACGAATGGAGCCAAAAAAGTTTGGTGGTCATGGAGCCAGAGCACGCAGTAAGTCTTCCTTGAGCCACAATAAACGCAAAAAACCATTGCTAATCATCCTTACTTTTGCAGGACAAAAATCATACCGATGAACGCATTACTATCCTTGTTGGAATTTTGGCTCGACATTACATGTAATTCTTTCCTCATTCATTGAACTTTGTTTCAATATCATGTGTTTTACACGCTCAAAACATACTTAATTTTGCGGTACTTGACATTATACACGATTCGAGCCCTCATTGACTTCTTAGATATAAGAGTCTGTGCAATAAGATCCAAAGACAAAAATTTGGTAGTGACGTAGCTTTTAAATTGCTCGAACATTTGTATTATTGCAATTTGGAATACTAACAATTGTCTCGCATATTTGGAGTGATGAACAAGCTTTCCTATATCGTCGCATTTCTTTCACTACTGTTTCGCAATCCTTCCTCATCAAGTACAATTTGTCATTGTCAAGCCTTGTGACTGCTTTCTCATTTAGGGCTGTCTGATTGACGCTGCGGGCAAAAGAAAAGAAAAAAGAAGTTAGAGAGAGCGCGTATCAAAAGTATTTTCTTCTTTTTCGTCTCCAGTACTCTACAATAACCCAATTCTTTAGTCCCCTTTTTTTCCCAAGACTCTCAAAGAATTGTTTCTTGAGAGTCACACTTTTCCGAACCCTTACAGAGTCTACCTTCTTCCTTTTCACAAGACGATTTGGGAGACTATCAGAATGGCATTCGCACTTCAACGAGCTGTCAGAGCTCAAAGGTCTCTGATCAGCGCAAGATGGATGTCCACTTCTCAGCCTTCGGTTTCATTAGGTGAATCATCAGGCTCAACCTCGATTCCACTACAACCTGAAGCTGTATCATCACTACCAAGTGACTTACTAGCACCTTCCGATGATCTTGTTCATGTCAAGATGAGCTACTTACATCCAAGCACAAAGGAGCCTCCAGCTGCAAAAAGGGCTGGTGATTTAAAGACGGGGAGAATCAGACCTGATCCAGTCTATGTTCCTCTATCTGCTTCTGTATTTGCTATGAAACCAAGAAGGGATATACTTCACGCTGCAGTTGTTTATTACCTTGACAGTCGTAGGTCAGGGACAGCTTCGACAAAAACTAGAAGTGAAGTGGCATTTTCAGGTGCAAAGATTCGACCTCAAAAGGGAAGCGGTCAAGCTAGATTGGGAACGAGGAGTAATCCCCTTTTAAGAAAAGGAGGTGTTATTCATGGACCTAAACCACGAGATATGTCTAGCAAGTTAAATAGAAGAGTTAGAGAGCTTGCGCTTCGAAGTGCCCTATCTGCTAAAGGTCTCCAAGGGGATTTAGTCGTAGTCAAGAGTCTCGAATGGATAGCTCCACCTTCTAGTACAGGTCTACTTCGAAAAATGCTTCGATCTAAAAAGTGGGATGATGCCACATTCTTGACCGCACCACGACATCCTAGCTTATCGATACCTCTACATGCAAAGGTAAACGCTAAGCCATCAGCAAATGAGCCTCAATATACCGAAGAGCAACTCAAGAAACACGTTGATTCCATAAAAAATTTTGTTGCAGCATCCAATAACATGGCAAGGGTAGAGGTGATTCGACTTGAAAAGCTCAAAGCAGAAGCAGACAAAGCTGCAAAGACACCAGCAGATCGAAAAAAACCAGCAGAGTTGCATGCTTACAGTATCCTAAAGAGAAAGACTCTTATTTGTGATTTAGGAGCAATCGAGTGGCTCGAGGAAAAGTTGGGTGGTTCGATCTTCCATCAAGATGAAGTTCAGCAGATTGCAAAGGATCTAAATGAAATTGACATTGAAGGGGCTAAAGAAGATGAGGAGAGATTGTATGTAGCTAAAGACATCGTTGAAGAAGCAGATCGAGTAATTGTTGGTACTTTGAAATGAAATTGCTACTTACCAAGATCACATAGATACATTGTACTATCATCCCTGCACATACAATTCTATTCACAAAGTAATTTTGAACCTTTTACCGCCGCACTCACATCTGTTTTCCTTCTACCCTTGTAAAGGATATGACCTTTCCATTTGAATGTAAGGCTATGTTCAACATTCAAAGTCCGTCGATCGGAGCTACCATGGTGCAAATAAACTGATACCACGTGTAATCAATTAATTATATCTTCTTATTTATCGTGGTTGAATCAATTTAATCTTGTTTTCCAATTGTATACTTCAAGTATTGAAATAGTGACACACACACAGTCGGTGAAATAGAGTGGAATTGACACGGACACTGGTGGTACAAGATCGGTCAAAACTATAGAGTCAGGAGCAAGTCAAATGTCTGCTTAGAAAAGTGCTGTCAATTCGAACCTCACTTCCATCTTCTTACTGTTTCCCCTATCCCCCCCCTTTTCGCATCACACCATCCCATCAGCACCTACTTTGGTATTTGACAAAGAAAAATTTAGTTTGCTGAGAAGCAAAGGCACACCATAATTGTCTTTTTGCTTCGTCTTTACGCACACAAAATCATGTCATCGCAAGTTTTTGATAGATTACCGGAGCAAATTAGGGCAGTTGAACAAACTCGTGGACTACTAGCCAGCGAAGTGAGAAAGACGGGAGTAAGAAGTCGAAATGAGAAAGCAAAGAGATTGGTCAATCGATTGGAAGATTGCGATGAGGTAAGTGAAAAAGAAGAGGGAGAGTGATAAATATGCTAAGATCACTGATTCTTTTCTTCACCTCCAATCAAAAAAAAAAATATAGAACATTGCCAGTCTATTATCAAGAGCAGCCGAATGTCTAGAAGCGCTAATTGTCATATCTTCTACTTCTAATCTAGAAAGGACAAGTCTAGAAGCGGAGAGAAAGGAAGCCTTTGAAATTAGAGCTCAAGAATGGTTTGCTAGCTTGTACGAAGTTCAAATAGGTCTTCGATCGGCAGTAAAGCATCTACGAAAAGCTCAACTTGCTCCTGTTGCTCTTGATCTATCTTCACAGACGCAAACTCAAGCAGGTTCTACATTGACTAGTGGGAGTGCTAGTCGAGGTCATTTTTTGTCACTATTAGGTCAAGATGATTCAAAAATACTTGGTCAGTCTTCCTCAACATCAAATACTAACGCTTCAAATGACACTAAAATGCATTCAACATTTTCGAATTCGAAATCTAAAGAACTTTTAGAAGAATCAAAGCTTTCACTTTCTGCATTGCGACTTCAACAAACTGATTGGAAGCAATTGGCTGATTCACTTGAAGTTTTGGCATTAAATAAGATGATAACGAGTCACAAAGGCGCTAACACTGATGCTACAATTAGCAGAGATCAAAGCTCTGGAAGAAGAAGAAGAAGAAGAGAAAAGAAAGTGACAAATTTACAATCTAAAGAAGAAGAGGAACGAGTTCGTAAATTGACTTTGGAGCTAGTAGAGTCCAAAGACAGTCAAGATCATCGACTTTTAAGTGCTCTATTTCAATTAGACGTCTTGAACATTCCATCTACAAGAAACAATAAAATAGAAAGCACATTTTGCGAGGGCCAGTCTTGCTGAACAACTCTATGAAGCGATGAGCAAGCGGGCGGGCGAACGCGCGGCAAAATTTAACTGCATATAATTCCTCAAATTTTGACATCCCCCGTCACTGGTAGAGTAATAAAAGTAGTAGTAGTAGTAGTAGTAGTAGTAGTAGTAGTACCTCGGCTCTTTCCATAATCCAAAGTCCTTTTCTAGAAATTTGGTCACAAACTTTTCATTTTTTTTTTTTTTTTTCATTTCTGTACTTGTACCAATGTATTTTAACCCTGTATACTATACAATAAATTCACAATTTTATATTCTACAGTAAACACCTTTGGGGATTTTTTTGGGTAAGTGTTGTTGTACCTCATGATATGCGCGTTTTTCTTCTCGGACTGCCCTCGGTGTTCACGGCGAATAATCCTTCCGAAGAGGACCAAGGGACAAATACATAGTGAGAAAATTTGTATAGGAAAATGGCGGACTCAAGAAGAAAATTTCAACATATTACAAAAATGACAAAATTCATTACGCCCCCCCCCCACTCTTTTGATGTTTAATTTTTTCGGAATAGCATCTCGACTATTCTCTCTCTTTTTTACTTTTACTTTAATGGATCTTGAGAGATTGAAGTCTAGGTACAACAGTCAGGTGCATTCATTGTTGCAGAATCAGAAATAAGGCTCTTCTCTCTCTCTCTCTCTCTCTCTCTCTCTCTCTCTCTCTCTCTCTCTCTCTCTATTTCCCTGGCCATCTATCTCCTGCTTTCCGCGATTCCGGCCTTCCTTTCAAAATTTCTCCCTCTCTCATTTCCTTTCTTATCATTCATCCTCGAGATACAACACCATACGAGCACTGCATTCGACGAGAATTTTCTTCTCATTCATATTATAAAGGATCTGATACAAAAGATTTACACGAGAAGGACGCCAATATTACTCAAATTCATGCTCTGCAGATAGGTCCGGTACATCTAAGCTTTACCTTCTAATTGACTGCGCAGCCAGTCCATTCCATTTATAGAAGTAAATCACATCGAGCATCCTTCTAATCAAGCAAAGCCTTTGGTGAAGTAGCAGAAAGGAATCTCAATATAGAGTAGCTCATTATGGCATTAGAGACGATTGAAGTTGATGCCGTCCTCTTTGACATGGACGGGTGAGTACGGACGCAATTGCATTGTCGGAACCAAAAATTGACATGTAGACTTACGTCTTGTATCAAACAAAGTACTCTCATTGATTCAACCCCAGCTGTGAATGCAACATGGAAAGAGTTTGCAATCAAATACAATTTAGATTATGATACAGTCGTGAGTAATCGGTACCATCCATTTTCATAATAGCGAAATGAAAAAGTGGTCTCATCATTTCGGAAATCTCCAGCTTCAAAGTTGCCATGGTTGGAGGACTGTAGAAAATTTGAGACGATTCATACCTTCAATCTCTGATCAAGAATTACCGGCCGAAGTAAAAGCGTTTGAGGGAAGGATATCAGAGATTGCTGATCAAGCAAAAAGAGATGGAAAGACAGAGGGTCAAATTGTAGCAATGCCAGGTGCTAAGGAGCTTCTATGTCAGGTAAGCTCTCAGTAGGACTGAGGAAAGGATTGAAGATTACATTTTGCTTACCTGTTGAAGTCATAGATTACTTCTGGTCAAGGCGAGAATCCTTCAAGAAGAGCTGGCTGGGCAATTGTTACCAGTGGTGAGTAATCGAGCGAAATAAATGTACCAAGTTGCATTCTAGTTTAAATCTTCTCTTCTACGATCTTGCTCAGCCACAAATGCATACGCTCAATTGGGATTTGCTGCTGCCGATGTTTCATCTCCACCAAACGTCTTTATCACATCTGATCTATGCTCAAAGGGAAAACCTGATCCAGAGCCATATCTTTTAGGAGCAAAGTATGTACATGCCGATATCTCGAAATGTTTGGTCGTAGAAGATGCACCACCTGGTGTGGAAAGTGGAAAGAAGGCAGGAGCCAAAGTTTTGGGACTTAAGACCACTCATGCTGGATCAAGAATGTGGGAAAAAGGAGCCGACTTTGTAGTAGAAGATTTAAGTAAAGTTCGAGCTAGATGGGAAGGTCATCGACTTTTACTCGATATTGACAGTGAAGAACCGGTTTCAAATGCAGTTAATGGATATGCAAAGTAACCGTAATTCATTTGTTCATCATTTTAAAAAAAGAAAAAAAAAACTTCAATTTAGGGCAATTAGATTCTTGACTTTTCAATATACAGTCTCTAGTTAATTTGTTTAGCAAATGGCACTTTCTGACTCTATGACTATAAATACAATGAAGATGATTCTTTGAAGTTCTATTATTCTGAGGCTACCATCCCCAACTTCCAGGAGGTTTATTTGTAGATTGTTGTCGATGATTAAGTTGAGGTACTGGTGTGGGAGTTGATTGACTTTGTTCAGAAGCCTCTAGTAGTAAAGCACTTAATTCTGCATTATTTGTAGGTGAAATTAAAGAAGATCCACTTGCTGTTCTAGCAGGTCGAAGTAAAGGTCGTACCATTTCAACAAACAATGGAACCATTTCAGGAATAATTGTTAATATTGGTGCTTTTGGCATTTTTCTCTTTCTTCTCTTTTTTGCTTCTTCGATTGGTATAGCTGGTAATTCCTTATCTTCTGGTCGTGCAGTAAGAGTAGAAAATGATCTTTGTGGAATTGGTGGTCTCCATCGGTTGATAGCTTCCATTTCAATAAATTCCTTACTTTTTCGAATAGAATCTTCATCACTTTCGCTAGTAGCATCATCAGTAATGTAATCACTTTCGCTGAATTCTTCATCTTCTCCTCCTTCTCCTCCTTCTTCATCTTCTTCTTCCTCATCTGCCGCTACTTCTGCTGCTTCTTCCGCTTCCACTTCTTCTACTTCATCAGTAAATGCATCTCCAACCCCAAGATTCTCTACCATGGCACTGACAAATGCACTATCATCATCAGCATCAATTCCCCAACCAGACAAATCATTTATTTGATTTGCTGCACCCTCTACTTCCTTTTCTTGTAATTTCTTTTTTAATTTAAGTTCTCGAATAACTTTTAATCGATAGGCATGTACCACTATTTGATCAATCTCTGCCATTGCTCTCTTCCTTTCTTCCCCTCCTGCAGGCATACAAATTTCCAAATCAATTTCTCCAATTCCCCTCCTCTGATGACCTCCAATACCTTCTTCCACATTATCAGGACCTCTAACAAAATTGATGAATAATTCAATCCAATGCATCAATCCATCAAATAAACCACTACCTTTGGAATGAACTTGATGAACAAAATGATAAAATCTAGCTTCATGACGACTTACCAAATCAATAAAGATTTGGACAGTTTTTTGTGGGTCAGTAAAAGCCATGCTCTCATTGGCTTCTACCGTCTTGATTAAATCATTGATGAAAGCTTGTAAATCACTCAAACTGTCAGCAATATTGGCTGCTTTGTACACTTGTGCCAAAGGAGAGTAAAAGATAGTGACGATATCTTTAAGAAGATCAGAAGTTACACCTTCAAATATAAGGCTAATAAGTTGTTCCTTGTCACGAAGTCGAGTAAGACACTTTAATAAAACGTGTAAATCTTCATATAACCAAGCTTGTTCATCTACCGCATCTGGCCCTTCGTCGACATCATTTTTTCCCAATTGATTACGATATTCCTTGTATGACTCGTACGCTCGACTACTTCGTACCACACGATGTATTTGACTACGATTGAGAGGTGGTGGAGCTGCAATTCCTGATGCATGAGGTGGTAATTTTGTACTCTTGAGTATCACAGTCACCACATCTAATTTCTCCCTCTCTGCTTCTTCTCTAATTTCTTCTTGTAAAATTTGAGGAGCATAAACAAAGCATCTAATTCGTTCACACAAACCATCATCTTCTACTTTAAAAGCTACTCCATTGGCAATTTCACCCAATTCTTTGGTTTCTTCCTGAATACTAGAAGTTAACATTCGCTGAAGAAGACTTCTCTGACCAAAAGGTTGAGCCAAAAAAACGTCCATGACGCTGCGAATCATGGACACAGGATTAGAAATTCGAAGTATACTTCGAAGCATAAAGTATGGCATTAATCCATGAATTCTTTTGAGTTGTCCAAACATATCACTAGCAGTATCACCTCCTACAAACAAGTTGAAAAGTGTACTGGCAGAGTTGATACGACCCCAAGCCAATAGAGCTCGATAACTTTCTGGTAAATCTTCGATATTTGGTGTTGCTTTAATGGTAGAAAAAACCCTAGTTAATCCATCTCTTTGTATCAAGTCTGCTTTGAAGGTTTGTAAATGTTGTCTCAACTCGCTAACCCTTCGATTGGCTTCCCGACTAAATCTATTTGCTTCATCATCTCGAACCGCATCTAGCCCTTCTCTTGCTGCAGCGTCCTTTTCTTCTATTTCTGTCAGAGTGGTAGGTTCACTAAGAAGAAAGGAAGACAAAGTAGATGAATCAGCTACATGAGGATTATTGAGTAATGAGCGAAGATAGGCTCTTAGCGTCAAACGATTACGCTCTCGAGCCAATGGACCCTGTGGGACATTTGTTCGACGAAGAGAATTTGACAAGTGCGCATCATTGGTCGCAGGGATTGCAGATGAAGACGGTAAGCTCTCATCGCTTTCCAAACTCAGATGACCTATTCTTGGTGGTTCGGAAGCCACTCGCTTTTCATCATCCAAGCTACCTTCTGCTGTGTGCAAAGGTGACTTTACATCTGTTTCCCTTCGGTCCTTTGCAGGTGGTCTTCGAATCTCCTCTTCAGGAAATTCAATTCGAAGTGTGTCGGCCAACCTTGCGAAATCTCCATAGCGTCTGCTGACAAAAATTTCCTTTCTACCTGATCTCCTTGTTCGAATGATGAATTCGATATGAGTTTTACCTCTACTACCAAGTCTTCCCTTTTTTCCCGGTACGTTCCTCACACAAATGACATTGACATCAAATGCATTGCCCTGACCAGAAGCCTGAATATTGTACCTATCTTGAGCAGCGAATATCCTACCGCGATCTTGATCAGCAATGCGCAAAATTTCTTCAGATTTACCTCCCCCTGTCAGATGTATCGCTGCACTCATAAGCAAAACAGTCCACTTTGCTGCTTTGCCACCAAGTCTCCTTCTCTTGGTAAGATCTTCACGATCGTCGGTTCCACTGATATTCCTTTCCAAAAATCTCTCAAAGAAGACTTGTACTTTGTCAGAAAAGAAATTAGGTGGAGCTGATCGTAGAAATGGAAAGGTCAAAATAAAGTGTTGGAATAAAAAGCGAAGAAAGGGAAGCGACACCTGCTGTGAGGAAGCTGAAGGTCGGAAAGGAGACCCCAAAAGTGATAGGGCATCTAATAAGCAAGAAGAAAGAAGCTTGAGGTGAGTAAGCTAGCAAGACAAAATTCGATTTTTCTTTCTTTCGCCCCTTACCTCTCCTTGACAAACTCTTCATCTCATTATCCACCTGAATCTTCACCAATGTCTTTTTGAGGTAATGAGCCCGCAATGGCGTTAATTTCAGAGGGTCGCTAGCATCTCTAAGCCGAGGTATACGAGCAGCTATGGCTTCAACAATAGCATGATCCGCTGTTGTATCATTGACGGGAGCTTGGGTATGACCAGCCTTGGTGAAGTCCTCTGTAAGGTAGGCTTCTCGATTTGAAGTTGAGGCCAATGGTGTTGCCATTGCATCTGCCATGATCGGACCCAAAGCAAAAGATGTAGACAGTGAAGCTACTCTTTCTTTCTTTTCTAGTCTGGGCTACTAATAATATGACCCTGTACACGGTCCTAGAAATTTTCAGAGAGAGGAAAGCTGTGTCGAGAATTTCAGATGGGCACGGACTTGAAAATCCTCTAAAAAATCAAACAGTCCATCCCACTAGACCCGAGCATATGGATAATGACGCACGTTGCACGTGACTAAATATAAATCATACCGGTAATTGACTTTCGATTTCATTCCAGGGAAATGACCAAATTTTTTTCTTTTTCCGTTACCCTTTCCTACAAGAATACTCTTCAATAGATATCGCAGTGAGCAATCATGCGTACATCGACAGTATTGAGCTTGACTGGAGTCACTTTAATTACTGGATTTGTTGGTTATGCGGCATATTTCGATTATAAAAGAAGAAATGATCCTGCTTTTCGAAGCAAATTAAAGAAGGATGCAAGGAGGACTTCAAAGGAGATTAAAAAGCAAAGTGAACAAAGGAAAAGACAGGCAAACGAAGTGATACAGAGGACAGTAGATGAACTCAATAAGCCTGGTGCACTCCCAACTAGTGCTGGAGAAAAAGAAGAAGTGTGAGTGCTCAAAAGAAAGAAGACGAAATAAGAGGGTTTTGACTGTCTGTCTTCTTTGTGTAGCTTCATGCAATCTGTGCAGGAGGGAGAGATGCTTCTTACTCAAGGACCAGAACTTTACGTTGCTGCAGCAGCTGCTTTCTACAGAGGAATGAAAGTCTACCCACAACCTTTAGAATTATTGGCCATTTATAGAAAGGCTGTACCGGAGGAGGCTCTAAATTACATCTTCGAGATGCTAAGCAAAGATGTGAGTTTGAAAGCTATGTGAACCACATACTACATCACTGACTTTTCTATGTGGAAACGTTTTGCAGCCAGAGATGATCAATGGAGGAAGCGGTGGCGGCGTCGATCCAATTGCAGCAGCACTTGCACAAGCTACAAAAGGTGTGCCCACCTCTGCACAATTGCAAGAAGTCGATGATGATTCACCTGGCACAGATCTTGGAGGCGCTGCTTCTATATCTGACAATGCTAGTCCAACAAGTGGGCCACATTCTTCCTTAGGTGCCGAGAGCTCAATTGGATCTACAAATAATGGAGATGCCAGCAGTCAAGAGTGGGAAAAAGTCAGTCAACATGACGAGGAAGAAAAGAGAACAGGAGAAGTGACCACGGCTACAGATGATCACTTGAAGGAGGTAGCACAGGAAGTTTTGAAAGAGTCCGAATCTTTTTCTCTTGAAAGTTCAGGCTATTCAGCTGACTCTTCAGCTGAAACAAAAGTAGCACAAGTAGAGTAAAGGTTCCAATCATCTTATTTCTACCCTACTATTCACCCAAGCTACCTCGCTTGTCTCTTCTATACACTTTCAGTCTATTCTTGTATATCGAGCACTTGGTCTCTCGCTGCCACCTCTCAATCAAGCTCTTCTCACAACAGTGAAGAGACGCAATACACATTCTCATTTCTGTAATCGATAGCTATCCTTCTTTCGCTTCTGCATGTTTGGTGAATCAGAATTGACTTTTGCATTTTCTTCAGCGAGAGTAAAGGGAAAGGGACTATACGATAAATAAGGTGAAGACGAAAAGTTGCAAAGATGGAAAATTACTTGTAAATCTTATTGTACCGTCGTCAGGAATCGTGCATTTTAGAAATAATGGATTCGACGCGACTGTCTAATCAAAGCATTTGTATGTTAGCCTCTGGCAAAGATTTGCAAACAAATTGCAAAGGTACACACACACACACACACACAGAGCACGGTCTTATTTGAAGCTATCACCTTTCAATTTTGCAAAAAAAGTTCTGGCAAATTGACTAAAAATTGTCTTCTACTGAGTCTCTTGGCTGATTCAGATTTCTTTACGTCCAGCACTGTAAATTAGATTGCTATCCTTCCAGATACCCCCATTTTTTTTTTTTTTTTTTTTTTTTTTTTTTTTTGCATTTTTGCTAAGTATGACGAGGATATTGCAGACGTAATTGTGATGATTTTAGTCCTTCTGCTTAATCTAGCTTTTAGTCTCTGTCACCTTATCATTCCTCTGGAGAATAGTTTAAAGATACTTCTTCACGTGAGCGCTACAACGAGCGTCAATTCAAACGTCTCCCTGAAATAATGGTTGCAATAAGAATCCTCTCTTCAAAATTACTATGATGAATGATTTGATGAAATCCCTTGTCGGGGGGTATGCGCGCCTAAACGAGCCTACTAACCCCTTGCGTCCGACGCGTTTGCCCATCTTTGTATTTGTTTTGTAAGTTTTTTTTTTTTGGCTTTCTAAATTTATTTTTCTTTCTTCTAGATACAATATTAGCTATTACGCCGATCGTTTTAAAGCTTATTCTCCTCACCATCTAACAACTCCCGTCTCTTCCACTATTACTACTGCATTTTTTACCCCCTTGATAATATTACCAATGCACCTTCATATTACTTGATTGGGATTACTTTCCAATTCTCCTCTTCGACTGATGAAATGCTCAATACTGGTAGGAAGAGATCGATCAGGGTTTACTTGTTTCTTTTTCTCGCTTGCGTTTCTTTTTATAATTATTATCTTTTTACCTTTGGCCTGGCTTGGCCTCCGATCACATTTTTTGTAGAGACTGTGTGTTGCTAACTGAACCTTTCCTCTCTCCTCTCCTTCTCACTCCATCGCATTACCTCTCTCCATTCTCAATTTTACAGTCCTCTGTGCTTTACCTGCCGGCAAGAGAAGCTCATAGGAGGCCACACCACGCTCGTTTTTGTTTCTGATTCAATATACTACACCCCATCAGCATTTCATTTCTTCACTACACTCAATAGCCAATTTACTCACTTTTCAAATTCACAGATATGCCTTTTGCTCGATCTCCGACACTATCGACTCGGACAGCGCAAATGTCTCATCCTCGTCCTTGCAAGACAGCAGATTATTCTTCAGCACCACGACGGAGCAATACTACACGAAAAGTCAATGTAGTATCGAAAGCCAGTCTAGCCATGTTGAATCCAGCTTATGCGATGGGAATGGATGTTGGACCGACATGGTGTGAAGAAGAAGAAGAGATGCGACGGCAGGAAGAATATGAATTCAAGAACTTGTGGTCCAACGATACTCACAGTCCAATTACGCCAGTAAAGAACAATTTTATCAATGGAGAGCACTGGTCAATGAGTCCAACACCTGAATTGGAAGCATTTGCCGATGATGTTGACTCGTATATGGTCACATCATGTATCGAAGAAGGAAGTACTCTAGGTCTAGTATTAGGGCCTGCCGCTATGGAGCGAACTACCTCAAGTGAAAGTGTATTTGAAGACGACGAGAATATCTCAACTAAAAGGAAACAAATCGCTCCTACCAATATTTTTGTAGCAAATTCATCTAGCAATTCACAATTGTCAAGATTTTTCACTTGGAAACGAGTCAATAAGAGCAAAATGAATACTAATATGATCTCAGAAGCTCCTAGAAGTGCACCACCACATATTCAAACCTTTGATCTGCCTAGTCAAGCACCTCTGGGACAAGGAAACAGTACCAATTCATTGCCAACGACACCAGTAGACTCACACACTCCTTTGCATTCTGCGAAGACGATTTTAGCACGGAAATCTAGTATGCCTACTTTACGAGATATTCGACGAGCAGCCAGCAGTCCATTAGCTCAAGAAAAGCAACTTTATGACACATCTGCAATTACTTCATCTTTTTACTGGAGAAGAACAGAAACACCAACGACACCAATTCTCGGCCTTGGTACACCTATTATACCAAACATTACTTCTTCCAGCTCCATTTCCTCCAACAAAACAGGAACACGATGCTCTAGTAGAATTTCTAGTGTTGGACGTGGAGCTGCCCGTAAATCGACGATTGATGTCTTTATACCTACTACCCAAACAACAATAAAATCACCATCAAAGAAGAAGAAGAAATTTGATGCTTGGAATTCGCCAGATACGCCTCCTCTTCCTATTTCCCATTCTATCACCATGTTCATGACCGAAGATAAAGATGGCAATCAAAATATGTTTGGCGGAATGAACAACATACAATCGACTTCTTCACCACAATTGCGACAAGAAGTAAATCATATACAAAGTCGTCGAAGAAGTAAGAGTGTAGATGCTCCTCGGACGACAACACTTCTCAATACGCCAACTATGCCTTCACTTACCTTTTCTCAATTTGCTGATGCAAGTGAGGAGGAGGAGGAGGAGGAGGAAGCCACACACGAAGCGATTCGAGTCAGTGTGACCAATCGAAGCATCGTTGGAGTATCAAGTCCGAAATTGCTAGTGAAAGCCAGTCCAGTAATGAATAACAGTCCTCAAATTAGAGAGCAATACGGTACTTCATACCTGCAAATTTCTCAACCACCTGTAGTTGTTAATGTCATGCCACCAACGCCTGATCTTGGAGCAGACGAATTAGGAACATTTGAAGGAGAAGTAGCTAGCCCTGGAGTTCGTAGAAGTAGAAGTGAAGCTGAATTGACGAGCTTAGTGGAAGGACACAATTTTGCTGCTAAAAATAATTTAGGTTATCACAATGGACTTTATTGCAAGATTGAGGAGAATGCAGCTGATGAAGAAGTAGAATCTGATGATGAAAGCTTCTTACCATACATTGATGGGCGTAGATTTGATGATACAATTCGACGAAGGAGCGATAGTACAATCAGTGATCTGAGCGACTTTAACAGTGGCGCTGTCAGTGAATTTACTACAGATGATAATGATGAACCTTTTGGATTTACAAGAACCTTATCAAATATGAGTATATCAAGTGATGGTGATTGCAGTACAGAAAGTGAAAGTAGTGAAGAAGGAATTTCAGCTATAGTAGAAAATGCAACAATAATGTCTGCAAGTTCTACTACTTCAAATTTTAGTCGAGCTCAACTGGTTTCTCCACGAATTCATTCCAAAGAATTTGATACTTGGAATTGTCAAAATACTTTAATGACCTCTTTTACTTCTTCAAGTCAAAAAAGGAGTAGTAAAAGGCTAAGTGGCTTACCTAGTCTTAGTTCTGGTCAAAGTTTGGCAAGCGTTCTAACAACTTCTACTAGTATTCTCGATTTTGGATCAGATACTGATCATGTTCGAGCCTTTGAAATGAGCGGAAAATTTGATCTTAGCTCACCAGTTGAATTACAAGGTTATATGGATGAAGGAGATTGTGATACACCTCGAATATCTGCTACAGCTACGATGGAATCGACTAGAATTTGTGATACAACTAAACCACTTGTAGTTCGAAAATTTAGTTCTGATAAAACTCAATCGCAACAACAAACTTCTACAATTCTATCACCAATCTCACCAAGACCATTTCCTAGAGCTCATAATGCTACTTCACCTCATTTAGAATTGGATTTAAGCTTACCACTTGATTTGCATGAAATTGGTTTAGGATTTGACTTTGATCCTCCTAAAAGAAGAGAAAAGCCAAGAATACCAACTAAATCAAGAGCAAGAAGTAAAAAACATCAAAATCATACTACTACTACTACTACTACTACTGGTGAGCCCAAAACACCTCCCAGTACTACCAGACTTTTATCAAGTGTTATGAAAGAAGAATGCGAACAAGAAACTTTTGGATTGGGACTTGGTTTAGGTTTGAATCCTGCCTTGCAATTGGGAAATGATGAAAGTCCTACTTCAGAAGAGCTTACTTTTACACACTACCAACATCATCATCTTTATCAACAACCACGACAAATGGAACCAACTCTAATGAGAAGCAATAGCAGCAGAATTGGCTTTGCTATATAAAGCAAGAGTAAAAAGATTGGGCCCCCTCTATCTATTAATATTCCCTCCTTTTTTTTCCTCTCTCTCTCTCTCTCTCCCTCCACACTTATGTAATCTGTATTTTCATCTTTTGTCTTTATTTTGCAAAACGTTAAATTCCTGTCTTGATTTTAAACATTCCCCCCCCCCCCACCCGCGTTCCCTCTTCATGCAAGCGTGCAATTACATATACGTCATGACTAAAACCCTGTGCTTCAGCACTTGCTTACGAAAGTCAAAAGCAATAGGTGGTGCCTTTTCCCCCGGCCTTGTCAAACTCGAATCTCTGGTTTGTGCGAAAGGGGAGAATGGAACCGAAAAGGATCATTATATTTGACAAAAAGAAACGTTTACCTTTATACTACTTTACCACACCTTCGCTTTGAACCAGAAGGTACGCTTTTACCAATACCACTACAACTACTACTATAGCCAAATTATTACTACTTCAATAGATCATCATGTCTCCCAACCTTTTACTACCTCGAACAGCACTGATCGCCAAAAGTGCTAGAGTAGCAGGATTAAGTCAAGCTACTCGATTTTCAGCAGCTAGACAACAACAAGCTAGATTTGAATCTACTGGTCCAACTCCAGGAACTACTGGCAAATCATCAGAAAAAGGACCAGCAGCTGCTGAAGTAAGTTTTTTTTTTTTTTTTTTTTTTTTTATTTATTTATTGTCGATTTTCTACATCGAGGCGATACAAAGTGATTGATCTTTTCTCTCCTTACTATACAGCAAACACCTCAAGGTTCAGATAAGCGAGGAACTGCAACAACATATGCTCTACCTATTGTAGCTGTTGCTTTGGTAGCATTTGCATTAACTGTTCGACTTTCTTCAAGAGACAGCAAACAAAGTGCGATTAATGTCGGTGTGATGACTGACGGAGCAGATAAATTGGCAAGTTCAAGCAAAAAGAGAGGGATTGAAACAGTTGAAAAGAATAATTCCGAAAAATAAGGCAATCAAAGTAAAGAATCATAATCATCTTCCAAAAAATACTATCTACAACTTCCCGTCCTTCCTCTCTCTTGTTAATAGCTCACTTTCCAATTGATGATCTCTCGAACAAATGAATGATGGCAAATTTATACACAGTAGTCGTCAAGCTACAATTTGAGGAGAGATGTGCGAGGGATACATTAGACCTGAAACAGATGATTAAAAAAAAAAGAGGAGGAGTATAAAATCAATTAAGAATAAAGTTCATGGACATTCATAAAAGCTACCTTGTCTATTTATTTACTACTGTGAGTCAGAAACTGGTTCCAAATCAGCAGCAACTGCTTTAGCTATTGAATTTGGAGCAGAAGAGCCTTCTTCATTACTGCTCTCATCTAATTGAATCCAAGATGAAGTAATACTATCATTGCTTTTAGGTGAGCGATCTGAAGAGTCCATTGAGAAGGTGCTTGTTGCTATTGGTACTTCCAATCCTAGTGATTTTTTTACTGTACTGGCCAATTCGGAAGATACGGGTGTAAAACCCAATGCTCCCCCTCCTAATCCTTTTCTTGGACTCTTTCTACCCACTTCTGGACTACTTCTTCCACTATCTGCTCCTGAATCTTCTGCATCAGTATCAAAATATCCTAAAGCTCCTTCCACTCCTACTCCTCCTGCTCTACCAAATGCGTTTCTTGGACTATCTGGTGGACTGGAAAAGTCTGGTACAGCTAAAGTAGATCCTAGCCCAATTTGTATTTGAGAAGCAGCTAATTCTGCTTCTTTATTTGCACGAACACTGCTCACTCTAGCAAAATTTCCGCCTGTTCTCGTCCATTCTTGAATAGCTTCTGCACTTGCCGCACTTGCACTCCTCTCTCGATGTCGTAAAAGAGCATCTGCATCATAAGCTCCTGGCGTTAAGACTGGTGCAGCTGTCTTGCTTCCTGATATTCCCTGGCTTGATTGAGAAGAAGTCAGAACAACTTGAGGAGGAACTTTTCTCTTGACCCTCACTCTTCTACGATGAAAGCCTAGATTAAGAGAGAGAGAGAGAGAAAGACCCCGGGGGGGGGGGGAGAAGGATCAAGTAGAGTATTGTCAGTCTAATGAAAATAGCTCTTTTCCACCAAATGACATACCTAACGTTCGAAAGACAGCATATCCAGCAAAATCTACTAGACAAATGAATATTACGGGTGCGACGATCAGGAAAGCTATTAGCCGAAAAAGATTGGGTAAAGGTGATAAAAGAGGAGGTAATTTCGGATTCAAAAGCAAATTTAGTGTACTTTGTGATGCTTCTTGTTGCTGTAAGATTGTCCTTCCATGCCACCAGAACATCAACTTGGATTGAATAGTAATAACAATAGCGTTTGCGCTATCTTTACCAGCCGAAAACAAGTCGTGAGAAGTAGACGACATGCTGCTGAAAGAGCTGACGCCCTATCAAAAGGTAGGTCAAAGAAGCAGGATGATGATGATGATAAAAATTCGATGTACTAGAGCTTTGCTGCTGCTTGAATTGACAGTAGAGACAAAAATTGGTGGGGTCCAGATCTTGATGCTATTTGGATTTGAAAGAGTTCACAAACCGGTAAGGGAGTATAATTCAAAGGTCCCTATTGACGAACTCACTCATAAAATGCGTGGTGTATATGTATCGATATCGCTACTATTTACAGTCAGATAGTAATAATAACATTTTGCAAAGGATCCATTAGAATTTTACGGGCTCTCTGGTAGATTTTGTATTTGAAGATTTGCTGCACGGATCATGCTCGACAATTAGATTAAACTTTATAAATTATTGAAATTAAAAAGAGGTCTCGTAATCCTATTTCTTATTACCTCCCATCATCTTCAATCATCTTTCAAACATGACAGAAGTAAAGAGCAGTGTTTCTTCACCAATCTGCATCAATTGTATCACTGGAAGCATAATTCCTGGTGAACCGAAAGGAAGTGAGGAAAAGATAGGAAGATTGACTACCTACGTTGCCAAACCTAGCTCAGGAAATGCTGAGTCAAAGAAAGGTGAGCTCATCTGCCATGTACACATTTCGACTGATTATAAGAGTCGTAATTTAACACATAATGTATCAATGCAAAGCAATTGTCAGCTTCACAGATGTCTTTGGACTTGGTTTGAAAAACATCAAGATCGTTGCTGATATGATAGCTGATCAAAGTGGTTGTCCAGTCTATGTACCAGACGTAAGTAGTTTCACTCCTTTGCTAAGTATGTAAAATGAAGCTCTTATAATGCTTTATTTTTGGTGGCAGCTCTTCAATGGCAAGCCCGTAGATCACAATTCTGTGACCATGCCAACAACTACTACAGAAGCAAAGTCCATCACTACATTTGGTAAGATCAGTCAAGGGCTTAAGATGCTTACTGTGGTGCCCTGTGAGTAGTGTCTAGGCTTTGCGAAAATCTTAAGCCTTACTAATCTCAGACTCCTGTCCTATGAAGGGATTTACCGCCATTGGCCCAGCTCCAAAATGGGTGAGGTGGAAGCATACATCAAAGCACTCAAGGAAGAAAAATCCATCGACAGACTCGGTGCTGTAGGGTGAGAAAATTAGTTTTGTACTTTACTCGATCCAATCGATCTCATAGTCTTTCTACTCCTTATCCCTCAGCTACTGCTATGGTGCCAAATTTGCTGTCGACTTCAATACCAAAGGCTTTGTTGATGCCACTGTTGTCTGTCATCCCAGTTTCACTAATTTGGCATCGTACAGTAACCTCAAAGCACCCATACTCTTCAATTGTGCTGAAACTGACGACATATTTCCCGATAATTTGAGGAAGCAAGTCCAAGAAAAGTTGAACAGTGACGCTTCGGCACCGGCACATGATATCAAGGTCTTTGAAAAGTGGGTAGTGCATGATAGGATTGATTGTCGTGTCAATTGCTGATCTTTATATCTTCTCAGCTGTGTACATGGGTTCTGTGCTCGACCAAACTTTGGTGATGAAAGATCAAAGAAAGGATTTGAGGAGGTGAGTTTGGAGACGCAGCCAAAGTTGACATTGCTAAATCCCCTCTCTATTATTCGAATTTTCTTGATATTCCATACAGGGTACTCAACGAACTGCAGGATGGTTCAAGTCTCATCTCTGATTATCGTATACTCAAGAGAGCTACTTTTCCTCTTCTTCTCACCAAAAATTTGTGAATACTTTGCAATTGAGGACACGTTTCCCGTAGTGTATGTTTTGGTGTCATTCTTTAAATTTGCTCCCTGTTGTTCTTTTTCTCTTAACGACGCGCTGCAATACAATATCTGTTCGTGTGCTTCTTAATTCTCACTCCTTCTTGAGAACCTCTCTATTGCAGATTCTGATATTGAATTCATTGCATAATGACAACTACTACTACACCAATCGACGTAGTCGCTCTTCGAAAAAAGTATGAGAACGCTGGACAAGCTCATGTCTTTCAATTTTGGGATGATCTTTCCCCTCAAGATCAAGGAAAATTTGTACATCAATTATACAATTTAGACGTAGTTAGAGTCAATGAAGTATACAAGACTGCCATTGAAGGTGAAAAGGATATGCAGAAATTGGCAAATAGTCAACATAAACTCGAACCACCACCTGAAAAGAGTACAGTGAGCGTCAAAGCTAATTCAGAGCAAGAAAAACACTTTCGAAAGATCGGTATTAATGCAATTAGTAAAGGTCAAGTAGGAGTACTTTTAATGGCAGGTGGGCAAGGAACTAGATTAGGTTCTAGTGATCCAAAAGGATGTTTTGATATTGATCTTCCCAGTCACAAAAGTCTATTTCAATTACAAGCAGAAAGAATTGCTCGATTACAATCAGTGGCAGAGGTAGAGACTGGTATAAAGGATGTTGTTATTACTTGGTTCATCATGACATCGGGGCCAACTCGCAAACCTACAGAGAATTTTTTCGCAAGAAAATCCTATTTCGGACTCAAGAAAGAGAATGTGATTTTTTTTGAGCAAGGTAAGTTCTTGGTGAGTTGTTTGGTTCGGAGCTGTGGCTGATCATTTTGCAATTCCCCACCCAAAGGAACCTTGCCATGTCTGACAATGGAGGGCAAGATTATGCTAGACTCGACTAGCAGTATTGCAACAGCACCGGATGGAAATGGTGGTCTCTATACTGCACTACGTCAACCTTTATCTTCTTCTTCAGAAAAAACTGTGCTGTCCCTTTTGGCTTCTCGCAAAATTACCTATCTACATGCCTATGGGGTAGACAATTGTCTCGTGAGAGTCGGTGATCCAGTCTTCCTGGGTATCAACATTGAACAGAGTCAAAGTAATTCATCTCATCAAGCTGGTGTAAAGACTGTCAAGAAGAGTAATGCAACGGAAAGTGTAGGGGTGGTGGCATTAAAAGATGGTCATTGGAATGTTATAGAGTATTCAGAAATTCCAGAATCGCTAAGTTCCGCTACTGATTCATCTGGTCAATTATTATTCCGATCAGCAAATATCGTCAATCACTTTTATACAACGCAATTCCTAGCAAAAGATGTTCCATCATTTGAAGCAAAGATTCCTTTTCACATTGCAAGAAAGAAGATTCCTTGTGTAGACTTGAAGACTGGCAAGCTCGAAAAACCATCTTCACCAAATGGAATGAAGATGGAGCTTTTCATCTTTGATGTGTTTCCATACATTAAGAATTTGGTCGTACACGAAGTAGAAAGAAGTTCTGAATTCAGTCCTCTGAAGAATGCAAGTGGAACAGGAGTAGATGACCCACAAACATCGAAAAGGGATCTATTATCATTACAAAAGAAGTGGCTTGAAAAGGCAGGAGCCAAAGTTGATGATGGTGTTGAAGTAGAGATTAGTCCCCTGATAAGCTATGCTGGAGAAGGTCTCGAATCGATGCATGGCAAACATTTTTCGCACAATATCAACTTAGAGACTTTGTAAATCGAGCATTTAATATACACTATACGAAAGTCACTTATCCCCTTTTTTTTCCTTTCCCCCATCTACGTGTGTCTGCATATCAGCCCACTACAGTCCAATCAAAATGTGTGCCTTTGCTCGCTCCACTGGGGTACTTTTTCGGAGCGGAGACGAAAGTACGGGGAGTTGGGAAAGTCGACTCTGTGGGAAACGAAAGATGACCAGAAGTAGCTGGAGGAGACGGTACTGTAGTGTAAGGAAAAGAGTTAGAAAGGGAAAATTCAGAAGATTTTAGGATTCTTACTCACTATTTCCTTTTGAGCTGCCATTAGTGGTTGCCATACTGAGAGGAGGAGCTGCACTTGGCAACGAAGTACGATTCCTCGCTCCTCCAGGAGGTGGCGGGGGAGGAATATTTGGTGCTCCTCGAGAAGGTGGTATTGCTGCTGATGCAGGTGGAACAGCAGGAGCAGGTCTGCTAGAAGGGGGAAGGGGAGGCGCTGCAGCAATCGGCGGTGGGGGTGGCCTAGATGCTGGAGCTTGAGAAGAGATTGCAGGTGGTGGAGCTCTTGATGGTGGAGCTCTTGATGGTGGAGCTCTTGAAGGTGAGGCTGTAGGTGGAAGAGGTGGAGCTGGAGGAGGGGGCGTGCTAGTAGCTAAGGGACTTGGTCGACCAGGAGGAGCTGGAGGAGGGGCAAGAGGTGCACTAACTGATGATCTAGAAGGTGGTGGTGGAGGAACAGCCCGACCAGGTGAAGATGTCAATTGTGATTGTCTACTAGGAGGAGGAGGAGCAGATACGTTTGGTCTCTTTGGTGGAGCTGGCGTAGCCGGAGGTGTGGCTCTTCCAGGAGGGGGTGGGGGAGCGGTAGGTGGAAGGGATACCCTCGAAGGAGGTGCTGGCACTGAACGGTTTGGAAGTGATGGAGGTGCTCGAGGTGGTGGCGGTGCAGCTGCAGAAGGTCTTGGGGGTGGAGGAGCAGTTCGAGGAGGAGGAGGTGCTGAGGATGTCGGAGCAGATGATTGTGGAGGGAGTGGAGGGGCGACTGGTGGCCTTCTAGATGCTGATGAGGCTGGTGGAGGTGGGGCGAGAGGAGCAGGAGGTGGACCACCGGAAGATCGGGGAGATACTTTGGCTGTTAAATAAATAAAAAAAAGAAGTAAGTATTCTTGCACATGGAACGGCTAAGTGTAATGAAACTCACTGGTAGAAGGAGGAGCATTATTATTAGCAGATTTCAATCTTGGCATTCCTCCGGCAAAGAGGCCACCCAAAGCTGGAGGACCTGATGAAGGTGCTAAAGGAGGAATTGGTGCCGAAGATCCACCACCAGGAATAGGAGGTGCTCTACCAAGACTGCTACTACCACCCCCACCACTTCCACCAACAGGAGCTCCTGCTACAGCAGGTGTAGATCGATCATTTGTCTGAGTTTCTGCGGAGGAAAAGCTAAAATGCATTACATGGGCTGCTCAAGCTTGTTTACTACAAAACGACTCACTCTTGAGTCCCTTTCCTCTCTTGATGGCTTCTTGCAGAGCGCCATCCATTGTGACCGTTGAATGAGGAGTTAGAAGATGGCTGTTTAAAATTAAGTCGTCTTTTTTTTTTTGTTTTTTTTGTTTTTTGATTTGCGCAGGCTGTGCGTTCAAAATGGCAGATCTTTGTGGATTACGTAAGCTGCCTGATTTTGAGCTTAATTAACTAGGAGATAGAGAAGAAAGCAGTACAAGAATAGGGAAAGTTCTTGTTTTATACCACTAACACGCATTGATGGCCAATACGACGGAACCTCAATTCATAGAGGATAGGCCTTCATCACCTACGATACATTCAAGACTGACTCTGGTAGCATCGAGCCGCAGAAATGAAGGGAGGGAAGATGCTGATGAAGATGGAGATCTTAGCGACTCGGAGTTGTTTGATGAATTGGAGAAAGAATTGGAAGAAGAGGGAGAGAGAGGGGGTGTAGTAGGTAGATTGAGGGAAGAGAGAATGAAAGAGCTCAAAAGGCAGTGAGTTCAAGAAATGCTATTGTTCATAATGTGAAGACTGAAGAGACATATCCTGCAATAGGATGAGCGAGGCACAAGCTCAGAAAAATGTACCTCGTGGTAGTGGACAAGTGACGGAACCATCGACAGAGAAAGAACTTATACAAATTTTAGGTGATCGTGGAGGAGAGCTTGATGGCAATAATTCTGGAACACCTATTGTGGTCCATTTTTGTCATAAAGAGTTTAGGAGGTGTGACATTATGAATGGTCATTTGGAGGTTAGTGTGCGCCTACTGTTTTTGAAATGGTAGAACGCTGATATCTCTTCTTCTTCTTCGTCGTCAGATACTTGCTGCACAACATCCCGAGACCCTTTTTCTAAAGATTTCGGTACTCTCATCTCCCTTTTTAGTAGAGAAGCTAGGTATTAAAGTTCTTCCATGTTTGGTTACCTTTGGCATCAAAGCTCAAGTTAAAGATCGGATAGTAGGGTTTGAAGATCTTGGTAATTCGGATGGCTTCACCACAAAGACACTAGAGTGGCGTCTGGAACGAGGAGGTGAGGGTTACTTAATTTTGAATGAGAATTTGCTGGGGAAACGTTTTTCCTAATCTACTCTGATATTTTTAAAGGTGCTTTGAGCATCACATCTACTAATGATTCTCGGCCAATCTTTGGATTTCCAAGTCAAGCGTCTGCGAGGGTAGCAGATGATGATGGTGATGATGATGATCTAGACTGGGATTAATATTATTATGATAAAAACAGGGTAAGAATTGTTGAATTGTCATTAATCTCTCAAGGATTACCAAACGCAAACCACAAAGTTGTAATCGTAGTCAAAGACTCCGAGTATCTATAAATCAATAGATGTATTTTTTATTATTATTAACTCTTCACTCTTTGCGACTCAGCTTCTCTCTGCCAACATTTGCTAGATTTTTCGCTTCAAATTGGCTCCTAGGACAACTTTGAGCAGCTCTCGGATCAATAAAAACTTAAAGTTTCAAGACATTTAGAAATATAACTCCTTCCAGATGGTATTTTCCCATCTATTTAGAAAATTTCTTGATAAAAAATTTCTTTTTCATACTTAGAGTGAAAATGATGATATGAATTGAAACTGATGTATAAGAAAAATTAAATGATGACAATTCAACAAGATAATGAAAAAATTACAACAAAAAAAGGGGCGATAGACTGAACTAAAATAATTAATTGAGATATATTAAAATCCTAGTCATTATTATTACCTTGATTCTATTTTATTTTGTTTTCACTCGCCACTCTTGGCAACTCTAGATCTCTTTGCCATTAAAGCACTTGCATCTCCCCCTCTACTAATAGTTCTAGTGATTTGTTTTTCAAGAATCTCGTTGTGCCTTTGAGTAGATAAATCACGATGAGCTTCTTCTTCTTGCATAAGACCAGTTAAAGCATGATGAGCAAGAGGTCTTCGAGAATCAGAAAGAAAAAAGGTATAAATGCTAATACCCAAGAGAGAAGCAGGAATATTGGTTAAAGCAGCAAGTGCACTATACTTTGTTGGAAAACATTCACGACCCCAAATGGCACCACAAGCAAATCTTGCACCGAGATCTCTTGCTGTGTTGGTTACAATAGTACCCGATGAGCTGTTGTAAAGGGAAAAATATTCATGTAAGTATACTGTCGCAAGACTTTGTTCCTTTTTTATTTTTATATTTTATATTTTATTTTATTTTTTTTTTTTTAATTTTTTTGTCAAACTCACAATCCCCAAACAATAACTCCGAATGCTAGACCGATAGTGTAAGGAGCCATAGCAGGAGAAGTAAAAACATTTTGAGCATCCAATTGAGACCAAATAACCATGGCAATTAAAAGATCACCAAAAAATTCATTGGCAAATATTTCACCTAAACCTCTACCTGGAGTTGGAAAGATTGCTAAAATACCAGCTGGACCAGTTGGAGAGAAAACAGCTGCTCTTTTTCCTGCTAATGTTAATTCAGCCGTATAGGCAAGCATTTCAGTTCTCCATTGAGCATAAACCATCATACTTGCTAAAAAAGCACCAAAAAGTTGAGCAAGAATATAAAATGGTGCTTTACGAGCTGGAAAACCTTTAAAGATGACTTGAGCAATAGTCATTGCCTATTTTTTTAATTGTGTGTGTAGAGAAGAAATATAAATATATATAAGTGATTTTTTTTTTGGTGTTAATTTGTGATTTTTTCTAAAAAGGGGACTCACTGGATGAAAATGACCTCCAGAAGTAGGAGCACAAACCGTAATGGCAAACATGATACCAAGAGCATAGGCAAATCCAATCATTGTAAGATTACCTTGTTGTGAACCTGCTACAGTTGTCAAAACATAGGTGGCTGTAGCAGCTTGACCAGCAAAAACATAAAACCAAACTCCAAATACTTCTGCAACCAAAGCAGAAATAAAATCAGATTTAAATCTTGCTTCCCAATGATGACGTAAAGAACTATTTGCTAAACCAGAAGATGAGACAACTTCTCTTTGAAATCCTGTTCGACCTTCTAAAATTTCAGTTGCTCCTAATTCTAATTGACCAGGTTCACGATGACCACGTTGAAATTTATGATGATTTTCATGGTGAGCATCTTCTGTAGCAATCTTGACATCATGATCACTACTATTCTTGTCTATTTCATCGGCAGTATGATAAGTAGGCATGATATGGACTAAGGGGGGAAGAGGGGGAAAGTATAAAGATTAATAAAATAAAAATGGGAGTAGGCAGGGAGAGAAAAGGGAAAGGGTGGGGTGGGTGAAAAAAGAGGAGATTCTTATCGAAAAGGTGCAACATTCAAGTAGAAAAAACCCGTTTATATGTACTCTTGACTATTCTCTCGTACGAGCAAAGAATGTCAATTTTTATATTACCAATTTGTGGGGAAGAGAAAGGGTAGAGAGAGGACTGGACAAATAAAAGCGTGAGCAAAGCGGGGTATCGTGCAGCTTGAACATAACAACAGGTAGGCATAAGAACGGTGTATAATTTACAGCATATGGCAGGCACTACTGGAAAAGTATGTTAAAATTTTCGGAATTTACAGCATTTACAACGGTTAAACTAAGGTCCAGAACGAAAAAAAAAAAAAAAAAAAAAAGGAAAAAATCTTATAAAAAAAGGGTCTTATGCTCAATAAAAAAAGTATTGGTCAAAGTAAAGACGGTTCTAGTGACTGACAATTGCAATAAACGAGAGCACACGCTGTGGTTGCCCGCAAAAGTCGTCGAGAAAAGCGTTCAGGCACGACTAGCGTAAAAATTCATCAAGTTTATTGACAAAGCCCCCGCGTTCATGGGGAAAGAGACCAGTGTCGTTTTCCCCAAAGAGAATTTAATTATCCTTTTGATACATAAAAAAAAAATAAAAATTTACCGACCCCCCCCCTTCCCCTCATTCTTGGAGACCGGCTTTTGTTTCGGTAGAGCGGCTATTTTCTCACAACCGTAGGCAATTGATTTCCCCCCCCCCCCTGTTCCCCACACGCCTCAAGTATTTATAGTGTACCCAAACTTTCTGAAGGGTAGCTATCTGGTAATTCAATAAATTACTAGTCTAATTTATTATGAACACTAACTAATGCAGCACATCTCCCGTCCTTTGATTATTCTTTCCATCCTTTATTAAAAGCCTCGTTTACAAAAACTCTACAACCACCAAAAAAAAAAAATAGAATCCCGACTAATGGAGGCTCTTCGGTCGCCTGCTGCTCAGCTAAGGCACCTCCTTCAAGGAGAGGAGATAGTCGTAGCACCTGGTGAGCCAATAAAAAGTCCTATCTCGGCGTTAAGGAATCTATAGTTGAAAAATTCAAGTTGATGCCCCCTTACCCTTTTTCATTGCTTTGTAAAAGGTATCTTTGATGGAATTAGGTAGGTAGGACTACCAAGTACTGAAAAACTTGAAAAGTTTGACCTAATGTACCCTATTCTCATTTCTTCTCAGTGCTCGAATTGCGCTCAAGGTTGGTGGAAAAATGTAATTATATTCGCGATTTTCCTTACTCTTTATTAAGATTTATCTCTTTTTTTCTCAAACCTTCTAGACTGGTCATAAAGCCCTCTATGTGACTGGCGCAGGAACGTCGGCTTCCTTTTTGGGTAGAGCTGATTTGGGTTTTCTTGCCATGAATGATATTCTTCATGTTGCTGGTATGGCTGCTACTCTAGGTGGTGCAAGTAGTAATCGTAAAGGTCAAACAATTCCCGTCATTGCTGATGCTGATACTGGCTTTGGAACAGCTCCTCAAGTGGTGAGTATGTATACTTTGTCGTCTGTCTACGTAGAATGGTTGTCTTATATGAAAAAAGAAATTGAATAAACCAGGCCAGAACAGTAGAAGAATATCATCGAGCAGGAATTGCTGCATTACATATTGAAGATCAAGTCCCTTCTAAACGATGTGGTCATTTAGATTCAAAACAACTTGTCAGTACAAATGACTTTCTTGCTCGTATCTCTGCTGCTACTACTGCTCGAGATTGTCTCACCGGAAACAAGAAAGATAAAATTCTCATCATTGCAAGAACAGACGCTGTAGCTGTCAATGGAATAGATGATGCTCTTGATCGAATGGAAAAGGCAAAAGCTATGGGTGCTGATATGGGATTCGTTGAAGGCATGAGGAGTGATGAGCAGGTTCATTTAGCCTTTCAGCGACTCTCTAGTGATGGGTGGCCTCTCCTTGCGAATTGCGTAACTGGTGGTGTCTCACCTGTGAGTTTGACTAGGGTGGCCTTCCACCATCTTTGCTGATGATTCGTGTCTCTCCCTCTCTCGTCCTCTCCAACAGCTTTGGAAGGCATCCCAAGCACAGAAACTTGGTTTTCGATTGGCCATCTTTCCCTGTGCCGGTATATTCCCCGCCATGAGAGCACTAGAAGTAAGTACTAGTCTATAATTACCCAGTTCTTCATCTCTCTTGTTGACATTACTTTCTCGTAGCACTCTTATATGCATCTACTACAACAAGGCATCGGAGCAGAAGCAGCTTCATCATCCTCTTCAGAACGATATGCTGACCTATATCAAGCTGGCAAAGATGGGCAGTCGCCTCAAAACATGACCTTGAGACAATTCTTTGTCAATGTGGGTCTCGAAGAGGAGATGGAGATTGATATACATGCTGCTGAGGCTTCTCAGTCTAGTGGTGCTTTAGGAAAGGTATAAAATAATTTATGTTGCAAAAATAAAACGCGAGAATATAGAGAAAATGGAAAAAATCGCTTTTTTTGTTTTTTCCCTCTTTCCCACAAAGAAATTCCGAAATTTTCATACTCCTTTCATCTTTCATCATAGACAATGTCTGCTCAGCAAGAGATTGCTGAATGTTATCAATCATATATAGACTGTATCAACAATGACAAAATGCAATCTGAATTACCAAAGTACTGTGAAGCTCAAGTAATTCACAATAATCAATTGTTCACTCTGGAACAATATCGGCAACTTATTCAAAAGAGTAAAGACGCCATTCCAGATTTGTATTTCCACATTGATACTCTCATCATAGACGAAGTGAAACAGAAATTGGCAGTTATATTGAAGTTCACTGGCACACCAGCTAAAGTTGTTGCCGGTAAAGCACCAACAGGTGGAAGCGTATCCTTTTCAGAACACGTCTTTTATCAGCTTAAAGAGGGAAAGATTGAGCAAGTCTGGAGTTTAGTCGATTGGGATGCTGTGCGTAAACAGTTGACATATTAGAATGCAGTCCAGGATGAGGATCAAGTTCGATTTCATCTCTGGTCTACATGTACCTTCTTATTGCAAGTACCTAACATTAATGGCGCAACATGCATGAGCGCGCACTCGCACGGGCCGGTCTCGCCTTCCTCCATTGTTCAAGAATTTGGCATTTTTTATTTTCCATTGTTCTCGCCGTTCCTGAAGGCGTTTCCTAAAAATGGCGAAGAAAGTGCTCCGACCTGTCGTCTGTCCTTTCAGAAACGACCATTACCTATCTACTAGCACTTGATACAACTTATCAACTATGGTTTGGTACTATTATATTGCCTTGCCAATCCTTGGGCTCCTGCTTGTAGTTGGCCAACGCCTGTATACTTTTACGACTTGGTTAAAAGATGTTGGTGGACCAAAGAGAAAGAATTGGTTGATGGGAATGTATGCCGAATTTAACGTAAGTGATGAGATAGAAATGCTTTATTTTAAAATCTATCGTTCTCACAACCTTGGAATTTTCCTAGAGCGATGATCTAATTTCTGTCTGCATGGCTTGTCTTGCCGAGTACGGAGATGCTGTGCGCATCTGGGCATTTGTAGGTGTGAGTACATATCAGCTCGGAAATGTATTGCTACATGAGCTCATAGGTTTATCTTTGTATTCTAGGAACCTAGATTACTACTGACAGACCCTGTAGCATTGGATTATATCATGAATAAGCATCCTTATGACTATCCAAAGCAAAGAGATATAGCTCGAGTATTGGCAAGCTTGGCTGGTCCTGGTATCCTGGTTGCTGAAGGAGAGGTTCACAAGCGACAAAGGCAAGCTATGCAGAAAGGATTCTCTCCTGCTAGTGTAAAAGCTCTATATCCCTTTTTCCAATATCACGCCAGACATTTGAGAGACAGACTACTGGAAAGAATCGATTCACAAAAAGAGAAAGGGCAAGGTGTAAAGACGGACATGTATCGACCACTTCACAGAACTACTCTGGACGTTCTTGGGCATGCTGCATTTGGTCACTCTTTCAATGCACTTGATGAACCTGGTCTACTTGGAGAAGTATCATACACCGAAGGAGAGAAACCATCGACTTCAACAAATTCATTATCAAGAGCATTTGATGAATTGTTGAGGGCTGCTGTTCAAGCTCAAGGAGCATACTTCAATGTAGCTTGGGATGTCGCAATTATGTTTTTACCTTGGTTGAGATATCTCCCGATTGGTCTGGAAGCCAATCCGGACAAGCAGAGAGCTAGAAAGGTCATGGATGAAGAGGCAAAGAAAGTCATAAAGCGAGCGCAAGAAGATCAAGAAGCTGCATCTTCCGAAGATATGCAGCGAAATGATATCATGTCATCACTTTTACGTGCCAATGCCAACTCACGAAAGGATGAAGATGATGAAAAGGCAAAGACTGGACGTTCAAAACTTTCAAACAAGGCTTCACTGTCGGATGAAGAATTACTTGCACAAATTACCTCACTTCAATTAGCTGGTCATGAGAGTACAGGGGCACAGATCGTAAGTAAAAGTTACATATGATAGATTTCGACTTATTATTGACACTAGAAGTTTGCTCTCTTCCATAGACATGGCTAATCTACTCTCTCGCCACCAATCAAGAAGCACAGTCCAAATTGAGACAAGAAATTCGCGAAAAGCGGCTCAGTCTAGGATTAAAAGAGGTATCCAATGCGTACAATCCTGAAAGTGTAGAAGAGGAAATAGAAGGAGATGAATCTGGTCGAGAACTTTGCATGACGGAGGTTGAAAGTATGCAATATTTGGATTGGTGTATTCAAGAAGTGTGCCGATTGAGACCAGCAGTTCATATGACTTCTCGATCAGTGACAAAACATGACATTATTCCAGTCGATCCTTCTCGATCTCCCAATGTACCCTTACATGGTATCCATGTTCAACCTGGTCAAATAATCATGGTACCCTTGGAATCAATCAATCGAGATCCAACTCTATGGGGTCAAGACGCAGATGTATACCGACCAGAAAGATGGGGTGAAGCTGATCTACCTGGAAGAAAACAAATCAATAAATTTGGAGGTATGGCTTTCCTAATTGGACCTCGAAGTTGTATTGCAAATCGATTTGCTATAGCAGAATTGAAAGCTATTGCCATTGTTCTCATCAATTCAATTCAATTCGAGCATGCTGGTCACACTATTAAACCTCAACGATGGCTGACTTCAAGACCTTTTGATTGCACAATTGGTACGGAGCAATGCACACTAAAAATTCGAAGGGATCATAGTGAATAAATTAGGAATAGAAATAGCTAAAATAGTTAGAGATGGACAGGATTGCCAAATTATACTTTTACTCGTACACTTCCACCTCTTGCGTACTTTTTGGAATCAATTTGTTCCCGTTTTGTAAATACGTCTCGAAGGTACATGCTTGACAATTTGGCAGTTCTCTTTTGATCCTTTCCAGGTAGTGTATGAATGAGACCAAAATCACCTTCATAACCAAGAGCCCATTCAAAATTACTAATGCAAGACCAAGGAACAAATCCGACCAAAGGTAAACCTTCCTTTAGAGCTCTTTTTACATCTCGAAGTGCATTTTGAAACCATAAGACCCTTTCGTAATCATTCAATTGTTCTTCCAAACTCATCTTGTCTCGACCTTTTAATGTTAAACCAGTTTCACCAACTGCAAGTTTCTTAATTTTGAATTGGTCGTGCATTACTTTTAATCCAGAGTAGAGTGTCTCGGGAACTCTAAAATTCCAGTCACTTCCTGTAGCTACTCCGATTGACTTTCCATTATTCTCTGAAGTTTGAGTAACACAGACTGGCCAATTTGCGTCTTGATTAGATTCTTTGCATTCTCCTTTGATGGCTCCAGCAAATTGTCTAGTATATCCATCATAATAAACAATGTCATATGAATCACGAATCAAATTCTTTTCAGTTTTGCTAAAGGTAGGTAATTTATTTCCTAGTGTTTGACGCATCTCTTGAGGATAATCACCTAGCCCAAGAGGTCCAAGTACCCATCCAAAATCAAAGGTATTTGAACGAGCTGCGGCATCTACATCTGCTTTACTTTTTGGATCTAATGGAATTGCTGTACCTCCATCAGCCTTGATACCAAAAGTACCTAGAACCTTATTTTCACGCTTCAAGACTTGAAATTCCTTGTAAGAGTGAGCATGAGAAAGAAGAGCATGATGCATGCACTTGTAAAGAGACTCAATTGGACCTTTGAGAGCAGGTGCTGATTCTGGTTCGGTATTGTATCCTTCATTGCAAAATGTCTTGGGTTCATTCATTGAAATCCATCGATCACAATGTTGACCTAATTCTTCCATGACGACTCTTGCGTAATTTGTAAAGTCGAAGATAATTTTTTCATTTACCCAACCTTGATACTCGTCTTGTAAGGTTTGAGGTAAATCCCAATGATACAAGGTGCAACTTGCCGTCATGTTATTACGATGGACAATATCAATCATATCCTTGTAGTACTGCAATCCTTTATGATTGACTTTCTTTCCTTTTCCAGTGGGCAATAGCCTAGCCCAAGATAGAGTAAAGTCATAATTGTTGATTCCCAAGGCATCTTTAAACATGGGAATATCCTTTTTATAGGTATGATAGAAGTCCATGGCTACATTTCCTGTATCATCATTTTTAATATTCCCCTTTTGATGAACAAATTTATCCCAAATCGAGACTCCCTTTCCATCTTCATTCCATGCACCTTCGATTTGGTAAGCAGAGGTACCACAGCCGTAAATAAAGCCTTCAGGTAAGTCTTGACCTTCTAGAGAGAGTCTATTGTTGTTGACGTAGGGTAACTTTGCGAATACTAGGGAAGGTACCAAGTTAGATAGTGCCAGTGCTGTGGTACAAAGTAAGGAACATATCATGGCGAGGATTGTGACAAGAGAGAGGAGAGATGAGGAGGTTAGGGAGTCTACAAGAAGAGAAGCACCGGTATATATGCGTACAAATCTGCTTGACAAGGCGGACAGAAGAAGAGCAAGAAAACCGTAGCCTACTCGAGAGTTGCTACGTCCTACAGCGGAACTTTTTTTTTAGCAAGTCATCTGAGAAGCCACCCGTATGTAAAGGTTGTTGCTCAAAAGTAGGGTTTTGAAATTATTTTGGGATAGCCTTTACCTCCAATCTCCGTTGGTGGACGGAGGCAGTCTTTGAGTAAGCCACGAACATTATATTTCGCTCAAAAAAGGACCCCTTCTTTCCCCACTATTCCAATTTGCGCCCATTTGGCCACAAAGAGATGAGCCACTTAGATGGAAAAGATCCTCATAGATTGCTATTTACGGACCTCTTCTTGACGCGGCCCTATAGATCATGATATTTTGGTCGCTGTGATGGAGGGGGAATAAGATGTCGTGAGGAATAAAATTAAGAATTTTAGCGCCAACACGGAACGACCTCCTCTCCTTTCGTTTAAGAAAAGTATATGTAGGAAATGAGATTTGAGCCTTCATATCGAAGACCACCTCACTCCCTTTACTCTGCATATTCCCCTGCTAAGATCTGGTCTAAGCTAAGAAAGGAGATGTCTTCCTCACAGAAGCAAGAAGATTACACTCAGAATAATTCAAGTGTCACAAATGCATGGTCAGCATCAGTAGAAGCAGCAAACGAATATCTGTCGGCTCGAATTCCTTACCCTCGCTACGTAATTGACTACATATTCGCCTATCACGTACACACATCTAATCAAGAAAGCCAAAAAGGAGAAGCAAAATGGGATGCAGCTCTAGACCTGGGCTGTGGGCCTGGTCAACTAGCAGTACTGTTAAGTACAAAGTTTAAGCACCTCTTTGGCCGAGATGTCAGTGAGCAGATGATCAAGATTGCAAGGACTCTTCCACTTCTAGATGAAGAATCGCTGCATGATGTAGGTCTTCCGAAGCCTCTCAAAAGCAGGACATTTGACTACTGGTGAGTATAAAGTAATCATGAAAGAGCATTTACTGATGACAACTCTTTATTCAGTGTCGCAAAGGAGTATGAGTTGCAAATGCCAGACAATAGTGTCGATATGATAGTGATTGGAGCAGCTGCTCATTGGTTCGATTGGTCTACCCCTAATTCAAGAAGAAAGATTTGGACTGAATGGACTAGAGTTCTCCGCAAGAATGGCACCTTAATAATCACTGGAAGTATACCTGCAGCTGGTAATTGGGTTGGAGCTGATGCACACAAGACGAGACCTATTCGCCACATGATGCGCAACTTGACATATGTTGGTGAACTTGCCAAATATTACAACAAGGCTCAAGCTGATATTGGGGCTGGATCCTTTTACAATGCTGTACCTATGCCTTGGGACGATTGCCAGTCAGATGCCTCACCTTGCAAAGATTGGGTACAATCTTCTCGACTTTATATGACGTTTGATAATCCCGACGATGTCTCATGCCTTGGTCATACTACTCCCAAGAGCGATCATGTCCCTGATTGGATGCCTGTAGAGATACGTCGGTATTTATCAACGAGTAATGGGCCAGGAGATGGGTACTCTGAGCTCGACAAACGGTGGAATACAACTACAGCAAGGAAGATGGCTGCTTGGGTAAGTGAAAGGGTAGGCTGTGTGTACAAGGAAAATAAGAACTCATGCCATCATACTAGCTGCGCTCCTCGTCAGCGTACGTTCATCATCTGAAAGATAATCCAGAAGAGAAGCTTCTAATAGGTAGAGATGAAGATCTTGCTGCACGTATGCTCAAAGAAGCCTGCAAAGAGGGAGGGCTAGAGTACGATGAGACGATAGAGATGCATTACGCTTGTAGCATCTTAGCATTACGTCGAAGCAATTAGGATTGTTTGGTATGATTATGAGGAACATGAATAAGAAAATCTAGAAGCCGAAGTTGATCCTCTAATGACATCAAGGGAGGTAGTCTGGATGGAATTGTGTAAATTACAGATGTATTTTGTATATACTCGCCTTTAGTCCCAAACGAGCGAACCTTTTTCATTGATGGTAGCCTTGGGCATCGGTCGTTGCTTGGGAGTAGATGACACAGTAGTCCATTGTGATGATGATACTGGTGCGCTGGTAGCACTAGGTTGCTTTTTGTAAAAATCTTTCATTCTCTCGGCTTCAACTTGCCTCTTGTGCTGTGCAAGTTTAGCTAATCTTTCTGCTTCCATAGCTTCCTTTTCTGTTTTCTTTGCTAGAGCTTTTGCTGCATTCTGTCGTTGTTTCTTTGTTTGTGCAGCAGTCGCACTGCCACCTCCGGAAGTGGTCTTATTACTAAAAGTTGCGGTTGAAATAGTAGGAGTGGATGATTTTACTAATTTCGTACTTGACCGGCTGATTTCTGCTCCAGATCCTGGTAATGCTGCAAATGGATTCGAAGATGCCCAAGCATTAGACGAAGGAGCTTCAACAGCCTTTTTGCTAGCAATTGCCGTCGCTGAAGATTACACAGATTGTCAATTTGGTTTTAAATTGCGTCAGGGCACCCATTTTTGTTTTTCACTCACGAGCTTTTGCTTTGCCTCCAACACTTTCCCAATCTGCTTCTCTCGCAAGTGGCTCGACTTTTCGAGACTGAACTTGCGGCTCAATACGAGCAACCTTTTTGTACACTTTCTCGGCTGTGAAAGGAAATGTCAGTTCAACATTGTTATGCAATACATCCAAATCAAGAACTTACGTTCCAACTCTTTGTCAATCATGTCTCGGCCTAAATCCTTTTCGCCCGCATCTCCTCTTGCTACCATTTCTAATTCTTGAACCCTCTCTTCGTTGGTCTTGTCATTAAAATCTTGCAAGGACATCTTCTTCGTCTTTTTCTTGGCCTCTTTCCCATTCACTTTTGCATTTGAGTTCCCGTTGCTTTCCTTTTTTGACTTTTTATCACTAGCATCAAAGACAACAGGCTCGGATACTGTAGAGATACTCGCTGATGTTTGAGACATGGTGACTGCTTCACCAACGTTGCCTTTCTTTTTCTTCTTATTCTTTTTCGAAGATGAGGATGCACTGTCGGCCTGACCCGAGGAGGAAGAAGATGATGATGATGACTTGGACCATAAGGCAACAGAAAGCACAAAAACGAGGCCTACCAAGCCTTGAGTGATGAGACTGTCCATAGCTGCAAAGTAAAGGCTAGCCAAGATGAGGAAATAAGCGCAAAGCTAGAAGAATCAATTCTTTGAAGACAAAATTCAACGCCTTTTTCCTTCAAGCTTCGCACGCGCCAAGTCGTCTGATCTTGTGGTCGAACAGCAATCTTTTTGTTTCTCTCCTTTATTCACTCACTAGCGACATGATGATGAAGAAGGAATGGAATGGAATGTCATCAATATTAGCACAAGACAGTAAATACAAGTAAGAGGGAAAATATCTCAGTAGAGCATACAATAAAGGAAGAGTTCTTCGTCTGATTCTCGCTGGCATTGTCAGTGTATCATTTTAGCTCGTTTTGCTTTTCAACCATTTCTTCACGCCACTTGACAAAGTCTTCTTTCGTTTCACAGCTTCATCCTCATTCTCATCCTCATCATCGCTGGCAAGGTGGATACTTCTGCAAGGAATATCCAACCCATCGTAAACATGTTCTCCTGTCGGTAAACCACCGGGAACGAGAAGGTTTTGATTGCTAGCATTCATACCGAGAATCGTGGCCGCCTTAACTCCTTTATCTCCAGCTTTAGAGTAGTGATAATTTTTCGATATCGGACTTGAAGCTTCTGTCGAATGTGAAGATAGTCCGAGCTGTTCTGAGCGTACTATATTTGGTGAAATAGATATAATGTCAAACGATTTTCCTCTGGGTCGTGGAGACTGTCCAAGTTCTTCGAAGGGATTTCTACGACTTGGATCAGCTTCACTGGGTGTTAGTGTCATACTAATTGGACGAGATTTGCGCTTCGGACTAGCGATTCCGAGATCCTCGATATCTTTGAAGTGAAGTTGAAGGTTGGCTGGCCTCTTTCTTCCTTTACCTTGCCATTTATCGGTCAGTGAACTTGGGCTCATTGGACGCATGTGGTCATCGATGTCGTTGTAGCTCTCCTTTGTCAAGGCAAAAGCTTCGTCCAGCAAAGCCGTACTGATTTGATGACGTTTCAAAGGTAAGAAACTAGGCATGGTAATGTTGGAGATATTCCCTTCACGAGATCCTCGAGCTTGTCTATCCTCATTTTCAAAATCTCCTTGAAGAGGCTGATGATCAAGGACGACATTGCCTCTCACCAATTCACTTTTGCTTCTTTTGCGACGGCGTTCATTAGGGTCGAGTAATTCCTGGCGATTTCCGCTTTCACAATTACGATCAAAACCTTGAAAGTGAGAAGAGGATATGGGCAAGTAATTGAAAGCGGCTACATCTTGATAGCTTGGAGACCTTGGCACTATCAGCGGACCAATGACTGTGTTGCTACATCTACGCAAGTAAAGTTCTACTGGAGATCTGCAAGCAGTAGTTGTAACAGAGGAACTTCTCGACATTTGAATTGGTGTACTTGGAGCTGATGATAGTAGATGTGCAAATTCTTCTTGTTCTATAAAGGAGGGAAGGACAATGCTTGTGGTGAGTAAAAAAAGTTGACATGGAACCCTTGCATGGAATCTACTCACCGATTCGATCATACCACAGATGACCATCATCTCCCTTTGTTCGAAGTGCCAACTCCCTCTTCTGGCCTTTAGTTTGACCAAAGAGGCTATCCAAATCAGCCTTAACTTCAAATGGGATAGGACGAAAGTGTACTATAGGTTGCTGGCCTTTCGTCTTTTGCCCATCTTCTTCACCACTCTTGATGACGGTCAAATTATATTCATGTTGAAATGGATCTTTTTCCTTTGTCGACATCTGTTGTCGTAGCGAATGATGAATAGCGCTATCAAATTTAGAGTTGGAATCTGATGACTTGCTTGGGTCATGACTTGAAGCAGACTTACTTCGAGATCTTCGGATTAGACGTTCCATCCTTGGCGATGAAGGTCTATCTTCTCCATTATTTGCCATATGATTAAGCTTATTAATTGAAGGTCTACGTCTAAAGATAAAGTCGATAGGTGATGTGGAAGGAGAATGCAAAAATCGAGGAGAAATTGACCCAGTTGATGAAGTGACCATATCAAATTTAGGTAAATGATTGGCAGGGGAGAGAGTTGGTGGCTGTTGCTGCAATAAAGAATTAGAACCAAATGAATAATTTAATCGAAAAGATCTTTGCCTCTTTAGCCTAGACGTTTTTTGAATAGATTGATTCTGATTACTTTCCAGTATTTCTTGATGTTCTTCTTGAATTGAAAAACTTGACAGACCAAGAGGAGATAGATGTTTCGAAGAAGAGAGTAAATTAGAGTCCCTTTGAGGAATCAAATGTAAAATTGGGGTTGACATTGGACTCTAAATGCTGATGAATTTTCTTTTCTTTTCTTTGGGTCACAAAGGGAAGTCTTTTGTCGATAAAGTTTGTATTCACTTGTAAAAGTATGCGTATTAGTTTCAGTCACACTTGCAAATTAATAAACCGGTGATCCAAAAAACAGAGTGTAACAGCAAAGGTGGAAAATAATTTTGTCGGCAAAGATTAAAAATGGTAAGGGTTCTGCTGGAAATGTGATGCTGGCCGCGGATATTAGGCAAAGCTTTATAAAAAAAAAAGTTGAGGGGTAATAACATTGTGCATAACTTTAAGTAAAGGCTTATATATCATCCTATATCAGATGACAATCTTCACTTTCTCCTCTTCTGCCTGAAAGACAAAGACAAAGGAGTAAAATGGAGAGAGGTACAAGTCGAACAAAGGGAAAGAAAAGAAAACAAGATTTAGCAATTAAGATTGAGTACAAATTGAAATTAGTAGTAAAATCTAGGCGCTACCACAATTTTATTCCAGCTGCAGGCGTAACAACAATCTCATATGTATATACGCCACACCTTACCGAAGATTTTGAGCAACTTCTTTTACTTAGATGTCCCTTTGTACCAATTCTTAATTGCATGACAAAAGAAAAAGAAAATACGTGGTGTGGAAAAAAAACCCAGTCGAGAGGTAATAATTATCCATAAGTGTCTGGCGCATAATTGGGAACTCTGAACTTATTTGTGAATTTTTATTTAGATTTTTATTTTTATTTTTTTTTATCCAAGTTTAATTTTTCTTCCTTTGTCCCGTCGTCCCTTTTGTCTTTCTCTTCTACTTTTTCCATTGTTCTCCTCCTCTCTTTTTATCTCTTTAAAGCCACAGTAGAGAGAATCTTCCGCCACAAAGGTTTTGGTGCTGGTTCATTGGCTACAAGCATAGCGGGAAAAGTTTATACAAGATGTGTCAGCTTTGCTAATGTCTATACGTTGTCGGTTACTCTATGAACAAATGACACCTACATTCTTGTTCTGCTAACAAAGAAAGTCCACTTGTAAAATCCATAACGCAACATCGGACTAGGCCTTGACCAGAAAGGTAACGACCGATACAAAGTGCAACTATGAAAAAAGGTATGCCAATGTAACTTGAAACAAAAGTAGCCCAATGCCATCTATTGGGTAAAAATACAGCCCAACCATTAAATCTGAAAAGAATAATGAAATTCAGTCTTGAGCAGCATTCGAATACATGACGATATAGGAATGAGCCTGGACTCACAGAATTATTAGGATACTCCAAATCAGTGCATAATAGGCTAGAAAAGGTTGGCCCCAGCTTCGAAAAGGGAGCACTTTGGGACTGGTAAAGGAAAGAAGAAGTCTATTAGGAATATGACTCTTGCCAATTTTACAATAGAGATTAACTTACTCAAGCTTATGGTACTGAAATCCTTTTCGAAATCGAATATATGTAAAAGAGATACAAGCCCATGTCGACATACCGGCAACACTTGTCATGCTGCAAGAGGTGGGTAATTTTGATCAATATTTTGGAGTAAGGTCATTGTCAACGATTGCTCACTTGAGAAAGTATTCAAAGACTTGATTAGTCGACTCTTGAAGGCAAAGATATGCTAGACAAGAACAAAGAACGCCGACCACTGCAAAATTCAAAAGACACCAATGAGTGGAAAATAAGCTTAATTTCCTTGGTTTAGTAAACTCACATATAGCTGGAAGTGGTAGACCATTTCTTGTCGTTTTACAAAAAATTCTAGGAGCTCTTCTAGTCAAAGAAAGGGCGTAAAGGGCTCGAGATGATGTATAGAGATTTGAACTTCCAGCTGAGAGAGCGCTTGTGATCAAGACGGCATTCTGATGAAGCCGATCTCAAGGTGGCAATAAGGATTGAATTCAGAATAAAAGACTCCTCTTAATCACACTCACGATAAGAGATGCCAGACCACTAATTCCCGCATGATGAATAGCAATAACAAATGGACTTCGAACTGCCGTATTTTCATCATGACTCAAATTGACATCATTACTAGGACAAACAATACTAATCGCCAAAGTACCCATGACATAAAAGATGAGGACTCTTATCCAAATACTTCGAATACAAATTGGTAAAATCTTTCTTGGATCTTTTGTCTCTCCTGCAATGACTCCGATTATTTCAGATCCCTGAAAAGAAAATGAAGCTCGTAATAAAACACTCCAAAAGCCAAGAAATCGACCTAATGCACCCGAAACATAAGTACCCTTTTTGCTATCAAGAGGGTATTGGTTGAATAATTTCCAAGGTGCTTTCCAATAACGAAATCCAATGACGCCTTGATCACCAATACCTACCATTAACAAGACTGATAGAACAAGTAGGGATAAAATACAAAGGATTTTGAGACTAGTCAACCAAAATTCAGTTTCTCCAAAGCTTTTTGCACCTAAAAGATTAATGATTGTGATGATTACAATAGCGGCAGTAATGTAAATTGCAGGATTGGTAGTCTGATCCCAGTATCCTACCAAGATTGTTGCAGCAGAAATTTCGGCTGGTAGGACAATTAACCAATTATAAAAGATTGTCCAACCTGTTTCAAAAGTTGGTAAAGTAAAGATGCATTAGTATCACAATTCCTTTTGTCTTTTTTTTGCGACATACCTAAGGCAAATGACATGGATGGACCCACAAATCTTTCGGATAGCTGAATAAGTCCTCCTGGCAGAGGGAGGTAAGAAATCATTTCACCAAGACATTGAACGACGGCACTAGTAAAGAAAAAAAATATTGAGAGCACGAGGACGGGTGAGATTTGATTTACATAAAGATGAAGACGATTATACTAAAGACTTACTAGCAAATTGTTCCTACCACACAGTAAGCCAAAACTAAACCTAGAGGACCTCCTAATTTGAGAGACTCGGCTGTTCCTAGCGAGGAAAGAAGGATTTTTTTTTCCAAAAATGAAAGAAGAAAGGAAAATTAGGAAACAAAAGCAAATAGAACGCAATCAATACTCACCTAAGAAGAGACCTGTACCCACCACGCCACCCAAACTAATCATGATGACATGTCTAGCTTTTAAATTTGGTTTTAATAATTCACCAGTCTCTTGACCTAATTCATTCTTGACACCTGGATCAAGACCAAATACTCCTTGATCAAGTGTTTCTACTACGATTCTTTCTTCATAGATAGACGAAGAAGAGGAAAGTGAAGAGAAAGATTTATTGAAAAGAGTAATAGGATGAACATTGGCATCTGAAATTGGAGTATTTGAATTATCATTGTTGGCTATTGATGCATTACTACTTGTGCCTACCGCCATGCTAATACCATTGAACTCCATGGTATAGAGGAGGAAAAGTAATCTCCTGGCCAGCAAGAGAAAAAGTTACAGGAGGAAAAAGGAGATGGAGATGAGAAATGAAAGCATAGAGGGGGAAGGTAATTAGGTCATCTTTTAGGGAGAGGTGTATCTCAAAGTGGCAAAAGCTGTAAACATTTTTTTGACAGAGTACAGATAGGGAAAAAGTAAAAATATACGCCAACTCGTCTAGGCGTAATTTTACAATTATGATTATTTTTACGACCTATCTTCTCTCTATAGTCGTATCTGCCCACTCGATCTCGATCTGGGATTTTTTTTTTTTTTGCCATTGGCGTTGTTTGGAGAGGCGTGGGATGATCTCCCTTCTATCTACGCCTTAACAATTCTCCTGGCAAAAGGGAGAAATTGCAGTAGCCAAGAAGTGCATAGCAAGCCGCGGTTCAAAAGTTCGTTTACGTCTCTACTACTGCCTATTTGCCGAAAGATTACCGTCATTTGCAACGCTAGACTTGGATTTGATTCATGATTTATCGAAAAGATCATGATGACATTGATTATGATTGTTATTTTGCATTTGGAATTTTCATTGTGATTATTCCATCAAGGAATGTAAAATACATGAGGTACATAATTGTGCTTATTTTTAAGTAGCGAGCAAAAGATATGAAAGGAGTCGGAAAGTAATTTATACAGTCATCACAGGTATTGTGATTGCTTTTATTTTTTTTATTTTTTTTCTATTTCTCTTTCTAAAGAAAAGCTCAAACTTGATTTATCAGAAAAGTGGGGATAATAAACCATAATTGGAGGGGGAATTATAGGGGTTTTAAAGTTGCTCTTTTGTGTTCATATCACTGCTTTCCTTTTCTCTTTATATAGTCTTGAGGGGTGAGGCTCTTACTCCTTCAATTGCCAATCTCTCCAACCAACTCGACCATGCCAACCACTTTTTCCAATCAAAAATCGATGTTGACAAATGAGATCCATCGTTGGTCTCATGGTAGCTTCCAAATCTAAACAACACTTGATTAAATCAGCTGCATCTTCTATCTTGCCACCTCCATCAATTTGTCCAAGCAAGTCCGAGTTTCTCTTTAAAATTTCAGCTCCTTCTTCCACTGTGACATTTTTAGAAGAAGTTTCTTGAAATTCTCGATTAAAAGAATCTAAAGGTCGACAACGATCTCTCAATACGTGATATGCTCTTGAATCATTTTCAAGTCCTCGAATGGCTTCTTCACCATTCCAAAAGGGGCAATCGCCACACAATAAGACGTAACCCACTACGCCTAAAGCCCATACATCTTGCTCTTTTCCACCATACTTTTCTCCTTTTAAAATTTCAGCAGCTGCATAATCTAGAGTACCACTAAATGTATCAAAGAGTCGACCACTCTTATTAACATGAGCAGCACTACCAAAATCAATAATTTGAGCGTGACCTTTACCATCCAAGATAACATTTTCATCCTTGACATCTCGATGAACGATATTATTAAGATGTAAGAATCGAAGTCCATCAGCAACTTGACCAAAAATGCATCGAACTTGCAGTGATGAAAGACCATGAGGTTGTGATTCTACATGATCAAATAAATCTTGACCTTTACCAAAGCAAGGCATTACCATGTAATAAAATTCATGATCTTCAAAAAAATCGAGCATCTTACACAAGGAAGGATGACCAACGCTATCCGTAGATACTTCTTTAATACCTAAAAGCTCTTCAACACTCCAAGGTGGTAATTGTAAAGGAGCTTTATAAGGTAATCGACGCAATTGATCCATGACATGAATTTCAATTGGAATAGGTCCCAACATCTTGTGTCTCCTCCAACAATCGGCCAAGATTCGACTTTTAATGATATACTTGATACAGAAATCTCTACCAACACCTTGCCCAGTCACTTCATCTTTCAATTGAACTCTTTTTACTAATCCATAAGCACCTCTACCAATATCAGATAAAATAATAAAATCATCAATCTTTCTCCTTTCACCTGGTGGAAGTAGTGGATATCCCATGACTGCAGCAGCCATTCCTCGACCTGTTCGCCTTGACAATCGTTTGTATCCCTCTCCTATACTTTGACCATCATCTTGTACCTCTAACGACAAATCCACCGCAGAGAGCCGAGGGGATCCACGGCGAGAAGGTGGCCTAGAGATGGCTTCATGAAGTGCCTGCATTCGTTCATCTGAGCTACTATCATCTCCCATTTCACCATCTTCGCTGCCTTGTTCTTCATCGTACTCTTCTCTTAAAATACTCAAATCATCTCCTCCAAGTAGCGGTGTCGATGTAGAAGGACCAATTCGATTGATTTGCATTTGTCGAAGACTTCTGATGAGGGCCTCTTCTTCCTTGTCAATGTTTTCATCCTCTTCGTCATCGTCTTCATCGTCAGAGACATCGCTCAAGCTAACTACGCTCTCTCTACGTTCTCCACTTTCTATTTGTTGAGAAGAGACAGCAGCTGCGACTACAAAATCAGAGATGAAATCATTTGTCATGTTGAGATTGACCAGTCGATCACTGTAATGCCTCTTTTGAGAGCTAATACTTCTACTTGTACTTGTCCTTACTCGATTTGCATTGTTGGCGGCTACTAGAGCAGGATCAACTCCTTGCTTTGCGAGAAATCGACTCCATTCTTCTGTAGTTGGAGTTCGTAATACATTAGTTGCTACTAAACTTGTAGAATTAGCATGTTGCAAACTTGGTCGACTACTTCTAATGATCCCACCTTCAGAATGAAAGGCTATATCTGTACTTCTGGACAGTGAAGCTGATGGTGGACCATTCAAGGACACTTTACGTGTTGCTGAAATATCAATAGGAGAAGGCCGTGGACGTGAGTTTGCAAATTCTTCACCAAGCTCGTCTCTACTACTATTACTACAACTACTGTGATCAGCAGGTGAAGGAAATCTAGAGCTAGACCACAATGCCGATGAGGGTAGGCATGGTGATAAGGCCATTGCAGAGTTTGGTTGAGATGCATTAGATTCTGTAGGCGACTGTTCATCGATTGTGGCAGCACTACCAAGATTCAAGGCTTCCACCGACTTGATGTACGTATTTGGAGAGCCACGAAAGAAAAGAGGAGTTGTTGGTTGTGAAGCATATGTTGAATTGTATGCTTTCTTGGTAGGAGAGCTTTGTGTCATTGCTCTTCTTGCTTCTAACTCACTGAAAGGAGCATTGTCATAAGAGTTGGAATTTCGAGCAAATTCTCGAGCTGCTGCTCTTCCTCCACCACCTCCTGAAAATGTTCCATATGCACCACCTGATTGAGAGAGAGCTGATAAACTTCGTAAAGCAAAAGCACCAGTATGCCGACGAGGTGTAGGGGGTACGAAGGAAGAGGAAGAGGCGGTTTCGGAAGCAATCATGGGCGATGCTGCTGCAGCTGAAAGTGTCAGGGAATTTAATTGTTCTTGAGAGAGAATAAGGGGGGATGACGGTGTTGGTACAGAGCGTTCGGGACATAACCCTGCTGGTGACGCTGAAAATCTTTGATGAGGGGAAGGTGACAAGCCTGATTCGACTTCCTCTTCCTGTTGCACTACAGTTTTCTCCCCCTCCTCATCTTCCCCTTCCTGCCACTCCGGTCTTTTCGCTTCAATTGCGTCCCTGCCAATCGAGCTGACCCGATCAGAACTTGGAGTTGCTCTTTCTACACTCCTTGCTGACCTAGGAGTATTATCTGCTGTTGATGATGGTGGAGACATATGTTTCGCTACAGAGCACGTTTCATTTGAAGCACCTGCTGAAGCAGTTTGATGGATTCTGTTGCTTGTATCTGTTGCAGTTGATTCATCATCAGAGGCAGCTGTGGGTGATCTAGAATTTGATGTATCTGAGCTTGTCGTTGAGCTAACAGAATTGCGATTTGAAAGAGATCGTAGACTAAATGCGGCGGCAGAATAAGATGACGTCGAAGTTCTACTAGATGTAGAGGGTACATCCGAGGAACAAGATCGGAAGTGATCAATAGCATTCTTCGCCACTTGTTCATGACTTCCAATTGACTGCGCTCTTGTATATCTACCAACACCACCACTCTTTGGACCGTCTAAGCCCATCATTGAGAGACTATCATCTTCCTCTTGAGTATTAGACGACTTTCTATCGAGTGGTTCCCGAGAACCCGTCATATTCCGACCCCAACTTCCTGATCTTGTCACACCGCCAACACCTCCCAATTTGAGCAAATTCATGTTCTCTGGTCTTGACAGTCTGACGGGCTCATATCGCTCGCTTCTCTCTTCCCTCTCCTCCTCTTCTTCATCAAGTTCATCACTGTTGAATCTTGACGAATATTTATTGTGATAGTCATCTACTGATTTGTCCGCTCGAAAGAACTGAATAGACGGGCGAATCTGCTCCAGAGGCATTGTTTCTTACTGCCTACTGTTTTCTCCTCCTCGGTCAACTTTCACCTAGAAAAGGAGAAAAAGAAGATGGGAAAGCCTAGGAAGTCAGAGGGCTTCAGACCTCAATTGCCAGCGGAAAGCGCCGGTATCTTGGCGGAGGTTCTAGGCGATGACGCCAACAAGTAGCAGGGGAAGAAGAGCGACTGGCAAGACGTGTACTGTCAAATTGAATCGTAAATGGCTGCCTTGGCGAAGAGATTTAAAGAGCAAGTAGTTGAAATTGTGACGTCGGTCGGTATATGCGCAAAGGTTTGAAAAAAGTAAAGTGCAGGCTGTTGAATAAGAATCACTCCTCCTCTACTCGGTCCCACCTTTTAAATGTAAAATTGAGAGTAAAGATAGAAAATTATTTTTGCCTCTCCACACTAACAACCTCTGCTCGGTCAACAGACTCAGTATATCGCTTGCTCGCTCTAATTTGGAAGTTGTTCCCCAAACGACTCGACAGAGGCTTACTTGTATGTCGTTATATCTTCCAGTAGACGAAATGGATTGGTTTGTTGATGATTCGAGCACTTGCTTCGGTGTTGCTATACTGTGAGGATAAAAGGAGCGATAGAAACAAGATTATTAAGTAGCCGTCGTCGTAATATAATCATTAGCTGCCTCTCACATTTTTTCCTTTGTTACTTTTTTTTTGTTTTGATTTGTTTTTATTTTTTTAATTTTTTTTTTTTAAACATGAGATGCAATACAGTTTTTAAAAGGCTGCCTTTTGTAATAAGATATTACAAACTAATGTCATAGAATCCCCCCCCCCCCAAAAAAAGTGCCGTTCCAAAGTGGGGTTCATTCTCCGAGATTGATCAAATTAGATTAATTTGTGATTTGCATGCTACTATTATTATATAAACATCAAGATTTGACAGACAAGGAGTGAGAGAATCAAAATAGAATTGTAAAGAGAAAACAAGTGTAGATGTTTAGCAGAAGAGAGGTATAGAAAATTGGTTGATCCATCTTGGGAAAGATAAGAGGGAACTTTGGCTTTCTATACAGATATAAATGGCTACTAAAAATGTAGGGCAACAGTAGAGGAGTAAAGTATAAAGAAGGTAAATATCACAAAATCAATAGGCATAGCCTGTATCAGCCAAATCTGGACAAGTGACGGATCGAGGAATAGATGCGGCTGTCGAACGATAGTGATAGTATGGCCTTGCTTGAAAATTATCACAATTGACAAAGCTATTGGATGAGCGACTTTGTTGTACTACTTTGCGTTTGGCGGAAGGTGTAGGGACAGGAGGCAAAGGCAAATCTGGAGGTGGTGAAAATGGTGCTTGACTAATTGATGAAACTCTACTTCTACCTCTGTGATTAGAAAGAACTGCAGGACTTTTTAAAGTCTGCATACTTTCGGAAGATCGTAGTGATACCTTCCTAGCGCCCTTGTCTGTATCTTTATTTCTATAAACACAAATTCTGCCGTCATCATCTACGATTTCACCATCTTTGCTAAAGGAGAGAAGCCTTTCTTCCCATGTAAGGTCACCCTCTGATTCTGAGCGGACTCGAAGAGCAGCTAGACCATTTTGGGAGGGGAAAGCACATAGCACCGCAGCCCTCTTCTGCGATCTTTCTGTTAATGTAGTCGACACCGTCGAATATGAGTCTAAAGAGGATGAGGCGGTAGACGCAGGTGATGTTTTAGGAGTGCAGTATGACAATTCTTTTCGCTGTAGTTGAAAAGTAAGTTCTTCATCGCAGTGGAAATTGCTAACATTAGCAGGTGAATTATGGTCATCAATGAGATCTTGGCGTCGTCGACTAGGTCCAAATGTATTAATCCGACTGCTAATTTGATCACCGTCATCGTCTTCTGTTTCACCAGTATAACAGGGAGAAGTCTGGTGTTCTCCATGAGTCAAACCAGTGAGGATAGGGAAATGGCAAAGAACTTCTCCAATGGCTGGACTTTGCTCTGAATCTTGAACACTAACGCACCTACTCGTCGACAGTGATCCTTGGCTGCTAGCTGAACTATTTCTTCCTGTCATACATGCTGAAGTCGGTGTCATATGTCTAGTGTGCTGCCATACTGGTTGAACTGAGCCATCTCCGGCAACACCACCCATGGTCGCACGACTAGGAGTAGAAAGGTTTTCTAGAAACGGCGAATTAGTCGAATATATGCTATGACTAGAAGCCAATGATGATTGCGACCATTTTGGAGTTAACGTCCTGCCGTCCAGACGATAAGGTGTCAAGCCAGAGACAAGTGAAGGGGAAGTTTCCCCTAAAAAGTCAGCTGAGATGACTGCTGCAAGATTTGAAGATGGTGATCCTATAAAGCCTCCTCTTCGGTTTGTTTTTGGCTTCTGTTGTGTATCACTGCATCGTTCTGTTTCGGCTTTCAGTTCTGTGTTTGCATCGTGCTTAGCCTCGAATATCGTGATCTCTTTAGAAAAATTTGCCTCTTGTAACTCTACTGAGGTGTCGTTTCTTCTTGTATTTCTAGCAGACTGCATTGACACGTCTCGACAAGTATATCTTACCTCATCTCCTTTTGCTGTTGAAATCTCAGAAACATTTGCCTTGACCGCCGTCTTGATGTGAGCCTCTGCATTGATGTGAACAGCGCTTTTGGCTTCTTCCTCTTGATCCGAAGCAGGTGAATCCCTATCAATATTTACTCTATCCACCTCTAGACCTGCTCGAGGTTTTCCACGACTTTCAAATTGGACTGGGACCGAAGGTATGGCTGGCAATATATTCAGGCGGCTCTCATGGTGACCTTCTCGATAAAGCGCTTCATTCATTGTCAATTGCTGGCGTGGCTGAATTTTCACTGGAAAATAATCAATTGAGGGCATTGGGGGTGGTGCTGCTGCTAGGTGGCTTGAGCTACCTATCTTGATACGACCAATGACTTTTTCACTAGGAGTAGAAGAAGCGACAAAGCTGGTATTCAGCCCATCATCGTATAGATCTTTATCCCCACCGCAACCACAAAAAGTAAATCTACTACCTTTCTTCTTCCTGACTTTATTCATAATTGACTTAGAAGTAGAGTCTTCTTTTTTCTGTTGATGGCGTGGTGAACCATATCCTACCCCACTTGCAAGTGTCTCCATAGCCTGTCGTGATGTAGTTTGGTATGGTAAATGATGGGATCGAATCGTGTTCGGATGATAATTTTGTTGCGAAGAAAACATGAAATCGAAAAGGAAAGGCGGTCGAGAGAAAAAAGGACTACAATGGTGGCTATAAAAAACTTGACGATAAAACCAGCGATTAATGAGAGTGGATTTAGAAAAGAGTGCGCTTAATAGGGGAAATGAAAGAATAGGCAGAAATGAAGTAAGGGAAAGGGGAATGAAATGGTACGATCAGGTTTCAAGAGGAGGTCAATGGAAGAGCTGTCTCTCTCTTCTCTTTTATTTTTTCCCACTGTATTTTACCTGACGTGCATCAAATTGGCACGATTGTACTGAGTGCACTCACTCGCATACATATTACTAGAGTTATTCTATGCAAGACCTTATTCGTAGTCTAGCTACGCTACGCTGATACAAGTAACTTTAAAAATTGTGTCTGAGGAGACAAAGGTTCACAGTCTCGCAGATTAATGTAAGGGTGACTACATCAGCATAATGATCATGACACGTTGGACGAGCAACGATGACATCTGTACCTTTAATACTCCATACGGCTACAAAGTTGCCGACTGCAAAGCTCACACGCGTCTATGTTATTTTAGCAAAGCGGAGGATCAACATTTCAAATTAAAACCTTTCATTTGACATGTTAATTCAAAATACAAATTGCCTACTAGCCAAGAATCTCTTAAGATTTCTTGGCTCAGAGCGCCAAGACTTTGCATCTTGAAAAAATTGAAGAGGGAAAGTTCATATGATTGAAGAGGAGAGTAAAACGGAAAAGAATAGAAAGGCAAGATAAATATGGAGGTGTATTAAGGGTGCCCATTTCTCTACCTCTACACCAACATACAAGAGATCCCTCCTTAGCCAGCCCTATTCTACTTTATTGAGCAAAGGGTGTCGTATGCATCTACTCTACCTACACGTCACTAGGAGGCAGGATAGGTAGTCAAAATAAAGGATTTCATTATAATTTTCTGCCCTGACCGCTTTGGATTCAAAATGTATACTCCATCCCTTGTGGTCCGTCAAACAGCTTCTTTTCCAGTTTTATCATTATGGTCTTTAGATGAGATAGTTCGCTTTGGCAAGATCATCGACTCAAAGGGAGATTTCAGCGGTACTTGTTCAATATCCGAAGAGAATATTCCTTTGTTGATTACTTCAAATATGTGTGCTAGCTGGTTTCCTGATATTACAGTATACTGCTGCGGTGCAGTAGGTGGTATGCTCAGGAATACGACAAGTGCAGTCATTAGCGACAATGTCAATGATTCAGTTTGTGAGACCACAAATTATAGTGATAGTGAGTAGGGAATGATTTGACTATAAAACGAGTATACCAATCTTCTTGCTAAAATTGCTAAATTCTCTAGTGCTGGATTGCTACAAGGTGACGGCTCAAGATGATTGCAAATCAACAGATGTTGCACCTCTGGGTATCTGCAGTCCCAATAGTCTTGATACTAGTCGAGCTCTTTCGAGTGCTACCAGTGGGAGCCATAGCATTCATCATTTTCCAGCAATACTCCTTGTAATTATAATCCTCACTTCAACCCTTGCCATTATTGGCACTTTTTAATCCTTTGCTCAGCATTATGTATTTGTACCAGTTCACCAATATACCCCAACGTCATTCTTAATTTGGCAAAAGCTGTAAACGAGCAGCAATAACTCCTTATTATTCACCATATTGGTAACAATAATATAACATACACGTGTTTTCGCCAGCGTATTAGGTATTCATATTGAAGCGGGCTTCGAGCTTCTCCCTCGCGACCTACCTAATACCAAAGAAAAGATCACGACTGTACTTCTGAGCTCCGCTTTCTTCCTCTTTGCCTCTTTGTTTCCCTCAATTCCCTTCTCATTTCTTCCTTTGCTGTTTCCCTTTTCGTGTAAACAATTCGGGTCTCCAGAGAGCTGCTGGACAGCTAATTCTCAATTCTTGAACATGTCGTATCGCAATCAAGGGCTTCCACAGCGCGGTACTTCACCCAATCCCAGTGCTGGTTACAATCCAGGTGCTAATCAGCACCAACAAATGCCTCAAGTTCAGCAACCTGCTATGAACGCTTATGGAGCCCAGTATTCGCCTCAAGCAGGCTATGGTAGTAGCTCAAATAGTGCAGCAATGGGAGGCGGAGGTGGAATACCTCAATATGGTTATACACCCGCTCAGGGAGGATTCGCGGCTAATCAAGGTGAGTTGCGTGATACAGTCAACGCGAACCTTGCACCGACGTTTCCTTTTTGATTGCCAGCATATGCACAACAACATTATCAACCACAATCAGCACAATTACAAGCTCAGATCCAAGCAACTGCTTTAGCAGCACAAGCTCAAGGTCCACCTAGTCAATTACAACACCCAGCTATGCAGCAAGCTGCTCAGATTCATCAGCAACAAATTCAAGCTGCTCATGCAGCACAAATGCAACAGTATCAGCAACAGCAACATCAACTGGCTCAACAAGGGCTTCAAGCACCACAAGCGTATCGTGGAGCTAGTCCAGGAGTGGGAGGTAGTAGTCCAATTCATCGAAGTCCAAGTCCTAGTTACGGCGCAGGAAGAATTAGTCCAAGCCGATCGAGTCCAGGACAACAATATCAACAACAGCAATACCAACAACAACAGCAGCAGCAGCACCATTCGCAGCAACAAGCTATGCAGGGAGTGCAGTCAACGTCGCCTAGCAGCTCTGCCATGTCCGCTCAAGCGAGTTGGTCAAGTACACAATCAAATGACAAAGGTGCAGATTACGTGTACTTTGAGCGTAGCACACAAGGCATGTCCAAGACAACATTGGACGCTGCTACTGGAGCCAAATTGAAGCTAGAACATTATTACAAGATTGCAGTAGAGCAAGCCATTGAAAGAAGTAATCGAAGAGTAGAATTAGAAAAGAGATTAGCCAATCCATCTGATGGTGTAGCAATTTCGGATGATCGAAAGAATCGTCAATTGGCATCTCTTGGCAGAAGAGAGTCTGGCTTCTTGAGATTGCGAAGAACTAGGCTTGGTTTGGATGACTTCAGAACAGTCAAGGTGATAGGGAAAGGAGCATTTGGAGAAGTTCGGGTAGTACAAAAGGTTGATACTGGAAAGATCTACGCTATGAAAACACTGAAGAAGGCTGAAATGTTCAAAAAAGATCAATTGGCGCATGTTCGAGCAGAAAGAGACGTCTTGGCAGAGTCAAATTCACCTTGGGTCGTTCAATTGTATTATTCATTCCAGGATTCGCAATTCCTCTACTTGCTGATGGAATTTTTACCCGGTGGAGATCTGATGACCATGTTGATCAAGTATGATACCTTTTCAGAAGATGTTACACGATTCTACATGGCAGAATGTGTCTTGGCTTTGGAAGGTATTCACAAATTAGGATTTATTCACCGAGATATTAAGCCAGATAACATACTCATCGATGCAAAAGGTCATATTAAATTATCCGATTTCGGTCTCTCTACTGGTTTCCACAAACAGCACGATTCAGCTTATTATCAAAGATTGTTTGAGAATAGTAATCAAACTCAACAACAATCTGGTCGGAACAGTGTAGCAGTCAATAGCATTGTTTTGACGCTCAGTAGTAAAGATCAAATTGCTACATGGAAAGCTAATCGAAGAAAGCTAGCTTATTCTACAGTTGGTACGCCAGATTACATAGCACCTGAAATTTTCTTACAGCAGGGATATGGACAAGAATGTGATTGGTGGAGCTTAGGGGCTATCATGTTCGAATGTCTTTGTGGATACCCACCATTTTGTAGTGACGATGCTCATCAAACATACAAGAAGATACTAGGATTGGAATGGACATTCCCAGACGATGTTCATTTGTCTCATGAGGCAATTGATATGATTAAGAGATTGCTTTGCCCTGCTCAACATCGATTAGGTCTTAATGGAGGTGCAAAGGAGATTCGAGAACATTCCTTCTTTCATGGTGTTGACTTTGATTCTATTCGAGCAATCGAAGCACCATTTGTACCAACGCTCAAGTCTATCACCGATACAAGTTACTTTCCTGTCGAAGAGTGAGTGTTCAAGAGAATGCTGATCAATCGTAGCACAGACTGCTGACAAGATGATCTTTATTACTTTATAGCTACAATGATGTACCAGAAATGCCAGCAACAGATGCAGGTGCGACATCAGACAACAAAGATTTGGGTGAGTGCTCAGCAGATAGAGAAGTAGATTAGAACGCTTATATGTCCTCCTCCCTCTTGACATTAGCTTTCATGGGTTACACGTACAGGCGATTTGAGCGAAATGCCGATCATCTCTAATCGTACTCTTCGCAGCGTTTACAATTCCAATCATGTCCGTTCGTTCCTCATCATGCAACCTTCATGCAACCTCGAAAGCACTCAATTCATCTCAATTCTTCTCTGTCTGTGCATATACGCTGAGCAAACAAAGTTTGAGCCAGCAAGGACTAAATTTGACTTTATAAAGTAACCTAATGATACTTCTGTACTACATTACAATTATTCAAATCAACTCTTTGAACCAGTTTCTGTATAGATTCGATGCATAAAAGACTTCCACATTGAATCATTGCCTGCCAATTCCCTAGCCCACTCTAGTAGATGTTCTACTGTAAAGTGAGGAACAGAGTAATTTGTAAGATGTCGAAGCTTTTTAGGCACCTTGACCTTTTTCTTTTTGAAGTCTACCGTTTTCTTAAAAGGTTTACTAAACAAAGAAATATGCCTTTCAAGTGAAGGTTGTCTCGATTTAAGTCTTGATACTTCTCGATCCAAGAGGTGCTTCGGAATTGGGGTATGACTTGTACTATCTTGATCAGCTCCAAGATAATCACTCCAAAGTGTACTTGCTTCGTACGTAGTATATTCCAATTGATAATCTACACCAGTATGATTTTGTCTATTTTTCGTTTCTTTGCGATAACGTCGATTATGTTCATCTAGATCAAGTACCCACTGACTATATCCCAGCATGGTCAAATATGTATTTTTACGAGAAGGTGAATCAGGTGAGGTATGACGCGGTAAATGCAAATGTTTCTTGTGTCGTTTACCCCCTTTCCTAGGTCTTCTATGACTCTTTTGTATTCGAGGTTTTGAGTGGCTATTATTGAAAAAGAAGTGGGTAATTGAATCATTCAAAAAAGGTGTCATGTCGACGGATGGGTCATAGAACGCTGTTGTATGAGCTTGTTGTTCCTTTACTGATGTTAGCCGCTTCTGTTGACTGCTTGACCTCTCCGCAGGCCTCGACGTATTATAAGTCCATACACGTACAGTCGGAAGATAGGTTGGCACTACGCTCGGAGAAATAAAGAAGCCCCAATAGGCGTCCAAATTTGTTTTTTGCTTGGTAGGTACAAGGTCAAAATCCTTTCGTATGTCGGACGAGAAAGATGAAATACGTAGATCATCATTATTTTGCACTACTTCCTCTGCTTTACTTAAAGCGACTTCCTCTTGAATGTACCATGCATCGATGTTCATGTGTCCGAAATGCTGACCAACGACAGTGTCTTGATATCGTAATACCATATCGGTATATCGATCATAACATTTCGAAAAGTAATTACCAGGTGTAGGAGGTACATGTCCAATCAAGTGAACTTGCATGCTTTTGTTACGATATTTTGTTAAAGTTTCTTCCATCCAGTCCAGTTGAATAGATCCTGCATCATCATAACCTTTGCATCCTCGTACAGCAGCATTCGAATCGTACCAGTACAGCGTATTGAGACTGAGAACAGCCAAGTCATCAACGACTACTTCCTTAGAATAATAACCACCTTGTTGAAATGTGACATGGTCTTCTTCTGGGATCTGTCGTTTCCAAATTTCGTCGTAAGCTATCGTCAGAGCATTAGGTCCAGGGAACATTATATTATGAGGCTTAATGTCGTTATTACCGAGATTCGGGACTGTAATGTAGAGGAATGGTATCGAGAAATTAGTAAGAATGTGCTCAAATGCTAGCAAAATTACAAACAAAGGTGAAGAGGGACACTCACCGATAGGTACTCCTGGAAATCGCTCTTCTACCAGACCCAGCGCCCATCGATTGTAGTCGAAAATCTCCTGAGCAGTTCTTGGAAGGTTCAAGTCGATATCATGTCGAGCAGTATCACCTGTCCAGAGGATAAAGTCGACGCCTTTCCCTGAGTGATCTTCATCATCAGAACCATTATCTATCTTTACCCAATTGTCAACCAGCCAATCCAAGGTTGCTTCAAAAAGGTGTTGGGGTGAATCACAGACGCTGACAGGCGCTCCCCAGTAACCTACGCGATGCTTTTCCTTATTCTTGTGTTTCTTTCCCTTCTTGTGCTTTGAACTTTCCATTTCAGCATCCTTTGAATTAACAACATGACAGGCATCATTAACGCTTGATTCAGCCTTGTAATACTTATCAGGATGAACATCCGTAAAGTGTAGGAATCGCCCACGTAGGGACTGATTTGATTTCACATTTATTGGCCGGACGTTAGACTGCAGTTTCAATGGTTTTTGTACTCGGCGATCGACCCTCTCCACATGAAGTGATCCTATCAGTAGCAAGTTGCACAATATTATTAGCAAGCTCAGTTGACCACAATACTGAGCTGCCTGGCTTGAAGGCATCATTGTAGGCGGTGATGGTAAAGCAAGAGTGGAGAAATAATTTTGAGGAGCGCACGTGTATGGTGGAAAGAATTTAGACAGACTTAAATTTTAAAAGAGTACCGGTATTTCATACGTTTCGTACGGTAAGGCCCTTTGAGCCTCTTTGCCTTTTTCCATTAATTTTTTTTTTCTAACCTTCTCTCAAGGTTGCCGTGTCTTTTTCTTAGTAAGGAACGATTCGCGCGATCTCGTCACGGTTGTTTCAGGCCTTTCTTAGTATTGGCGTCTGTTGACCTCTTCACACATACTCTTTGGCTTTCTCTTTGCTATCAGCACAAATTTGAATGCTCGCCTAAAAGTTGAAGTCAAAGAATAGAAGTGTTTTGGAGAGGGATTATAACCCCTTAGTGACATGTCACTTGACCATTCTCGTCTAGGGGGAGACGCGATGGAAGAGAAGGGTAAGAGAAAGCGGGAAGAAATTGAAGATGGTAGATTGGTGAGTGCTCAAAGGATAAGAATGTTGATACGACGGTGCGATAATAATACTTTTTGTTCTCATTAATTGTAGAATATACATCGACCTAGCCATTTGCAAGAGACTATGGATGCATCTTCCAGCTTTGCCTACTCTCCTCTTCCTTCACCTACCTCCTCCACTGGCGGACATGCGGCTGCTAACAATGGTCATGGAGCGAGGAAAGGGGGCGAAAAGGTGCTTAGTCGAAACATTGATAGGTTAGTAGAGAAGGAATGATTTCAAGTAATACGGGTGTTTGTGTAAGCTTACCGTGTGTACCCCCCATCATAGAGTTTATTTTGGCGCGTATGACATCAAGACGTGGTACTACAGCCCCTACCCCTTTGAAGAGGATGAGTGGGCTACCATGGTAGATGGCAGCAATTCAATGAGCCATGCACTACCTTCACATTCAAGTCAAAAGCGACTAAAGGCTGAGACTCATACTGCTCCATCAAACGGATCAACGCCAACTAGAGAATCAAGCGTATCAAGACCTGGAGGAGCTCTATCGACGGGTGCAGAAAAAGCCCCTGCTTTGCAAGCATTGGAAGTAGAGGCACCGCTAGTCGGGCGTAAGGATACACATCCACCTTTAGCAAAGGCTCTCTGGATTTGTGATGGCTGTTTCAAATATATGAAGACGTACGGAGGTTATACGGTTCATAAAAAGGATTGTAAGCAGACTCACCCTCCTGGTCGAAAGGTGTATCAAAGAGGAGCGCATATCATTTGGGAGGTTGATGGTGCACAAGAGAAGGTGAGCGTGAATACGTTGCCGTGACATATTGTCTCGACAAGTCACTCAACATCTTTAATTTACAGTTATACGCTCAAAATCTTTGCCTGTTTGGCAAGCTATTCATTGATCACAAGACCATTTACTTTGACGTGGAGCCATTCACATTCTATGTTCTGACAGATGCTACCAGTCAATTTGATCATGTCTTGGGCTTCTTCTCCAAGGTACGTCTTTAAATTTAAAAATGCATCCGATTCAAGGTGAATTTGCAATTCATTTCTTCTACTTTTCAACAGGAAAAGGTCTCATATGATGACTACAATCTGGCTTGTATCATAACCTTCCCTCCTTTTCAAAAGAAAGGTTTTGGAACTTTGATGATTGAATTTAGTGAGTCTATAATTAGAAGTATTGAATTTGGAAAAAGCTGGCATCATACTGACAGGCGAGCATTTTGTCAGGTTACCATTTATCTTCCTTTTCTTCTATTTTGGGCACTCCAGAGAGACCACTTTCAGATTTAGGTTTCAAAGGGTATTTATCCTATTGGTCTGCCGTCATTCTTCGAACTCTTGCCATCTTTTTCTACGATTCTCAATCAAACGTTCTCCTACCTGCTTCTCATTCTCTCTTCAGCCCAGCTAAGCACAAACAATCTACTCAGACTGTCGCGAACAATTCGGCAGCAGCCGTCTCACGATTACGAAAGGAAACTTTACGTATCAGAAGGATCCTTCTAGGACAAAGCTTATCGAGATCCGAAGTACCTGATGTTACAAAGAGTGAAGATAATGCAGGAGAGGATGGCAAATCGACTACTCCAAAGAGGGGTTCAAAAGGTTGGGCTGGTGAGATGCCACCAGCTAGAGCTTCTCGTAGCTTATCTGAGATGCAAAAAGATTTCTTACAGGAAGATTTCAATGGTGCCAACGTGACTTATAGTGGAAATGCCAGCAAAAGCAATAAAGATGACGCAACAAATTTTCTCAACTTTCCTATGAATGATAATAATCAATTAATATATTTTGAAACAACAATGGAACGACTTTCACTTGCTACCAACATTCGATATGACGACCTATGTTTTGCAATGGCAGAATTGGGACTGTTGAAGATGGCAAGGGTAGAAGAAGAAGAAGTAGGAGGTGTAATGACCAACAAACAGCCAAGTGATCATCACCTCAATGAAAGTAAAGATATTAAATTAATTGCTATTAACAAAAAAACAATTCAAGAAGCCATCGTACATAATCGAATCAAGCGACCAATTTTGGATGTAAACTATGTATTGATTTCTGATTCCAGCATTACCAACTCTCCAACATCTTAGCCTCTCACTTTTCTCTCATTGCTGTCTTTCATACACCCATTGTAAAGCTACTTAGGTATATCCACGTGTTTCAAAAGAAGTCGGACACCTTCGTGTTTTATGCTCATTTCACCATGAAAAGTAGCATTCTCGATGATTTTTTAAAATTGCAATAATGCACTTAGAGAGCTGAAATTTTGGTTCATGATAGATTCACTATATACAAGAAACATACTGAAAACTCAGTGTTTGCTGTGCCAGTCTGGGATAGAACCACCTGCTCTTCTAATTACCATATTATATCTCTTTTTGACCTTCATCACTTGTCTGTTGATTTTTGCCATAGGAATAGCATTCCATTCCCTTTCTGCATGGTGGAATAGCTCATTTGCATTGTTGGCAAACACATCCATGCTTCTTAGCTTTGATTTTACCATGTGCCAGCAGACTTCTATTGGGTTTAAGTCTGGAGATCTTGGAGGATGGACAAGCCTCTTCATGCCCCATCTCAATCGCGCTTGAGTGGCATGGTATGAGCTATGAGCTGGTGCATTGTCTGTTATGAATGACGCGTCACGTCATTTGGACTCGTGTTAGACAGAAGCAAATCGGGACAGACGAATCGACTGCGACGCGTCAAGAAAGGCATTATTCAAGACGCTCACGAAGGTAGATCGTGAATGCCGAACCGACAGTCTATGTATCCACGTGTACTTACGCGTATCATTGGAAGTCAGCTCACATCCGCTATATAACAATATGTATGATAGATCCTCTTACGTTTAACTAACCACATACAATAAGATATCTATCATTTTGATCAACGTGTCCCTTACAGACAGTTCACCTTCTTCAGAGCCAAAGGTCAATCGTCTTCGACGACTGACACTTTGATGGACAGTTCTCCACCTTACGGAGTTCACCTGTAGTCTCACTCGGTATATTCAGATTACCCGGTAATCTCGAGTTCTCCAAGCAAAGACTGGCTTACTCGTGATATTGAGCTGGTAGATTGACCGTCAATCAATTCGACCTTGCCAGAGCCTAACTGTTAGTACCGATCAGCTTTCGAAGCCAACGGGCTACACAGTAAGACTCAGTGGGTCGTCTTATATCACTCAATAGATCAGTAGTCACCATTATCAGATTCACACTAATTATTAGCAGACGCGTATATTTCGACTGCGGCAAGTGACTTGGCCCGGCCTCCTCACTCTGCCGACTCACAGTCGTCTATACCTGTCACTAATTGCTAGTGCCGAACCTGATGCTGTCTGGTCAGTTGAACCCAGACAGTCTCGTTAGTCACTCGCAGGGTGCAGAGTATTACGGTTGGCTATCAATCTCATTCGATCGCCAATCGTCTATGCCGATTCCAGTCGCGTCAATAAATCAACTAACTGGAATCACGTCATTAGAGTCTATCGTTTAGGCAAGATCCTCAGTAGTCTTAAGGCTAGTTTACTCAGACGTCCCAGCTTTGGCAGAGACGAACTAGGGGTGACCTAATCTTAACATGGTAGCATTGGTAAAGGTTTTCTGGCGAAACCCAAGGGACAGGCGACCCGGTCAGCCTGTTGCAAGGAGCGCCAAAAGCATAGCATCACATATCATGAGATGCTCTGCCTTGACTGGAATAGGACAGTTGAGTACCGTACTCTTCAGTCACCTATTCACGCCAAACAATACGACTCTAATCAGCAAAGGTAGTACACAGCCGCTGTGTACGCCCAAGCAAATCAATCATTTATTATTCTAAAAACGGCTGCGCCGTTTATGACGCCAACGCCTACAGACACAGCTCATATTGTTTGCATGGCGATCATATATCTATATATCGGTGTATGCCACAACATTCGTTTGAACCCCACTCTACAACATACATTTCACACTTTACAGTAATCAACTTACAAAACCTTAAATTTGTCAACTCTATTAGTCAACATGAACTTCGAAAGTCATTCACAAGATTTCAAAGAACTTGCCGATTCCAGTTCGGCATTTACGACAGCAGTGTCAACTGATGGAAATACGTTGAAAGGAATTAAGATGAGCGAGTCAATTGACAACCTGCGGGCAGGTATGAAGACAATGCACATCGAAATTAAGGATCAATTTCAAGACATGATTTCATTGCAACGTGAAGTGATCAAGCGAACCAAAGCCAGTTCGGACATGGTGAATGACTTTGTAAGAGAGACAAAGTCGGTCATGGACGGTGTTTGTGACAGTTTGGAGGAAATCAAGGATCTTCTTCACTTACAGAAAGGCAATACTCTTCATGATGAACTCGAGGATGCCGAAATTAAATCGTCTAAGCGTAAGGAGATATTTTGAGCAAGAAGCCCCTTAGAATCCAATCTAACGACGGATGAGGAAGCCATTCTGGACATGTTCGACACTAATGAGAGATTATTCGGCATTAACGAACGACAAAACGCCAAAGTTGAAGGTAGACTCACGTATCCACCAGGTCTACTGCCTATGACGTCAACACCATCTAGGATGCCAATGTTTGCTGACGGCATCTCAGGATTTGGTGTGCTTGCCGCCAGTGGTCGTGAGAGACGAGCAACAGAATTAGCTCGCCACCGCCGTCTCACTGGTGCCGATTTTGACGATGATACAGTCAACTGCCTGGGTCAAATCAACATTGTCACACGCGAGGAGTTCTCGACAAAGCTGAACTCAGTTTTGTATTGGCATGAGGTTCTCATTAATGAGATGTCCTCTGGATCCGACCGTATCACTGCACTTCGATACCTACTAGATAACGAAACAGCAGTAAAGTCAAGGTTCGGAATCGACGAATGGGAATTCGTCAGCAAGGTTTTCTCAACTTTGCAGAAGAAAGTGTATACAGCCAAGAATGCAAGATTGGAAAGTGACCAAACAATCATTCGGCCTAGGGATTTCATTGCAGCTGCTTTCCGTGAATGTAAGGATTTCCAAGCCGAACGTTTTCAAATCGGCAGTGACGACCTATTAGTAGGGAGATCCAAACGTCTAAATCAATTAGTCAGAACAATAAAGACTGACAAGTTAGAGAAACTCACTCCAGAGAGCTTCTATACGTGGAACAACATGGTCTTAGCCATCTTATCGGCGTATGGGAACTCATATCAGATCTTACGAGGTGCTATCGGTCAAGACGATCCAGGTTTCTCTGACAAGTGTAATAAGCAACTATGTGGTTTCATCATGCAAATACTTGGTCCAGAGTTTGTTAGTATTAGTAACGCAGTACTCCATCGTTTCGGCGCAGACGGAGCAAAGCTTTACGATGCCGTTAAGGCATATTGCCATTGCCAAACTGCCGATACAATTACTAATGTAATCTTCAAGGTGAATCAGCTGCGTCAACGACAAAGCGAGTCTCTTGAAGAATTTGGAGCCAGAGCACGATCATTGTTCTTTGAAGCCGAAGTAATTGGTGCCACAGTGACTGAAGACACCAAGATACGCTCTTTCGGCCTGGGTCTTATAGATGATTCATTGTCAATGAGGGTAGATGCTCTCAGCCTAGCAAACAACGAGTGGGATTGGGAAACCATACTCAGCGCTCTCAGGCCTGAAATTGAGAAGAAGGAGGCTCGCATGAGATTACATGGCAGATCAACTCAATGGCATGCTAAAGGCATCGACTCGAGAAAGCTTGGACGATCCAACCCAACAGGATTCAGAGATGGTGGGAGTATTGCCTCAAGAACTGACAACACTGTTGATACGTTCAAAACAGACGACGCGCCTTCGGCAGTCCCAAACCAACGTCCAAGACCGCAGAAAATTCTCCAGTTCACTGGTAACTGTTATTACTGTGGAAAGAAGGGTCACTTTAAGATACATTGTCCAACTTATCAAGCCGATTTGAAGAACGGCAAAGTCGATCAAGCTAAGGCAAATCAGGTTCAAGCAATGAACGAATCCGATTTTGTCTTTGCTACAAGCAAAAACAAGGAAGCTATTGGCATCGACGAAAAGGAGAATGACATGGACGATTTTTATCTGGCTAAGGAGAGTCCAAGCCAGATGCAAGAAACTGGAAATCATGCAGGACACTATGTCGGGTTGAATCACCAAGGCAAGGATGAGATTCAATATTGGGCTGAGGAATAACATGTTGCCCACCCTTTAGCTTGGGTAATGGCGATTTGTCATGATCGAATCCAAAAAGGGGGTGGGAGTTTAAAGCAATCAGGTCAAGAATGGAATGAAGTATTGGTCAATAAGCTCAAGAGTGTGGATTTCAGACAGTGTTCGAGGAAAGCGTGGTGACAGTAATCACACAATGTTGGCAGTGTATGTAGACGATTTGATTATTGCAGCACAGGATTCAGCTACCATGCAGGAGTGCAAAAAGATGTTTACAAGCTGGTTCAAAATAACAGAAAATGGATCATTACCTATTATTCTTAGTTTAAGTGTTCAGCGAAAAGGAAATCCAAATTACAAAGCGTCATAGCCGATTACATTGCGGCGCGTCCGACGCGTCTTCCAAAAAAAGGGGAAGCAGTAACTAGTCAACAAAAAAAATCAAAATTCAAAATAAAATATTTCTGAGTCGGCGTCGTAGAGGGTGTTCGTCTAAGCCGAACACGTAGCATAGTTACCAAACACTAAACTTCACGCGTTCTTCAACACTACGCCATCATTATTTATTTATTTATTTATTTTTACTTCGCTTTGCACACGATTCACGCAGGTTTTGGAAAGAAAAATCAATGGAATTAAAAAGGAGAAAAAGGGGGGTATACAAGAAAAGAAAGAAAGGAAAAGAGGAAAAAGGAAAAGGAAAAGGAAAAGGAAAAGGAAAAGGAAAAGGAACAAAAATTTAAAGAAAAGCAAAGACAAATTAACGTCTCGCTCTCTTTTTGAGCTGGATAATGGCTTTCACCGTTCCCAGCTCACCCTTCGAGAGGGCCAGGTCCACCTCCAGACGCTCCACCTGCTCCTCCAGCTCCTCCAAGTACTTCTCCAAGCCAGGCAGATCCTCAGGCCTATTCTCACGAATAAGCTTTGTCACTGCCTTCTTAGCAGAAGACTCACGATTGTAAGCCTCAATCTCCGACAGCAAGGAAGGATCAAGGACCCTTGCCGCCGAAGACCAAGACTCACTAGACGCAGCCAGATCAACTTTCATTGAAATGGGAGTCCAGTTCGGCCAGAAGCCCCCCACCTTCGTCTGGCCCAAATGTGCTGCTTCCAGCAACACATTCTGCACTCGATGCCTAAGCTTCGAGGCAAGGTCATTTTTCTTCAACAAAGGAAGAATGACTGTTGGAGGGGAGGAATGGAAAACGGGAAAGACAAAAGTTAGTCAGTCAAATTATTCAATAAGTGCAAAAAGAAAAAATATGTTCATCATCATCATCATCATCATCATCTTCTTCTCCTTCTTCTTCTTCTTCATCATCGTCTTCATCCTCTTCATCATCATCTTCATCATCTTCATCATCATCATCATCATCATCGTCATCATCACACTTACCTCGTTGATGACCACAGCATCGACCACTTCCTTCGCTGACGCAGGCGTCATGAAGGCAACCCTTGCTTGTGTCTTCCGCTTGAGGGACCAGACAGTCAAACCCATCCCTCTTGCAGTTGAAGCAGGGGTACTCAGTGACAAAGTACCCCTCGCGAGCAGCTGGTTGCTCGCGCGCCTTGCGCTTGCCGCGAGAGTGGCTAGCCTAAAAAGAATGATGATTGTATTAGTCAAACATCAATCGGCAACCCCGAACATAATACTCACCTTCTTCAAAGGCGGAACGACGATGCTTGGACCAGCCGCTGGTCCCTCCTCCTCCTCTTCTTCCTCCTCCTCTTCTTCCTCCTCCTCTTCTTCCTCCTCCTCCTCCTCCTCCTCCTCTGTCGCTGTTGTTGTTGTTGTTGTTTTTGCTGCTGCTGCTGCTGCCGCTGCTGCTGCTGCTGCTGCTGCTGCTGCTCTGGTGCTGCCGCCTGGCTGAGAAAAATTGGGCCTGCGCGGCCCTCCACAAAATCGAGCCATTTTTTATGATGGTGTTAAACTAGGAAGGTTCAATTCGATCACTCAACTCATCACCATTGTTCAGAAACGTGGCCCTCCCCTGTCTATTCCAACCTTTGTTACTCCGAAGACATACTGCGGCCCGGCTTACTCGATTTACTCCAAGTCAAGGTGGGAGTGTTATGAATGACGCGTCACGTCATTTGGACTCGTGTTAGACAGAAGCAAATCGGGACAGACGAATCAACTGCGACGCGTCAAGAAAGGCATTATTCAAGACGCTCACGAAGGTAGATCGTGAATGCCGAACCAACAGTCTATGTATCCACGTGTACTTACGCGTATCATTGGAAGTCAGCTCACATCCGCTATATAACAATATGTATGATAGATCCTCTTACGTTTAACTAACCACATACAATAAGATATCTATCATTTTGATCAACGTGTCCCTTACAGACAGTTCACCTTCTTCAGAGCCAAAGGTCAATCGTCTTCGACGACTGACACTTTGATGGACAGTTCTCCACCTTACGGAGTTCACCTGTAGTCTCACTCGGTATATTCAGATTACCCGGTAATCTCGAGTTCTCCAAGCGAAGACTGGCTTACTCGTGATATTGAGCTGGTAGATTGACCGTCAATCAATTCGACCTTGCCAGAGCCTAACTGTTAGTACCGATCAGCTTTCGAAGCCAACGGGCTACACAGTAAGACTCAGTGGGTCGTCTTATATCACTCAATAGATCAGTAGTCACCATTATCAGATTCACACTAATTATTAGCAGACGCGTATATTTCGACTGCGGCAAGTGACTTGGCCCGGCCTCCTCACTCTGCCAACTCACAGTCGTCTATACCTGTCACTAATTGCTAGTGCCGAACCTGATGCTGTCTGGTCAGTTGAACCCAGACAGTCTCGTTAGTCACTCGCAGGGTGCAGAGTATTACGGTTGGCTATCAATCTCATTCGATCGCCAATTGTCTATGCCGATTCCAGTCGCGTCAATAAATCAACTAACTGGAATCACGTCATTAGAGTCTATCGTTTAGGCAAGATCCTCAGTAGTCTTAAGGCTAGTTTACTCAGACGTCCCAGCTTCGGCAGAGACAAACTAGGGGTGACCTAATCTTAACATTGTCTTCTATAGAACCAGGGAGACCTCCTGGTGGTAATTGCATACCAAAAAGGAGGTAATAAGGGCCTAGATTCTTATCTATAACCTCAGCATATTTTATTCCATTTACTGTCTCTGCTTTCTTTTTGTTCTTTCCACTTCCTGTTGCCTTCTTTAAGGGAATCCTTATTAATGGACTTTTGTAGTTCATACCTATGGCGGCCCAGACCATGATTGATTCCCTACTTGCAGCATTCTGTATAGTCATACACTCAGGATTGTCCTCTTCCTCCTTGCTTCTGATCACTCTCTTTGTTCTCTCTCCTATATGGTGTACTTGCATGCTACATTCGTCTGAAAACAGCACCCTGGACCAGTCTTGCTTCTTGTGTACCTTTGCAGCTTGAATTCTCTTCTTTCTGACTGATAATGTGAGACCTGTGCTCTTCTTTGCAGCATAAGGCTTCATACCATACTTCTTCAAGATTCTGCGCATTGTAGACACTGAAATAGGCAGTTTCAACCTATGAATGATGGTTTCAATTCGTTGGAATCTCATCCCATACCTTACTACTCTCATAGCATGCCTTTCATCTCTTGTATTGAGCTTCCTAGGGCGTCCTGTCCTGTGTAAAGGGCTATAAGTACCATATTTTTTGTACCTCATAATAGTGTCTTGCACAGTGCTTTTGGGGCGCTTTAGAGCCCTGGAAATTTTGCGGATTGATTGCCCCATATCATGCCTTTCACAAATTCTAACACGGCTGTGAGGGGTTACTGGGTTCAATGTTGTCATATTCAAGCTACAAAGTGTGGTAATGGTAAATGGAAACGTTCGTGATGGTGTTGGTGTGGAGGGGTGTCCGACTTCTTTTGAAACACGTGGATAATGTGCACGTTATCACGTGCCCGATCTTCTCATCCAGGAGAGCGAAACTAAAAAAAATTAAAATACCGGTAAGATAAAAAAAAAAGAGGAAAGATTTTTGAAGAGTAATGTTTAGTGGCTGATGCTACTCACTTCTAAAATTACACTTGATCTTGCTCAAACGACATCACTTTCTTTGAGAGAGAAAAGGTAATATAAACCGGCCAAATTTAAGTACGAGTCCATTCTTCGACCATTTATCTCGACCATTTAAGATAAAGTAAGCTGACAGGAGCACACTACTATTAAGTGGCCAACAGTAGTACGCTATACCAAGACGCCTTTTCCCCTCATACATTTACCTGCCGCCCAACAATATGAACACCAAAGCAGCTTCAGAAAGGTATCAGCGTCAGATACAAGAAATCTCAAAGCAGGCTGGAAATGACACTTGTGCAGATTGCGGTGGGCGGTATCCTCGGTGGGCGAGCTGGAGTCTAGGAATCTTTCTCTGTGTTAATTGTGCGGGTGTACATCGAAAGATGGGAACGTGAGTCCAAACATAGAATGAAGCAGAAGTGTAGCATAAATACTCATTTTTCTTCTCACCTATACAATCCGGTAGACACATTTCCAAAATCAAGTCACTCACTTTGGATACGTGGACTAAAGAACAGGTTGAAAAGGTAAGGGAAATTGGAAATGTCAAGAGCAACCTCAAATTTAATCCAGATGTCAGAAGGAATAGGCCGCCAGCGAATATCGATGAAGGGGAGAGGAACAGGTAAGTTACGATTTCTAATTCAGGAGGATGACATGCTGAGAGTGTTTGTTTCATTATTTCTAAGTGAGCTGGAAAGGTTCATATTTGACAAGTACAAGGGTAAATTTATGGACAAGAAGCCTCCACCTGTCCCATCAAAAGACTCACATATGTTACGACCACCAACTATCAGCATTAATTCGAATTCTAGTCGCAGGAGGGTAACAGAAGGGTTGGACGACACTCTTTCCATGGGCGGTGGGGAAATTGCTCGTAGTAGAACGGCACCAATACCTTCTTCCTGGGCTGAAGCCAAAAGAACCGCTTCAGTCTCTCCTTCCCCTCAGCAACAAGAGCAAAAGCAGATTGTGACACCTAGCTTAACGGCTAGACAGACTTATAACAACACAGCAAGTAATGCCTTGAGTCCACCTACCAGTGTACCTACTCGAGCTTCATCTGCAAATTTCCCCAGTGCGGGAGTAAATGCTAGTATTACAAATGGCCTAATGGCGGAACAAAGTCAAAAAAAAGCAGCTCCTAGTGCCAATTCATCTGTCTTTGATGATTTGCTCTCGCTTTCCAGTGATAGTGGTACGACAGTACAACAACCACCTCTTCAAATGCAGCTACCAACATATTATCAATCGCATGATGCTGGCAATCCTTGGGCAAACTTGGGAATACAGCAGCAAGCAATTCTTAGTCCAATGATGATGAACAATACTGCCTCTTCTTACTTTGGTCAAGATCATGCAAACACAATACCACAACAGCAACAACAGCAATTACACCCATATTATGCCCAAGGAGGGAATCAAAACAGGAGCGCTACGTTGGGAAACATGGCATTCTCACCATCAACAACCTATACTCCACAATCGATTAGTACGCCCACTGGTGGTAATCCCTTTTTATTAAATAATGGCGCTCAAATGATGGGTCAACAAGCATTTGGACAATACATTCAGCCTCAGCAGCAGCAGCAGCAGCATCAGTATCAAGACAATAACAATCAGCAACAACAATTACAACAACAGCAGCAAATTCCTCAATTCGGATCATTTGCCAATTCTATGATGCCTACTGCACAATCTCCTCATCAATTCGCTAAATCATGGCAACCAAACAGCAACAATAATATGTGGGGTTGATTGCTTTGTATTCTCTTTCGCTCATCGTTTTCATCTCGGAAAAGCATTCTTTTGGCATCTTTGTTTCTCTATCACGTCAGCAGCATTTTCTTTTAGGGTTTTTCTTTTCGACTTCATTTTCGTACAGATTATAGTACATGTACAACGATCATCCCAATACACTCATTGTCGAGGTTAACTAGTTGCTTGCGTTGAAGGCGCAATCACCACTACTGGGACTGTAGATGGTGTAGTCAAAGCTGGAGGAGCAGGTCCCGCAGCCGTTACACTTTGAGCTCGAAGTTGTGCAACTCGAATTTCACTTTGTACTCTGTCAAGTTGTCTCTTCATCTCTAAGCCACTAGTAAGTGCTCCGACCACACCTTCCCACTTTTCGCAGTTGTCCTTTGTAGGAAAGCAAAGTCGAATACTGACCGGGGGATTGAGCTCAGCCATGGCTTCTTGTGTCTTTTGAAGAAGATTTGCTTTGGGAGCCAGCATTCTAGTCGATCGAAGGTAGGCACCATGAGATGATGATGGATTGTTGAGTGAAGGTGCGACGGGAGGATATGTAGATGGTGTTCCAGTCAAGTAAGGGTAGGGTGGTTTGCCTGACAAAGCCACAGTGGATTGAGGATCAAATCGACTAATGTTGTGCATTTCGTCAAATTGTGCATTCTTCAATTCAGCCTTCTGCTTAGCTGATAAGGGTGGTGCAGATACTTTACTTGGAGCTGCCGAAGGTCCAACATTATCTTCAGGTGCAGTTGAACCTTCCCCACCATTTTTACGCTTCTTGCTTCTCTTTGCAGCCTCCACTGCTTCTTCATTGACCTCTTGTGCCACTCCAACCCCTGAACCAGCAGCTGCTACACTTTCACTACGAACATTAGGTACTCTTTCCCAACCACCAAGGAGTCGAAGTAATTCTTCTCTTTCGGTTGCAAATTTGCTTTCATTTTGCTCCAGTCTTCTAGCTTCGATATATAAAGCTTCTTCTTCGGCAAGCTGCTGTGGAGTTCTACTGAATAAGCGTGCAACATGACGCTTCCTCTCTACTTCTCTAGCTCGATCAAAAGAGTAATTCAATACGAGTTGTGAACGGGCTTCCATATCATCAGTCGAAATCCTTGATCGAATCAACCTCCGACAGATGGCATAGTATCGAGCTTTTAAATCCTCCATGGTTCTTTCTTTGCCGGGCCATTCATATCTGTCTGTGATGATGACAAATCGCAAATCGTACTGCTGACACAAGTCGATCAAATAATCAGTCTCTTCTTTTGTCCAGCCGTCATCTCGCAAATGTTGATGGTATTCGTCATTGGAGTAGCTATAGACTCCGGATTTGGTGTTGAAGCTTTTGAATCTGTATCCTAGCGCCTCCTTCTCTTCCGATGTCTTTGCTGTTGCTTCTGCAGCAGGAACCCAATGTCGCAACCTCAGATTATCATGTCGAGCTGGATTTGCAAATTCAACATATCTCCATCCCTGTACTTTTTGAGGTTTCCTCTTAAATTTTGGCATGAATTTCCCTTTACCTGTTACTGTACCTCCTACATCTCCACCTAATCCTCCTTGGCTAAATGTTAAGCTTGGTGTATTATCACCAAGTAGAGCATACAATTCACGCGAAATTCCATCCAACTTTGGCTTTTTTTTCTTTCGCTGCTGCTGTTGCTGTGCATGGGATGTACCTGAAAGAGCTTGAGAAGATGATTGTGCTTGTGAAGACTGTTGAGGCAGAGACAAAATATCTCTGACATCAGTACCAGTCGCCATGGCAGGCCACCGTCCGTCAGTCAAGAGAGATGTTTTAGAATCGCGACACGAATTGAACAAACTGGCTAGTCGACAAATTCTTTATCTTCTTTTTTTCTTTTTGTTTTTATATTCCGTCTACTGAGGACTTAAGATGAAAAACCACGTGGCTATTCGCCAGCCGAAAATGCTAGACGAAGTGGAGAGAGAGTAGTAGCGACAGAAGAGCAATTTACGGGACTTTTGCAAGGCGCAAAACCTTTCTTCTTCCAGCCATTACTATTCAAATTCGAAAATGGGTGTTACTGTTGAATCAATCTCAGCCGGTGATGGCAAAAACTACCCCAAAGCTGGTGACAGAGTGAGTAAGCCAAAGAAGTAGTTTTCAGTGTGGTATTGGCTGACTCTCCCATCTTTCTCATGCTCGTTGAATGATAGGTTTCAATGCACTATGTAGGAACCCTTCAAACCGGAAGCAAGTTTGACTCTTCTAGAGATCGTGGTAAACCATTCGAGGTAAGTTTGGTTCGACTTGTGGCTTCAGCGAGGAAGAAGGAATCTCATTCTTTTTGTCTCTATTTAAATGTGTAGACTCAAATTGGAGTTGGTCAGGTCATTAAGGGTTAGTCACCTCTGTAATATTACATATATTTGTTGAGTTCTAATCATAGTCCTTCTTCTACAGGATGGGATGAAGGCGTTCCTCAACTTTCCCTCGGTCAAAAGGCCAAACTAATTTGTACACCAGACTATGCTTATGGGTGAGTGACTTTAAATGCAAGCGGGGGGGTTCAGCATTACTGATTGTTGTGCTATTTTACAACCTTCTATCCAGCGCACGTGGCTATCCACCGATAATTCCTCCTAGTGCCACCCTCATATTCGAAGTCGAGCTTCTGAAGATCAACGGAAAGGGAGCTTAGAATAATGAAATGATGGCGTTGTGGAAATTGCAAAGAATTCTGAAGATTTTGTGAAAAAAGTGTTTTTAAAATGGAAATCAAAGTCTTATAAATTTAAAATTGTCTTCTCATGTGTTCATTAAATTTCCCTTTCACTGCATTTCAGCTCGATTTACTCGTTGAGCATTAAAAAATAAGATGGATTAATAAATAGCAAAACGACGCAGTAATGTGCTATGAATGAAACAATTTGACAATTTACATCTTTGCCTTTTGGGCCTTGAGTACACCGTCAAGCTCTATTAGGTGACGAAGAGAGATGGACTTGATTAGTAAACAAAAACTTTTTTCTCAAATTCGAGTCTTTGCTTCACTCACTAGTGGCAAGCATAATATTACCCTTGACCTTGAGCTTACCAGACATGAAAGCTTTTTGTCCGTTGAGCTTTCCATCAGCCATCTACACAATAAGACATCTATGATTAGTACCTATCCTCAACTAAGAGCAAGCATTCATAGTCAATCTTAAACAACTTACGTCGACAAAGGTGTCATCGGAAGTGTTGATGGTAACGTCAGCTTTGGTTCCCTGCTTGACTGGTCCTTCGTAGGCAACAGCGTTCTAAGAAAAGAAGGGGAGGGGGGAAAGGGTAAAACAACAATTTAAGCAAGTGATATTATTCCATTATGAAAGAAAGTAAACTCACCTTCTTGAGGTCAATGGTGTAGACAAGTTCCTTACCACCGCTGTTCTTGATGTGCATTTCAAATACACCGTTTGTCTGGTGATGGAAAAAAATTGAAAGAATTTAGCTTGTACAGCTCACGAAACGAAAAGTAAAATTTGCGCGCTATCAATGAACTCACCTTTTTTTGAATGTCCTTCTTCTCCTTGTCACTCATACCTTCGAGACCTTCGCGGATCTGGTTGAAGAGGGGTTGAGCCTTAAAGTCAGACATGGTTGCGTGTAGATTTTGGAGTTATGAGTAAAGAAACAACGGATGTGGTTGATGGAAGAAAAAGAAGTAAGTAAAAAAAAAAAAAAAATAGAAATAGGTAAGTTAAAGCGAGAGAGAGAGCAAGTCGGTTATATCTGTCTTTCTCTCTTCGTTAAAATCGCTTTTTTTTTGGGCCTTGCTCTGCCCCTTTGCGGGGGCAGCAGCGGCCATTCGCTCGCTCCACTTTCCACTTTTCTAAAGCACCGATTAAGACAAGTCGATATTAATACAATCTATCTTTTTGCTATTGCAATAATCGATCGCGTGCAGTAAGACTGATAGAGTGCCTACTTAAGATTAGAGAGATGAAGTCAACATCTTGTATTTAAAACAGCGAGTTAACCGGTTAGATAGGATTTGGTGTGAAAGCGCCAAAGTAGGAGAAAGTAGCAGCGTTTGTACTTTTCATTAGTCATAATAAATTAAAAGGAGGGGGGGGGGGGAAGGAGGAGGATTCAAACCACACGACTTAAAATCTTAATTGTTTTTGCTTCTACCTCGGTTCTTCAGGTCAGTTGGCATACCCGCGCAAACAGAGCCACGGAATGAAAGAATCTTGACGGAAGCTTGATTGTCCTTTTTATAATCTAGAAGCGGCTAAATGAGATGAATGATCAGGATCAGTACAGGCTTACAATCTCAACAGATTATACTAGGGCATATAAAGATAAAAAGTTCACAGGATGAAAAAAAATTCATTTTATTTTTTATTTTTTAATTTTATTTTTACGAATTTGCTCATCGCAAAGCCATCTATCTACTTCTACTGGATCATTTAGAAAAAAAAAGCGATTTCTATAGAAAGTCTGTGAAAGATTCTCTACTCAAAGGCTTTCAGCTTTATTTTTGTTCCAACAATCACACATTGTCAACACTTACTTTTCGAAAATTGTAAAGAAAGAAAAAATTAAAGTTTCACTTTACCTGGTAGTAAGTTACTTCGACGAGATGTGATTCTTCTCCCTTGTCCTTGACAATACAGTGAGTATTCTCTTCAATTTTAAAATAACGAGTAGTGATACCAACTCCATGTCGCTTTGACCAAGTCAAGGCAATCTCACTATTATATGGTCTTGGAGTATCAATGATAGTGTAAAATGAAGCATCTGTAAAACTTCTTTCTCGTAATACTGAAGTCTTGTCCTTTGGCCCAATTACTTCTCTTCTTGTAGCTAGAAATTCTTCCAAAATGGCATCAGTGGATAGATCCGTCTTGACAAATCGATTGACAAATTTTGTAACTTTTGCAACGTCAGGTTGAAGCTCATAGCATTCCTTGGGTAGAACAGCAGATTGAACCACTTGAACAATGGCAAGGGCGATTAGTGAGGAAAAGATTGGGTAAGACGATAGCTGCATGACGAAAAAAAGATTTATCTAGTCTGATGGAGAAGAATATATTTGAATCGTATAGTGAGCAAAGGTAGTCTCAAGAAGAATTGCTCAATTTGACTTACCTTTTTGAAAAAGAGATGAGGGTAGCGATGGAGACACTTGCATGGAAGAAGAACAATAAACTGCTATCTTTATATAAAAGAGAAAAGACGGCTCAAAGCACTCCCTAATATCATCCTTCTGATCATCTGCCGACTAAGATATTGGTGGCTGAAAAACGGAGATTGAAGAAGGGTGTTTTTAACTGACTTGTAAGGCGGAGACCTTCTTTCTTGATGACTTCACATTCAACAGGTACCTGAACGGAGTAGTTGGCTGTCGTCGAAATACTAAGCAAAGACGTCAATAGCAATTGATTAGAGGCGGATTGCAAATTCTCTCTTTAGCCACTTTCTACCTTTAGTATCAGAGTACTATAATCACCGCGCGCTGTTTCCTCAGTCTGCATCGCCTATATTGATCGATTTACTTTGTGTCTAGACGCAACCTATCATGATCTGTCTATTGCCTTGCCTTCTACTAATTGACATCTTCGTCTGTCCTGCTTGCTAATCTCTTCCTGTCACCAGCATACGATCCAATTGCATGAGCTCAAGAAGAGCGAGTATCGATAAGCGTATAAGAACGAGAGGTGAGTGTATAAACGAGATCGGTCGATTTTAGAGGACGCGCGCTCGGTTTGGTGGAGAAGCCAAAGACAAAAAATTATAGCTTACCTTCTCTCCCTTTCCTTCTTCCATTTTACCTCCAATACACACACTCCCTCTTCGCAAAGAATACGCAAAGAAAGGACAACGAAAGGGCAACGAACATGGCAACAAATCAAAGTGGAGGCAATAATGGTACTGCAAGTTTGTATGCTACTTGTTCCAATGTACCATTAATCAAGTCACCAACTTTGCGAGTACCACCTCCCATTACTCTACCACCTACATTACACCCACTACCTCCCAACATCCATGACTACTTTGTTTATCCTTTTAGCTTAGAAAAGTTTGTTTTAGATGCAGCACAAAAGAGAGAAAGAGAGAAAAGAGAAGAGCTACAAAGACGTGCTCCTGGTTGGATTGAAGGAGGTGTGTTGGAACCAACTAAAAAAGCGGGAGAAATGCTGCCAGCGAGTCCGGCTAATCCAATCGATGAAGTGGATGAAATTGGTGCCATGCTAGATCAATTGGGAAGTAGATGATTTGTTTTTTTTTTTTTTTTTGGAATTGATGCAAATTTACGACTGCTCAAATTCCATATTTATTGAAGCACGCTTGCAACCGAAATATACTTTGGTTTATTACATCGACGTCACACAGCCCAAAGTCTTTGATTGATGTTATTTCAATACAGTTGGCATTTTAACACAATACATTGCATCAACACTAAAGCAGTAAAAATACATTGTAAGGTGTGCATGGATCAAGGTGCCCTCCCCATAAAAGTATGCAATATCAGCTGCTTTCACTTCGTCTTGGTTTGGCAGGGGTGCTCACTTCTTGTGAAGATCTTTTGCGCTCTTGATTTACTTGCGATATGCTTGCGAGAGCGAGCCCTTTTGTAATGTCTTGACCAGAAGGTCTTCTTTGCAACGGATCAATGGTCAAAGAAGCCATCTCTTGTCTGGGTATGTCATCCAATGGATCTAATCGCAAAGCAGCAGCGAAATCAGACCGAGCCGCCAAAAGATGACGACCTCTTTCTTCTGCTCGCTTACTTTCCTCTTGTGGATCTTGCTGGTCTTCTTTCTTCTCCACTAAATCAAATCGACTTACTGTCATTGCCATATTAGGTTCGGCACCACTCAAACCACCGAGTTGCATGAGGGTACCTTTATGTGCTCTACCTCGTCGTATCAATGCTTTCCAACGAAGTTCATTCAAGGTTTCTTGCGAGGCTAGCATTGGTCTGCTTCGTTGGCTTGGTACCAACATCATCTTACCTTCTACCTGTTTTCCTTTGTTGCTTGGCTCGGGGTTGCTCTCCTTTGCAATTTCTAGCTGCATCAACCCTACCGTACAGCAATTTTGCGCTTCATCAAATCTGGAAAGGGGGGAGATGTTCATGAGCATCGTGCGATGGATCGCATTCAAAGAAGTTTAGCTCACCTGTCAATCTTCAAGAGAGCGGCTGCACGGTTGATCGTTACAGTAGCATCATTTGATCCTGCTTTCAATGCCAAGTCATAGAGTTTCTCGGCTTGTACAAATCGACCTAGTTTGAATTCATTATTTGCCATGTATTTGCAATAATCTAAAACATCACTTCGAAAGTCTCTTCCTAGCTGGGAAAGGTTTTCGGCGTCCACAATTGTACTTCGTTGACCTACTGCTAAGGGTCCTCTAGAAAGTCGGATTTTTACAAAGTCATGGTTATCTAAGGTGAGCTTGATGATTGCTGATGAGGGAAGCACTTGTAGTATATTGGTGTCCATTTGCGAAGTTGAACTCCAATTAATTTCCTCGGCCGCTTGTCCTAAGATAATAGAGATTTATGCTCTTGGTAAGCAAAGTATATGTGCAGCTTTATTAAAGTCAATTACTCACGAAAATTTCGATTTAGTATTTCCAAGCTCATCTGGAGTTGATGTCTCCATGAAGAACGCTTCTTTTTAGTTTCTTCCCATGCTGGATCACCTGCTAATGACCCATTACTTCTCTCTTCTACAACGAATGAAAATAATTCAGAATAATCAATTTTTGCAAATTCATCAACTCTCTTTGTTGGATCTGCTTTCATATCTTGAACCAATCTTTGAAATCGTCGATATCGAGTCGAATCTAGGCTCTCATCATCACTAACGCCTACCTATTAGGGCAAAAGTGATATTAGTAAGAAAAATACCTTCTACTGAATCCAAAATAAACTCACTGCCTCGAATTGAGCGGCCACCTGCTCTACTGTATACCCTAAAGCCAAATCGCGAACATCCCCTTCAACACTCTTGAATCCATCCAAAAGTTCTTGCTTGCTTGCAATCATGCATCCAATTTGTTCCGGTGAACAGCCTTCTAAAATTAAATTCTTTATCCTCTCCACACCCAAAACTGCTTCTCTAATCGTGGAGAGGTCCCGTATTGCACTATGAATCACAGCTGAAGAGAATCCAAGAAGAAAAGTTTCTTTGACGCATTCATCCAGAAGTTCAGGCAAGTCGATTGAAAGTGTTGACGAGGAGGAGAGAGCACTAGATGACATGTCTAGAGCTGGGAGAGCTGCTGATGGCGTTGTGAATGATGATGAAGAAGATTGGATACTTGATTGGGAATTTGATCCTTTGTTAACAGGAGTCTCCATCTTGGTCATAATCGATGGTGACATTTGAAAGGGAAGAGGGGTCCGCCTGCAAATATACTGTCCTTTTTTCTATTGTGTAAGCCTACAAGCAGTAGCAAAAAGCTGGAGCAGAGCGCAAAGCTAAAGGATGGTATTAATTGGAAAGGGAAGTAAAAGACAGACCGCTCCCTACGGATGTTTTCTTTTCTTATTTGACAGACGAGAATCAAGGGTAGAGGCAAACAGGTGGTGTGGACATGCGGAGGTCGAAATTGACATATATGCACAGACCAGGCTGGGAAGGAGCTTGGTAGGAAAAAAAAGAAAGAAAAATTTAATTTTTAAAAAAAGGGCCAGCGCTAGTAAAGATTGATTTCTTTGTGCCTTAGTCAGAGAGGGGGTAAAGATAGATAGATGTATTGGCTAATGCGAGATCTATCATTATTATAAGGGGGAAATCCAAAATTGATAAAAACAAGGGTAAATAAAGAAGGAGGGCACCGGAAGAAAATTAGAAAAAGAGAAAAAGTGTAGAGATACGAAACAAGAGATTGAGTATATGTGACGAGAACATGTAGTTGGAGTGATGTGAAGGGAAATATGAAAGAGCTTGAAGGAACACCTTCAAAAGAGGCAAATTAAGAAAAGCAAAAAAAAATAAAAAAAAGGAGAAAGGGAAAAAAATGTGTTACAAAAGGGCGTCACATTTACCACTTGCGCTGAAAGAAAAGAGAGGGTAGTAAGTATCAGGAAATCATTCTTTCCTGCCAAAGTATAACCTCACCTTTGTAAAAGTTTTATTTAAAAGCGCAAGAATTTGATCAACGTCCAATTGAACATACTCGAGATCCAAACTGAAGAATAAAGAGAGAGAGAAAAAGAGAGAGAGAGAGAATGGTTTAGTACCTTGTAGACCCAAAATACCATAATTTGTTATTTGGACTACTCACAGCTGTACACCTTCCTTTTGCTTTTCTAAAATATCATCGAGGGTTAAATCCATTTCCAAAATAGCTCTCTCCCTACCCTTGTAATTAAGAGAAATGACAAAACTACCTGGTTGAGGAGAAGAAATTGCGAAAAAGATGGCAGCTCTTCTCTCAACAGGAACACTACTACTTGCAATTACACCTTCCTTTTCCATTTGAGCATGACTAAATTTAAAAGGTCCTTGGGTATGACCTTTTGTTGGTTTCTTTTCCTTTCCATTCACACTTACAACTCCTACACCTCCAGTTGGTTTATCTTTACCACTTCCACTACTTAATCTAACATTTTGCAAATAGCTCTTGTATGTATCCAATTGACTACGTAAATAATTATTATGTCCTACTATAGTCTTATATACTGATTCCAATGATTTCATTTCTTGCATAACCTTTTCTCGCATATTACCCAAGTGTGCAAGTTCAGATGCAACTTCATCCGTCATTAAACTATATCCATCCCTTCGATCTACTACTTTAAGCTCTTCCAATTCTCTCAACATTTCTTTTACTTTGATACCTTTTCGAACAAGTGTAGCATCCTTTGTTGTAGCTGCTCTTTCTGCAATTTGAGGTAAATTAATTGGTTTCTTTTCTGCCAGTTGTGGAATACTTCGAATAAGCTGAACAAATATTGATTTAGTTTCCATATATAAAATATCATTTTGTGTCACATTATTTTCAGACATGAATGCAGTTGTTAAATCTTGAATTGGTGTTTCCCAACGACTAAAGAGTGGTAAATCCAATGTCCTATTTTCTTTACGAGCCACTTGTCCAGGTGAAGGTCCTAATTCTGCTAGTAAAATTCGAAGGTGGTGCTTATCGTTGGGTGCTAATACATCTAGATGCTGTGAAACAAGCGAGTGAGTATTGTATAATTCATTGAGAGTAATTTGAATTTGTAAATCTTTTTTAGAAAGAGCCATGTATTGATCCATTTCAAGGGTATCATAAAAATCACCAACATCACAAAGTGCATTGAGAAATTGATTAATCCTCGTCTTATTATTCTCCACGAATGGATTTAGTGACATCATATATTGCTCCTTTGCGTAGCTGGGTTTATTGGCCAAATTTTGAAGCATCTTTGCAATCAAAGTAAGTGTACGTCGAGGGTGTTTTGCAGGTGGTCCATCGACTAACATATAAGCTTGAGGAGTCACAATGGCTGGATTGATAAAACGTAAAAAAAAGAAACCTCCAATTAAACTACAAATGGCAAAATCAGTAGCATCAGGATACTTTCTCTTTGTAAGACTTCGAATTTGTTTACAAATCCATCGAATACCATAAGGTACAGTATCAATTGAATCTATAATAGTTGATAGGAATGTATTGGCAATTTCCATCAACATTGTTAATCGAGGTGCAATTATTGCTTGAACGTCTGCATTGTCTTGTGCAACTTCAGGTGGGACACCTTTCGGTAGATTGGCAGGAAGTGAACCAGTATCTTCTTCAATTTGACTAATCATCTGCTCGTATACCTTGAGAGGATTTACTTCAAGATTTAAGTCTTTGTGTTCAATCAATGAATTAATTCTTTCAGCCAAGACGTCCTTGAGAAAACTCTGACCAGGTCCTCTTCGTGTGTAGGTGGTCATCATTCTAGAGACTGGCGTATTGGCACGAAGTAAAGATCCAAAATCGGTTGCAGTTTCAAATTGAGCAGACAAGACGGACTGGTATATTAAAGGTTAGGGATCAAGCAACAAAATCTAGCTTTGCCTCTTTCTTCTCCTTTATACTCACCTGGAACATGGTCAGTAACAGATGCTCTTCTCGACTCTCGTATTGGTTACCATAGAGTGTGAACATAACTGTCTGTAGTAATGTATCAATTTCAGCCAAACTGACTAATCGACATAGTGCTGCAATGTGCCTTGGCTCAGATTGAAGTAGGAAAAACAAATTGCCGTACTGCTGCATCTTTCGATCATCGAGTGCTGTTCCTACAATTGATTCAGTATCTTCCAATGTACTAGCCACTTCCGATTGCTGCGAAAGAAGAAAGACGAATAAGCAAATTTTCAAGCTCAGTATAATACTTTGCTTAATCCTCACCTCATCAAGCGCCATTCGGTTTGCTATCAGTAGAGCTATACGACTGTCCAAATATCTTACATCTCTCTCTAGAACAAAATTCTTCTTTGATTGAGCAGAGATTCGACCTTTGAGCTCCCTCAGTCTCTTCTGGGCTATTCATAATAAAAAAAAATGTCGCTCAGCATGCGAAAATTTAATTATCACCAATCCTTTCACTTTTACTTCCACGCACCTCTAGCTAGATCATCTTCAACTTCCACATCTTGCTCAGCTGCCATACTGTACAAAGCCGTTACACTATATCGATTAGTATTCCGATTACTAAGGCTTGCTGCCGTTAGCCTTTTATTGACCATCATTCCACTCCTATCCCTCCCGCTACCCTCTCCACCATTACCTCCAGGACTATTTGGTGATGACGGAAATGCTCCGTTGGAGCTCATGCCACTGTCATACATTGTCGTCATCTTCTTCCTTACAAAGACACGCTTTCGTAATTATTACAATACTGGCTTTGAGGTATTGGTTTGATGCCTATGCGTGCAAAGATTTTCGGGTCAGTATATAGTCCAATTGCTGGCCATTCATAGTTGGCTTGACAAAGCAATGGTCTATACAACAAACAGGTATGTAGACTCACTAATACTGACGTGCGCTCTCTTTCTGCGCCTTTCTTCCTATCTGTTTCACCAATGTATGCTGATTTTCTTACTTTGGCGAAGATACCGGTAGACTGTCACAAATTTCTCAAATACCACCACGCCGCAGTTGGAAGCAGGAAGGAATGTCAATCACTGCCACTTGAAGTGACTCGCTGCTGCTATTGTAAACCTGCTCGTGTGATAATGAGACTCTTTTTCGAGGGTGCAGATGACGCTTGCGAGATTGGCAAAGGCGAAATAAAGGGTGAGAGCTCAACAGTAAGGGCGGTGGTGATTTCTGATCAGATCAGGAATTCGAAAAAAAAGGCAAGAGATTGACAGTATCAGAGCACAAGACCTGAGCTACAAGGAGGAAGCCGCTAAAAAAAGGATGGGGAAATCAGGAAGGACAGAATTACAGTACTTGTCAGAGAGGGGAATTAAAGGAGAGTGCGGACCGGTTCTCTATTTTTTTTTTTTTTTCCCCTCTGCGTTCAACTAAGACAAGACTATCTCAACGCCAACAAAGAGTGATCATCTTGTAATCAAATTTCCTGCAGGGGATATTAGACTTTTACTTTTTATTTTTTCTTTCGTGTAAAAGAGAGCAATAGCCATGTGTCCTTTTTCTATTTGACTCAAGATAGTTTATAGGGGGGGAGAGGAGGGATAAATTAGAAATTATTCTAGAGAAGGCTAAAATAGAGTTGGACGGAAAAGACGCTAGTGATTGATTATGTCTTTCGTTGTCTCGGTTACGCCCTTCCAACGAATAAATTCGCCACGTTTGGGAGAAGATGGGCCCGTGCAGAAAAGTAAGCTCACCATGATCACAACAAAGGGGAAAACATTCTCTTTTTCCTGACTCTTTTTTCCTCAAACTTAATTGAATATGGCAGGAAACAGAGATTCTCCCCATTGTGAGAAATACAATATGCTGCTTAGACTCCCTCTTTCTTTCTCTTGCAACACACTTTCTTTGCCGCACAGGACTTCCGCGTCATCATCGTTGATACATCACATCCATTGGGTCAATAATAAATTCGGAAATTTTACCACCTAAGTAAGCGTACCTATTCATAGACGGTCTTCAACATCCACAGGTGAAACAAGATCAGGGAGAGTAAGAAGAGAATCTCCAGGCTAAGTAGTCACCTTTCCTTTTTCTTTGACTTTGTCCACCACCTTTTCGTTTCTCCTTCCTCTTTCCCTTCCCCACCCCCCCTTTTTTTCTTTTTTCTCCTCTTTCTCTCGTCCCTTCAACTGGTTTGGAGGTGACTTTTATTCCATATTCACACACTAGGACCAACAAAGAGATCCCCAGGTGGGACATTCGGCGGTATGACTCGGTTGTCAACAGGTGGTGGTGGCAGCAGACATGGAACAAGGAAACTGGTTGGCTTGTGCGGCCTTGCCATGTTGGTCTCAAGTCAAATGGTATCTGGTATGCCATTTGATCAACCATCAAGAAATGTGAGCGCTCTACAGGTTCATACTCCTCAAGATCTTCAAGACTACATTACAAGTTTGCTTTCTCAATCTCGAAAACAACAAGATCAAGCTAGGGGTTTCGAGAGCATTCATCCCCTCAATCGTCGTGGTTGGGGAGGTGCAATAGATAGAGATGACTTGAATAAGCATGAGAAACGAGCTATCTCTGTAGTGACAGTAGATGCTTCAGCCACGCCAGTAGCAGCAGCAGCAGCAGCAGCAGCAAGTACGGCAGATGCGACATCTATAGCAGCTTCAACACCTGCAGCAACTATCTCATCTCTTGCATCCACCTCGGCTGCACCTGTGCCATCTGCAGTAGTAAGCGCAACAGCGACATTAGCATCAACCACATCTTTGCCAGTTGTGACTCCATATTCTAGCATCACATCAGCTCTAAAGAGCAAGTCTACTGCCAGCAGTACTGCTTCAAGCACTTCTACGCCTAAATCTGGAATTGCTGGATTCTTTAGCCCACAGAACAAGCTCTTCCCTGTAGCAATAATCGTCATTATCGCCATTTGTGTTGGTGCTCTGCTCATTGTGATTGCAATTGGAAAGACCGTCTCTCATGCCAACATGACAGAAGAAGAAAAAGCTGGTGAATATGGTGATTACTTTAAAAAATCTGGGAAAAAGGATGGTGGTGTTGCTATTAGAGGAGCTCGTTCAATCAAGAGAGCATTTACAAAGAAGAAATTAGGCAGCTTTGCAAGACGTAATCAAGAAGGAAGTGTTTTGATTGACGTCGGTGACGAAGTTTATGCCGTGACAGCTGAAGTAGCTCGAGAATATGAACGAGAGAGAAGTAATATGGGTGGTAGTAGTGGTGGTAGTCGACTTACAAGTTCAAGTAGTACAAATAATCTCCGTCAAGCTCTCAAGAATGCTGAAATGATTGTAGCAGCCAATGATACAAGAAATGGTGCCGCTCAAGTCGTACCCCAAGGTTTTGACATTCACACATGGCGAGCAACTGCTGCTTTACCTGGTATTTCAAAGGTAGCAGAGACTGACGATGATGAATTTGCACTTAATCGTAGCATCAGTCAGCGCTTGACTGATGGTATTCGAGCTTTCCGAGGTAAACCAGTCAATGATAGGTTGGATAGTAGACGAGCTGGAGCTTTTTCGTTTGATTCTGAAAAGCAAGATTTGAATGGATTGAGACAAGCAGAAGTACCTGCAACTGCTTATGTACCGGTCATTACTCGTGGTGCCAAAGGATGGGATATTAGTCCTCAAAAGGAGACTCAAATTGACAACAACTTACGTCCTCTGCAATCGAAGAGTATTGAATCTTCTAGACCACTATCCCATGAAAGGCATACACTTACTGATGGACCTGTACGAGCAAAAACGATGAAAAAGGTGGAAGAATCTTCGAGCCATAAATCTGATCGTAGACCCAAGTCTATACTCATAAAGAGAGATGACTTGGAAACAGGCCCTTCCAGAAATCGTAAAATAACTGCTACAGGTGAAAATGTCTTGCCATACAAGGATCTTCAGAGAAACAAGACGACTAGTAGATCTCAACATAATAATCGTCAAAGCACCAGTACTTCATTTGCTTCACCAAAGATGCTTCAAGGTCGTACTCTTGGTGGTGAATTTGGATCTTGTCCCATCATCATGAAGCCTGCCAAACCTGATGCAGCTATTGGTATTTCTCAATCTACTGGAACTAACGACCCTCATACTAGAGATCTCTTTCGACCGCTACCCTTACCACCTGCATTCAGCCCTTTGAATTGATTGCTGAATCTTTCCCCGTTTTGATCCTCGTTTTTCTTGCTATATTACCCTACCTCAATGCATCTGTGCCACTCTTTACTACGCATTCACTCGCTCCTAATTCTGACAATTTATTGTGGTTGTAGTACATTCATTGAATTTTGGTAGCTTACTGTACAGTTTGATACCCATCTCACTCTCGTTTTAGTCTTGAAAAATGGAATATGGTGGAGTTGATTCTAGAACCGACTGATATTTCTGTGTGTGTGCTGTTTCATTTATTATGAATTATTGTGGATTCTTTCAGCAATATTGTCATCTAGGTATCTTTCGAAGTCAACGTAGTTCCTGACTGAGGAGAATCTCGTCTTTCACTTCCGCTCGAACCATGCGTTTCGTATCAATGCGAAGATCTTCTTTCAATTTGACCAACTCTGCTCGCATATCTTGTTTCAATCGCTCGATTATTTTGTCCATCTGATTTTGAGTGACATAATCTCCCAACTCACGTTTGGAGGGGCTAGCATTACTCGCTGAATTATCATTTGTCGAAACAGCAAGTTGATCAAGTCGTCTGGGAGGCTGACTGAATTTGAGTCCACTCTCTTCGATGACGGAAAGCATAGCATCATCTTCTTCCGGAAAATTATTGGAGGATGGTCGAAGTTCCATATCAACCCGGGTACCATCCTCTTTGTCACTCTCAGGTTCATCTGATATGCGCTTTCTAGTCATCGATGGTTCACTGTCAGTGCTGACTTCCGCAGCATTTCCATCCATAGTGGGGCGAATTGTCTCGTCTGCATCATCATGTATACCACCATCGTTTGTATTGACACCCTTGCTCTTGCCATCCTCGTCGTCGTTATTCTCATTACTGACTTCGCTCTTTTTGCTTCCATCCTTCTTGCCTTCCAGTAAATTGCCTCGGAAGTTCAAAGTTTCGTGAAATTCTTCCTCTTCACTTTCGTTCGAAACCTCTGGCTGCGCTGAGTTTTCCCGCTTTTTTAATGTCTTTTGCAGTGCTGCTGGCCTTGAATCACTAGTAGGCTTCGGTTTAAGGGTATTCTTTCTCTCTTCAATATCTTTACTTTTGCTGGCTTGCGCCAGCATCTGATTCAGCGGCTTGAAAGAAGACAATGTATGAGTGTGAGGGGTAGTCGGCTGTAATTTTAAACGCTTCTTGCCTCTCGAGCATTTTGCTGTATTGCTTCTTTTGGATGACGACTTTGAGGATAGCTCAGATTGATTCTCCTCCTCACCATCAGACATTACTTGATTTTTCCTTACTAAAAGTTTATCACTTCTGTACGTAGCAGCACTCGTCTCTCCTTGCGATTCTTTGCTCCCTTCATTTGCTGACGCTTCGACTTTCCCGTTATCTTTGTGAACCTCTTCTTCGCTATCGCTGATTACGACGGGCTCCCTCGACGCTTGTAAATTGCTCTGAGAGAGTCGAAGGGATGCAGATCTTCTATTCTCTCCCTTTTTGAGTACTGTACTTTGAATCGCGCTAGGCTGACCCTTTCTGCGTGCAGCAAGAGCTTTTTAGCAGTGAGCAACATAGAGCATTTAAGACACCTTTCAGCACTTACTTTGTAGATGAGCGCTTAGTGGAAGCAAAGAGCGGATACTTTAGCTGCGTTGGCACTTCGGCAGGCGAGCCCTCGGAGGTATTTCTCTCGCTGCTCGTTGACATTTTCTTGTTGACAGACCTTGGCACGCTCAGTATCCATCGAGCAAAGAGATAGTTGAAAAGGAAGTAGAAACTTGAGAGTGAAACTTGCAATTGTTGATGTTACACGCTCCGTGCGAGAGAACACACACACGCAACAAAATAGGTCGCGAACTCACAAGAAATTTTTTGTCTCATTTAAAAAGATGGGAGACGCGACAAGAAGGGCATCACGAGCTCTAATTTGATGAATTTTTCTTTTTCTTTTTTTGCAGATTGGAAGGGAAAGCAAATCTGATTGACAACGATAGCAGCGACGAAAAGAAGAATGCTAGTAATCAGGTAGCAGCAAAAAATGTTCAGTCTGGCAATCATAGATGACACCATCAAACTGGAAGCTGCACAGTTAGGATCTGACACAGTCACTGCTTTGACATACAACATCAATGCAAAGTTTTCAAATCGTATTTTACCAAATGTGGGCCTTTGCATATCTCACTTTGATTATTTGGAAATTTCAGAAGGTCATCTTCGAAATGGAGATGGATGTACATTTTACAAGGTCACATTTCGATTAACTATATTTCGACCTTTTAAAGGGGAAGTATTGGTTGGCAAAGTAAAATCTTGTGATGAAGATGGAATTCGAATTACTTTGGGTTTCTTTGATGATATACATGTTTCTGGCGACGCTTTATCATCACCATCGGCTTACGATCATTCAAAGGCAGAATGGTTTGTACTCTATCAACCAGAAGATGAAACTGTGCGAAATGATCCTCTCTTGAGTACTGAAGAGGAGAGACTTTACATTGAAAAGAATGAAACCGTTCGCTTCTTGGTTGATGGAGATGAATTCAATGAACCAGAACCACCAGGTCCAAGTACTTGGGGCAAGAATGCAATCAACTCTACCAATACAATAGGAACATCAGAGATCAAGGAGGTGGAATCTGCTACGAGGATAGCGCCATATAGGATTAAGGTGAGTCAATGTGATGAAGAGGAAAGTGCCTGTGTCTGACATTGAAGTTTATGTATCAACTCAGGCATCTATGAATTTTACTGGCCTTGGTATGGTGGATTGGTGGAAGGATCCTCCGCGGGAGGAAGCCTACGAATGAAGAAGAAAGACATTGTAATACTACCCTCCCATCATCTTTAGAATTCAAAATTTACTGTTTATTTTCTTAGTGTTTTTGGTCCAATCGTCTTCTAATTTCGGAAATTTTTCTCAATTGGTAAAGTGGAGAAGAAAGTATACGCACGCCTAACATCGTCTATTTTGCTTTCACCTTCTCATCATCGCCCAGCAGCAGCAGCAGCAACAACAACAACAACAACAACAACAATTACAACAATTAACAACATGCCGAGAGATGAGGAAACTGTCGCGTCAGCATCTACTTTAAAAAAGAATATATCCTCTGTACCAATCGAAGAGTCATCTTTCACGTCCTTTTCAGATCTAGGCGCTGCCATACCAGTTTCAGATGGAGAAGACATCCATTCAAGTGGAAGAGGTGATGGCAATGCTTCGCTGCTATCGCTCTCCGGAATCAGATTATTATTACATCCATCATCTCATTTAGTAGACATTTCAGAGAGGACACCTCTTCTACAATCTGAGCCTAGGACGAGACGAAAGATGCGACGGAAGCGCTATGTTGGTGGTGAAGATGCACTTGCCTCGATAGACACACGTACTGATACTGAAGCTGAAGGGCCAACACTGGCATTCTGCAGACATTGTGAAGCTCAAGAAACACCAATATCAGCAGTAAAGTTGGCAATACTATCACACATACTATTTGCCATAATGAGTCTTATAGCAGAAGTTTTGGCGAGAGATGCAGACGATCATCGTATGAGCGAAATGCAAATCTTGACAATTCAATCAGGAGCAATATGTCTCGCAAGCTTTACTGTCCTTTTTGTTTCCAAAACCGAGTATGCGTGAGTAGACAAAGAAGAAAGAAATGTGACATAATGTTTTCTCTGTGTCTTTATACCTTTAAAACGCTTTCTCGACAGCTTCCTAGGTCCACCAGGATTGAGAATTTGGATTTGGAGTCGAGCAGTTTGTGCGGCCATATCTACTGTACTATTTGCTATTGCTGCTCAGACGGTACCAATCATGAATCTGGTCATGATCGTCTACCTCTCTCGTGAGTGGTAGTAATCTTGTCATTGTACTTCAAAAATTTTTTGACTTTTTTCTTCTTATGAAACCATCTATCATTGATTGATCAGCAATCGTATTCAATCTTCTGTCGGCACTCTTTCTCTCTTCGCCGCTACCATTTCGGGCTCAAATTGTATCCATTTCACTCTTGTTGGGTCTGGGTCTTCTTATACAACCTACGCTACTGTTTCCCGACAATGAAGAATACCTTACTGTCCCTGCCTCACCTGTCGATATACCACCAATTGGCGACTATACACTTGAGCTTCCCATTTCACTGGCCTACGTTGCAGCATGTATATCGACATTATTTATGACAATATCACTGGGTCTACTCAGTCGAGCAGTCAAGATTAGCATTTATCATATAATTGCTTCCACATCTCTCTTGACTGCTATTATTAGCATTACTCTTTACTTTTGGAGATCTGAAAAAAGTCAAATTGGCTTTATTCTTCCTTCAAGTAAACATGGCTTGCTACTTTTTGCTATCATTTTAATTTCTTTTTTTGCTCAATTACTTCAAGCTTTGTCCTACCAGAGGAAATCACCTCGACAAGTTTCTTTAGTCAGCTTTATACAACCAATCTTCTCAACTGGACTTCAAACAATATTTCTAGATCGAACAATTGACGTCTTACCAATGGCCGGTAGCATGTTGATCGCAGCAAACATGTAAGAATTCTATTCATTGTAGATTTTGTCTTAGAGAAAGTTTGGCTGACATTTACTTACTTTACAGTGCTTGGATCACAAATCCCCTCTCGGATGAGGAAGAAGATGAAGTGTGGTAAAATACGTTATCAATCATTCCAAAAAAAATCTCTGTACAGTTCTGTAATTTAAGACATAATGCTTGCTACACACTGAGAAAATAGTATTTAAATTAATAATAATGATTTATAAAACGTAATAGCGACTTGCAATATGGAGAAAAAGAAAGTAAGTGTACAAGATTTAATGCTCTTTTAAAAATTGACCATTGTAGTGTCGCCTACACTCTCTTCTGTTGGTGTAGATGGCATTGCAGCATTTATTTGCCTATTCCAGGTAGGTAATTCTCTGCTAAACGTTCGCTTATGCTTGTTTCTTCTTTCTGCAGCACTCTGTCGATGTACACCAAATGCACCAGTAATGCTTCCATCGGCAGCAAGTAGCGTAGAAGTACCAGAGCCACTACTACCACTACTTGATGTTGTGGTGCTTAGAGAAGGTGAGATGACAAGACCTCGGTGGAGTGTCCGCTTGAAAGGTAGTGAAAGTCTATCGGTAGGTAAAGATTCCATTGTAACCTCTGCCATTGTTTCTTCTTGAACCTCTTGCATTACAGGCAAGGTTACTATAGCGGGAGCTTTTATTTGATCAACCTGCTCTTTTAAAGCTTGCTCTGCTACACTCTTTGTGCTGGTGGCGAGAGTCAAGGATGGAGTCGGTCTCTTTCTTCTTGCACCAAGTCCTGTTCCACTGGCTCCTCCTTCAGCTCCATCTAGAGGTAGAGGTTTAAGTCCAAGTGATTGCTTTTCCGTTGCTAACCTGGTACCTTCCTTTAGGCGCTCCTCTCTTTCTCTTTCTTCCTCTTCTCTTTCCTTTTTCTCCTCATCCATCCTCATCTTGGTCCAATCTTCTTCATTCATGGCCTCATTACCCCATTTCTTCTTTTCAACTTCGATGATTGGTCCTGGGATATTAGAAGACTCGGATTGCGACAACCTTGCCATAGCTGCAATTGTTGCAATTTGCCTTGACAAGTACCTTTCCCATTCAACAAGTTGATAAATTAGGCTGCAATTGGGTGAAATGCTAGAAGATAGATCTTTTACCATTTCATAACAATCATGCATTCCCGTCAATTTTTGAGTTTCAGAATAGTGATAATTATAAGCTGCTGCTTGCATGACAAATGCAATTACCATTGTGGCACTTCTACTAACTCCACATTGACAATGAACTAATATTCCCCCATTTCCAGTCTTTTGACTTGCAGCTGAAATAGGTGAAGAATCTATAAATTGACCTGAAGTTAGATCAATTCCCAATGCATCAGCAATGATCGAACAACCAGTGACGAAACCGCCTGCGCTTGTACCGGCTAAATCTGTCTCATCGTGAGTCCATGGCAACTTGATATAGCGCAAAGCTCGTCGTCTTCCTGTTTGAGGACTGGGTGGGACATTCAAGGCAATGGCATTGTGAGGTAGAGCAATCGTATAAGAGCCACTTGAAGAAGAAGAAGAAGAGGCTTCAGTACTCGTAGTTGTAGCAATAGAACGAAGGCTGCGATCTCCACCACTGGAAGGTGTATTGATTGACATGTTGGCAGGTGAATAAGAATTATCACTGATGGGGCCTCGAGAGATAGTCAAATCAGTGGGAAGACGGGAGATGGGAGAAGGTGGTGAAGAACCAGGAGTATTATTAGTAGACAATCTGGAAGAAGCAGAATCATTTGCTAACTCTTCTTCTTCTTCATCAGTTGCTGAATGTACTTCTTCTGTACTGGTACGCAAGGTGGAAAATTGAGAGCTGAGATTGGGTGTTGAAGTGGTATTGCGAAGGTAGAATGAGGATATTGTTGAAGATTTGCTAGTGGTTATTGCTGCTGTTGAGAGAGATGGGGTCATTCCAACCGGTAATGGTGGGTGTATCAAAGTCATTGGTGTAAAGAATTTGTCTCGAGCTGCCGTCTTGGGAGGTGATCGATCAAAAGACAGTCCTAATTTAATACCTTGATGAGTTGAAGAAGTGGGTGTAACGACATTTTCATTCAACGTCAACGATTTTTGCAAACCTTTGCTAAGACTGGCTGGACCGAGAAAGTCCAACGGCTCACTTGATGTTCCGGTCTGAAAGGGTAATGTTGTCTCTTTTGCCACATTTAAAATAGTAGTAATGCCAAGCCTATCAAGAGATTCATCATCCCTAGCATTGAACTCATCACCAAGATACAGGCCAGGCAATACCTCGACTGGACCAGATGCATACACTGAACGAGCATGCTGTAAAGAAGATCCATTTCCTGATAAAATGTGCTCCGATGGATCTTGCCAGACTGGTGGAGGATTTTTACCTGAAAGGGGATTCTGAGATGAAAATCGAGACGCTTGATCAGGAATAGAAAGAGATGGTAATTTGGTACTGCGAATAGAAAAGGAGAAAGTCAGCAACAGGTAGCGTAATCTATAGACAGACTATTATTTCAACTAACACTCTCAAACCGAATGGCATGCTAGGTCGTCTTCTTGGTGTGCCTCGCAAAGTAGCACGCAACTGTTCTTTATTCTGTTCATCTTCTCGAGCACCATTGTTTGGATGAGAATGTAGTAGTGGCGAGGATGGAACTGATCTACTTCCATGACCAGAATTATCTTTGACTTGAAGTAGAGTCGAACCAGCAGAGGTTTCATTTTGCGGTAAGGATGGTAGCACGAGTTTTGCCGGTTTCTTTCGAATTCGTGAACCTAATTTTGATGGTGAAGTGTTCAAGGCAGGTGCTGACTCTGCTGTCAATTGTAAGCGAGATGGTCCAGCAATATCCTTCACTGCAGATGAACCAGCATCCATGGTATCTTTACGCGTGGAGTGTTGCTGCAAGGTAAATTGACTAGCCATTGGAGCCATTGTATTCAAGTGAGGAACCGGCGATGGAGTCGATGGTGCAAGGGAAAAATCTTTTTCAGTCCGTAAGAACACAGATTGTACGCTGGATCGTCGATATGATTCATGAGGTGATTCTTCCTGTAGAGAGGAGGACAATGGTGACATGAGTGTGTCTTCAAAAACATCCTCTTTGATAGGATCCTTGGCCTCCATCGTAAAGGCGTCGTTTCGAAGGAGAAAGCGACGTCGCTTACGAGCAGTAGGAAACCCTTCCTCGTCCAATAATAAGCTTCTTGGTACCTTTAAGCAAGTCGAATATGAGCTGGCGGTAAGGCTGAATATGTTTGATGGTGTAGTAATAGTTTGTTGATCAAATGTGATGGTTATAGAAGGCGTCAATGATGTACTCCGTTCAAGCATCGAATATTATCGTAGTAAAGTCGTAAAAAGTAGGTGCTATAAAGATGGCAAGCTATAACAGCAAGAGTCAGTAAAAGTTCTGCTATAAAGAAGTTTTTGAGCAAAGAGCAAAATGATGTTGACTAAAGGATTCTCTCATCATAATTCAAATTCGCTCATCATTCTATTTAATCCACCCAACCCAACCCAACCCAACCCAACCCGACTCACGTCTACCTTCGGCGTAGTCTTCGGCTTTCGCAAACCACTTACCCTATTGTCTTCTGATTACGCCCAACGATAAAAGAGTGGATAAAGTCCGACCGATGTGACTTTAAGTATGAGAATGAACGAAGAGTAAGATTCCTGTGCTGATGAAAGTAATGCCTCTCCCTCCCTCTTTTTGTTGCCAACCTCCAAGTTATGGCTATTGGTCCCGGATTAATAAATTACAATTTCTCTCAATCACTATTACTCGAAACAATGACCCTACTCTTTTTTGTTTGTTTTTTTTTTGTTCTCTTTGTCCTGGAGATTGATAAGAATTGAGGAGAACAAAAAGGAATTTTTTTTTTTAAAATATTTTTGGTGGATGAGGAGAGTAAAAATCCTAGGGTTTGTGCGCGCTCACCCCGCCCAAAACAAAATATATTCAATAGCAATATTTAGTAAATTGCTATAATTAGTACTCCTTGGGCGCAATGAGGGATTAGAGGAGGAGTTGGCGAATAGATTATGGGCGTAGCAAGGTTGCCGGACTGAGTAGATCAAGGAATACTGGAGTACAGAGCAATGTAGGAACTTGTTGTAATGAATTTTCTCCTTTATATCTCCTGTTCCTCTTGTTGATTATTATTGCACGACTGTACTGGGTGATGATGCCAAGACCTCCCTCTCTCGCCTTGCGTCGCTGTAGTCGGTGCTTGCCGCTGCCTTTTGACTGACTCTCTTAGAGTGAAGTGAAGAAGGAGGTATAGAGACTCTGTATACCTTGCTTTGATGCCATCCCATTGACTGGCGACCGAAGAGGAAGGAACAAACGGGTAAAAAAGAAAGATAGAACCAATTAAGAGACAAAAGAGGCGGGCAGATCTCACAATTCTCTCACTGGGAAAGCGAGCAAAGCAGCACACAAGTCTTAGAAAATTCCGAAGGCCCTGCACAGTGGCGTTTTGGGGGGCTACTACTCCAACGTGTGTTCTTTTCTTATCGATTTATATTTTCATTTTTGCCTTTATTTTTATTTGAACTTTTATTTGAAATTTACTTTTTTCCATTTTTTTATTCGACTCCGCTGCAAATTATATTTGTCAACTTAAAAAATTGTTATAGTCGTGGCGCAATATTCGATTATATTATTTACTCTCTTGATGCATATTTTTATTTTTATTTTTTTTTCTTAATTTGTTTTTTCAGAATAAAAACAAATTGGGATGACAACGCCCAACTGTGTACTGTGTATTACGCTAGCCGCCGTCCATCCGGTGTACTGCTTACTACCCCAAATCGAGACATTAAAGTTTAATTTGAGTAAGTTTCAATGGCTCACAATAGTAATCGTTCACTCTATGGAGATCACTCAAAGAAACTCTAAATGCCGCTTCTGTCTATCTATATTTTCCTTTTTCTTTGGCTTATGTATATTTTTCTTAACATCGTGGAGCGCCGCCTTTTTTTTTTTTTTTTTTTTTTTTTTTTTCCATCTGTATCCATTTACAGAGATCCATTATTAAATTTTTTCTATCTAGCACAAGTACAAATTTACAAGGAATAGCTTGACAAGTGATATCCTTTGTATAATTTAGACGCCTGCCATAACTTTTAGTTGAGCCAATTCTCTCCTTCCTGAAGCTTTACAGAGCCTGAAGAGGAGTGAATGCAATGTAAGTCACTGGACAAGGTGGTAATTAGTATGCTTGCCCCTACTCACTTATAGAAACGACTTGAAGAGTTAGTCAAGAGTACCTTTGGAGAGTCGAATTCCACCACTTTACCATCATCTGCCAGAAAGGAGAAAGGGAAGGAAAAGACGCATTTCAATTAGCAATTGAAAAGTACCATTTGCTCCCTACTTTGACAAACTCACCCATTACAATTACATAGTCGTAGTCAATAATAGATCGAAGTCGATGTGCAATAGTGAGAATCGTCGACGTTTTAAATGCTTCTCGAATCGTTTTTGAAATGAGTTGATCAGTTTCAAAATCAACTGAGCTAGTTGCTTCATCAAAAATAATAAACTTAGATCGTCTTAATACCGCTCTAGCCAAACACAAAAGTTGTTTTTCACCATTTGATAGGTTGCTACCACCTTCTGAAATGTTATATTGAAGATCAGTAAAGTTGTTTGATGAAATTGTCTCATCATTTCCTCTTGAAATTGACATTCCTTCATTCTGAATCAATTGAACATCAAATAGTGCTTTTCTTACTTCTACATCACTATATTCTCCCAATACATCTACAGAAGATCGTAATGGACCAGAAAGGATAATAGGATCTTGTGGTACAATTTGCATTCTTGATCGAAGGTCTTTTAGAGAAACATTTTGAATATCCAATCCGTCGATAGTAATAGAACCAAAACTAATTTCAACAAATCGAAAAAAAGAAGAAGCTAATGTTGATTTACCACAACCAGTCGGACCAACTACTCCTACTTTGGAACCTGCAGGAATAGTAAAAGAGATACCTTTAAGAACATCTGGTAAATTACTTGCATATCTTACTCGTAAATCTTTTACTTGAACACTTCCTGCACTTGGCCATGCCGCTGGTACTTTTTCAAACTTTACTTTTTCATCTTCTTCTGGCTCTATCTTGGTATACTCTACTATTCTCTCCACCGAAACCAACTTTTGCTCCACATTTGTATAAGATCGAAGGAGGAAAAGAAGATAAATGTGCGAATTTACAAGAAAACTAAAGACGAATCCTGCTTTTGCCGCACCAATACTTGGATTTAATAAAATGACAATGGCGGCCGATAGAATTAAAAAGAAGCTTAGGGTATTGAAACATTGTTCGAACCAACATCGGACTTCATTATTCCAATAGGCGAAAGTTGCATTTAAATCAATTCGATCAATTAAAGATTGAAAAAAGTATTGAGAAGCACCAAAGGCTCGAATCACTGTCACTCCATTAACACCATCGGAAAAGACTCCAAGTATTGGTGATCTTGTTGTTGAATAAAGTCTTTTCATATCTCTAGCAGCCATAATATATAATCGACCAATACCAACATAAATTGGTACCATTAATACAAAGACGGCAATAAATGTCCAACCACCACCTGAAGCTACTGCCAAGATATTAACAATAACAGTAATAAGTCGATCTGCAACTTCTTTGAATGCATCTGCAGTTTCAGAATCAGATTCTTCTGTATCATAACCAAACCGATTAAGTAAACGACCTCTTGAAACTGTGTCATGAAATCGAAGTGGTGCTCGCATAATACAATTTAACATTGCCATGAAAAGTTTTTGACTAGCTTGAAGACTACCATAGTATAAGAGAATTGTTTTAAGAGTCTCTAAAATAAGACTTATAGCCCAAAGAATAGCCCAATATGCTAACCACCACTTATCGGAATGTTTGCGTTCATCACTTATAACATCAGATGACCAATATTGTAGCCATCTGGTGGTCAAAATGGTGAAAGCATTAGTAATTATAAAGATAATGACAAAAAATGTTGCATAACGAATCCCACCGGCAGCTGAAATATACTGAGCATAAATGGCAAAATTAACAGCACCTTTTGCTCGCTCTTCTACTCCTACCAATTTTCTTGGTGTTCCTAATTTGACATTCTTGACAAGATCAGTAGTATCAATTGTAGAATCTCCAGACTCTAAATCAACTGGTACGAGATCAGTAGCTGCTGTGCTAGGTGATGGTGGTGCAGTGGTGTCTGGAGTGACATCTTCACTAGCACTTAAATCTATAATCTCTTCTTCTTTACTACTTTTGTTTTTAATCTCTCCTTCATCTTGATCTTCAATTAGTCCACTATATAGGTCTGAATTTAAAAAATCCATTGGGTTGCCCTGATATTTCACCTGCCCATACTCCAACATGATTATCTTTTCAGCACTTTGACCCACCAATTGAACTTGATGAGTGACTAAAATGACTGTGCGATTCAAAAACAGTGGTCCACGTAAAAGATTACGATGTATGTGATCTGCAGTATGAGCATCAACAGCTGACAAGCAATCATCAAGTAAGACTGTTGCCCCTCTACCATATACTGCTCTTGCCAATGTTACCCGAATCTTTTGACCACCACTTAAACCTATTCCATTCTCTCCAATCTCTGTTTCATCCCCATCTTCAAGCAATTTGAGATCTGGTACTAATCCACATGCATCTAAGGTGGCTTGATACCTTTCCTTCAATAGTGGTAGACCAAACAAGATATTATTTTTAAGACTGGCGTTGGTGAGAAATGCAGATTGAGGAACATAGGTGCACTGATCTTTTTGAAGCCAATTAGTTTCTGTCAATTTGGATTCATCACCAGATCCAATAAAGCTAGGTAGAGATCGAGGGCAAGAAACCACTCCTTGTACCACTTCTGCCTCTCCTAGTAGAGCTCGCAATAACAATGTCTTTCCAGAACCTAATCTTCCTACTACCAAATTAAGTGCATTGGGTGTGAATTCAATATTGACATCCGAAAGATAAAAGGAAGCTTCTGCTCGACTGGGAGGAACAGAAGGTGTGTCTGATTTGTCCTTTTCTTTCTTTAATGTATGCCAATGAACAAATGCATGCCGAAGATAGATCTGGTCATTTGCGCATCTATCACTGCCTCCTTCTGGTATCTCTACTTCTTCACTCTCGAGGTATTGCTGAATACGCTGTATAGAAACAAGAGATTGAATTAATTGTCCAAGACCTTCAGGGATGTGACTTTAGAAAGCGTCTGCTCAGTCAGCACTTGTTTTCATTGTCCTCTTTGGCGTTTAAAAAAAAAGGGAAACTCACGTCAAGGCAAAACGCATTTCTTCTAACACCGACATGGCAGTGAAAGCAACAGAAGGCGTTAGCGTTTTCTTTTCTACCAATGTAAACCAAGCATATGAAACGAGAATGACAAGTATCGGGCTAAGATTAAAGATGAAACTTTGGACGGTTTCCAAGATGAACAAGTAGGTTTGATATTTTAGTTCATCATCTCGAACAAGCTTGACTCGTGAACAAGTTTGAGGTTCCCAAGCATTAAATTTGATCATACGAATAGCTTGAAAAACTTCATTTAAAAGTGTAACTTTACGATCTCGAGCTGCTTGCTGTGAACCTTGAAAGCGATTGAATAATTTTCCAAGATAAAAGATGATTGGTTGCATGAGAATCGAAGCACCTAAGCCAATTACAGCACCCCATCCGAGTAATTTTATGGCAAAGAAACCTCCAGTAATAATCTCCACTGGGGCCATACTAAAAGATATGAGGTAGATGACATTAGATACACGTTCAGAATCGATGGAAGCCAAATTGATTACTTGAGTCTTGCTAGAAAAGGAGTTGTCATCGGCTTCGTTTTCCTGGTCTTGACTGTTATCACCATTCTTTGCTTGATCTGTGTCATCTTTTGATGCCTTTTCTCCACTTGCGTCCTTACGACGAAGGGACTTGGCAAAGATGGCTGTACTGAGCTGCGTTCGTATATGATTCTTGAGCCAAGTAAGATTGATCAAGACAATCTGTCCAAAGAGTAGACTAGGCAGCAGAATGGAAACGGCTAGCAAGAGACAATATGGCAATCCGAATCGCAGCCGATCTACACCAGAAGGAGTTTTTCCATCCCTTTGCTGATCCTCTAAATAGGAAACTACTCGTAGAGTTACATAAGAAGGGACATAAAACATGACACCATTGATACCGGAAACGATCTGATTGGCTATAAATAGACCTTTATTGGCACGTATCAATGCAATCAGCAAAGGCCAGCAGCCTCGTAGTGTTGTGGTCGGAATCCAGCTTATATCCCTTGATCTTTTATTAGTATATTTGTACAGATTGGAGAACTTCACGTATAGCAAGAATGAGCTCATGTTAGAACCTAAAAGAGGAGCATCTGTTTCATCAAGTTGATCCTTTTCCCTTGCACTGAGAATTAATGGAAATGCACCTGTGAACCAAATTTGAGACAAGACAGTCTTTCCCTTTCCACCTAATCTAGCCAGAATTCTTGTTTCTTCGGCAGTCACTTTTACCCTTCGAGGTCCACTGGGTGTCGTGATTGCCACTATCGTAGCAGTAATTGCAATTAATAGTTGAATAACGGGAAAGATCAGATTGCTTGGGTTGTCTTTGGGTATAACGAGTAAAGTGACGTCGCAGACAAATAGAGTTCCAGCAAGGCAGGATATCGTCACAACGGCAAAGAAGTGAAAGTAACCGGTCATTATATCAAAGGCTAGAAGCAGTATGAACATCCATAGCAGAGAGCCTGAAGCCATCGGCCACATTGCCTCTTTTGACAAGACTGTCTTCCATGTTTCATCCTCATCTGCAGTGACAAATGCAATCTCTGCAAAGCTTATTGATATTGCTAAAGCAGATAGAAAAACGAGAAGAGCGCGAGTGAATCGTATCCTATCATCAAACTCTTCTTTCTTTATTGGTATCCCATCCAATTCTTTGCATAGTCGTATCGCATCCACTTCTTCTTGGGTTGGTGGTATAGCGTCATCTTCTAGTCTGATATGTCTATTGGCGCTGCGAAAGTAGAAGAGAGTACAGATGCAGGCGATCAATAGTGAAGTAAGTTGCGTGATAGCTGCGAATGAATCGGGCGTAGTTGTCATCATTATCGATTCAAGTTGGGGGAGAATGCTGAAAGTGTGTTATATCGTCCTTTTTTGACTATGATTGGAGCATTATAAAGGACTCTTTGTACCTTTTTGTACAATCTTCTACCTCTTGCTACGCCTCCGCGGGAACAAAGCGATCAACGATTGAAGGAATGCAAATTCAAGAAGAAGTTCATGCAGGCACTGAAAGCAGCAAACTGAAGAAAGAACAGAACGATTGATAGATTGAATAGCGTAGAATATCCAAAACTCAATAAAAGGAAAAAAAAAGGGGTGCAGAATTAAACGCACTACAGGGTAGATAAGACTTAATAATTTTCTCTAAATCCAATATTTTTTTTGATACAGTTTCATGGTCTGTGCGTCGTCGGCTCATTTGACAAAATTAATCGAGTCATATAAATCGTCAATGACGTTCTCATGATACTTTTCGACTACCACCACATTTGAATGTATGCTATCGATACAAGCAAGAAAATGAGTCATAAGCTCATCTCAACATTATTTGAAAGAGATTTCTTCTCCCAAGAAAGAGACTGAGCAATTTCGGATTGTGCGGAAAAGAGTCCGAGACTGTACTAAAGCCAAGCAAGCAGTCTAAGGTCTTTGAACATGTAATGTATTTCAAGGATACAAAGCATGGGGAGATGGGAAAGAAGAAAAGAAGAAGAAGCGATGGTAAGTCTCGGTAAGTTTAGATACGATATCAACCTTAGGTGAGATGAGAGCAACGGGAGGTAATTCAATGGTGGATACAATTAATCCCCCTTGATGAAATTAATTCCATCAAATTCGGTCCAATTTTCCGAATTTTCAACTTTACATTCTCGTCTGTCGGTAGTCCTTACGTAGATGACGGAAGGAAGTTGTTTCGTACTCTTCGATGCTTTAAAAGTGAGTTGGAATTTGGGCTGTTCGTTGAAATTGAGAGCAGTGTTGATGAACAAACCTTGACCTTTTGTGAAAACAGCAGAGACGGAATGATCAAACCCATGATTGCCGTATCTTGTGATTTCCTCGCTCTCCCAGCTACCGGTGTCAGAGATGAAGAATTTGCGACTGTTGTCCTTGTGTTCGTCTTTTTCAAGAGGAGCATCAATACATAACTGTGGTGTGTCTGCTACAGATTGTGCGATTAGATCAATGATGGTGAGATCAATTAGTCCCCAAGTCTTTTCTGCTTTGATAAAGCAAGGCTCTTTGGACATAACTTCAACATAGAGCGTACCATGTCCAGATCCATCTTTAGCCCTGTGCTCAACCTGGATTTTGATGCTAGGTTGGTTGATTGTAGGTGGAGGCGTGAATATAAGACCAAATTTTTCTTGGAAGGTTACCGTCATTGCTCTTCCATTCTCTTCCCAATGTTTGCCAGTGTCAACAATGTCAAATTGGTGACCATTGTTACTGGGGACGAATTTGGATCTTTCCGAATATTTAATCCAGTCAATGTGAAGTACATCAAATGTTTTGCAAGTCTTGGGCTCTACAATAGCAGCCAATGTAGAGGAAGCTAGTAGCAAAGCAGTAAGGATAGGAGAGATCATCGCTATTGGTAGTGTAGTGATGGAAAGACAGGAGAGAAAAGATGAAGGAAGGAGAGAGGGAGTAAACAGGACCAATGTTTTACCCACTTCTTATAGGATACAAGTCTCACCCCCAGCCCGCCCTGCCATGGACAGGGACCAAACAAAGGCGCAACAGCCTGTGCTTTTCTCTTCGCTATTTTAAAACAAGTGCCACAAAACTAACACCTTGCTCTCCGCTCTCTCAAATTTATGCGCCACATGTTCTGCTACTTGCTTTTCGTTCTCTTGAAACGAGCGCCACGATAGTCTCGGCATTGGGCAGTGCCACTGACATGGTGCAAAAGCCACAGCGTAAAGAGGAGGAATTTCGCTCGCCATTCAACGAACGGGAGGATGCTTAGATTCGGCACTACTGAGAAGAACGGAACTTTGTTGAGATAGGAAGTATAATTTGACCATTACAACAATATCAATATTTCAGCCGAGTAATAGAAGGCCTAACATTACATATACCAAACGGTGTTTAAGGAATCACCAAACTCTAAATCACAATTCTACATCTTCATGCACTTTTGAGAAAGCTCACTCCTACCAATTCGGCCCAATTTTCAGAATTTTCAACTTTGCAATCCCTTTCGTCGGTAGTCTTGATGTAGATGACTGAAGGCTTCGTTCCAGCGTCGTCGGCCTTCTTTACAGTAAGTTTCAACTTGGGTTGTTCATTAAAATCAAGAGCAGTAGTGATGTAAAGACCTTCCCCTTTAATGAGACCAATAGAAACAGAACGGAGGAAGCCATGATTGCCGTATCTCATGTATTCCTCACTCTCCCAAACACCAGTATCAGAATGGAAAAATTTACGATTCTTGTCCTCATGCTCTCCAACATCAAGGGTGGCTGCATTACACAATCGTTTTGTCATGGGCTCCGGTGCTTCATACTCTTCAATGACTTGAAGATCAACACTTGTCCAACTTTCATCTCCTTCTCCTCCTTTGATGAAGCAAGGTTCATCTGGTAATGTTTCAATGTAAGCCATTCCAAAGCTATTTTTTGTCTTGTAACTGATGTTGATTTTCATACTTGGCTTATCAGATGTCGGTGGAGTAAAGACGAGTCCAGTTCTGAAACCAAAGTGAGCATTCATTCGTCTTTCCACTTCTTCTTGTCCTTTTCCAGTATCAACAAGCTTGAATTGATGGCCATGGTGACTAGAGACAAATTTAGAACGATATGAATACCGAATCCAGCCTCCTGGTGGAGGAAATGTAGGGCAAGCCTTGGGACCGACAGCTGTAGCTGCAGCCAAGACAGATGAAGCAAACAGCAGAGTGGTTAGGAAAGCAGGAATCATTGCTTATGATTGCGTGGTGGTAATAAAGAAAGAAGAGAGTGAAGAGAGGATGTGGGCAAAAAGGTAAAATCGAGTAAAAACGAAATCATCGGCTTCTTTTATAAAAAGGAGATAAATCTTTAGCCCGCCCTACTAAAAGGAAGAGGAGGAGAAGAAAATAAAAACAAATTGAGAAGTCACAACAATATGAGCTTTGTACTCCGCTCTCGGGTGTACAGTTGCAGCGCCACAACTACATCAGGACCAATTAGAGTGCCACAAGTATGCGGCAAATTTGTACTTTTTGAATTGAGAAAGGGCGACATTTCACTCTCTAACAATTTCTTATCAGCCACACTCATTACTCTGTACGTATGGAAGAGTAATTCTTTCAACTATATTGTGGGACTATTCAGCAATCGCTTGATTTGACAGAAGAGATGAAAGGAGGGTTTAAAATGGTAAAACACTTAGGTCGACTTTCTTCGAACGAGAAGAGCAATCACACCTGAAAGGGAAAGAGGAAAAATCTTTCTTTGACTAAGTATCCAATCTCGATTCGAGCATTATCAATACATTTTTAACTTACCAAATTCAATCAACTTTTTCGCCAATCAATGATTATCTTTATCAGCAATAAGAAGTAAAGTGACTGCTTCCCATTTCGTTGACTTGACCAAGCAAGGCTTTTTACCCAACGTTTCTATAAATTCAAGTTTAGGTCCATGATCAGTAAGATAAGAAATTGCAACTTTGATTGGATTATTTTGTCCATTAGAAGGGATAAAGGTGACACCAGTACCAATTTCAAAAGTTGCTTTTACAGCTGGTGATTTCACTGCAACTCTATTACCATCGATGATTTGATAATGAATTTGATCAAAAGTGTCAAAACCTTTACTTGATGCATAGTCGACTACAGCAGGAGGTATAAAAGATTTGCAAGCATTGTTGGTAGGTTTTGTGGGTACTATGGCAGCCAAGATGGAGGAAGAAGCCAATAAAATTGTGATAAAGAGGGAAACGATCATCGTAGTGCTTATGGAAAGTATAGAAGGTTGGTGTTAAAGATGGATTATAAAGAGACATGATCCAAAAAGTACGTCCTACTGTAGTCGCGCCTTTTTCTTGTCGTTTATTATAAAGCGGAGTTAAAAGAAGGATAGTAGCGAGTTTTGCTCATCAAAACCTCAATGAGGTCATCTTCCGACAATGTAAAAGCCACTCAGAGTCTTGTCAACACTTTGTCATCTTTAAAAAGTGTGACTTACAAGGAAGAAGAGCCAATTATTATTTTTAGGAATAGGGAATGGCACCTCGTTGATGCTGTCATTTATCAATCACAATTTTGGGATGAAAGGGATACAAGATAAGAAAAAAGAAGAGGACTTTACTGCTGCATTCTTGATTACTGATAGAGATGAAGAGCAGAAGTTAAATCTTTCAATCACAAGTGTCAAGATGTCTTTTCAACATTACTCACTATACCTATACAATGAGAGAGAGAGTAACATCCGTCCAAGCATCTTTTCCTTGAGTAATACAAGCTTCTTTACTTAAAGTTTCCACGTAATAAAGTCCATTTCCATTGGTGGCCATGTATGAAATGACTACTTTGATAGGTTTATCCTGACCAGCAAGAGGTATAAAGGTAACTCCATTTACCGTATCAAATATTGCTCTAAATGCTGGTGCTACTCTTTTACCATTACTTGGTCCAATAATGTGGTAATTGTGGCCATCACTAGATTCAAAACTAAATTCCCTTTCATATTCAATTTTTGTAGTCGATGGAAAAGTATTGCAAGGCTTAATACTGGATCCACTAGCTATTGTAACAGCTGAAAAGGAATTCAAGAGTAGTAAAATGGTAGTGTAAATGGAGAAAAGCATCTTTTTCCAAGTCGATGTTGAGGTGAAGAGGCAAAAGAGAAGAAAGAAAAAGAAAAAAAAAAGGAATCGAGGGGCTATTTATCCTTTTTATTTTTTTATGTTTATTTTTATTTTTATTTTTATTTTTATTTTTATTTCTGCAAAAGTGGACTCACTCATCACTCAGAAGTCCGTTTATTTAGAACAAAGAAGAGAAAATGGGGAGAAGAGGGGTCACCCCCCAAAAGAAAAAGAGCAAAAAAAGAGGATAGCTGACGGTTTACATTGAACCAATTACATCTCCGGCCGTACCAAAAATAGAAGCAATCAAGAGCTGCTCTCTGTATCGTCTCTGGAACTTCTGTCCCTCCAAAGCCAATTCTTATTTTCAATTGGCGCTATTTTAACAATCAAGAAGGCAAGTTTGAACAATTTGAGACAAAGGCTAAGAAGAAGGGGGGGAGGGAGTGTGCTTTACTAGCTACTCAATTGCACACGTTCGAATTCCCAAAATTACGTCTTCATGAATGATAAGACTGTGTGTGAGAATTTGCATACAGAAAAAAGTTAGAACAACGCACAGAAAGGGAGTCTCTCAGGAATAATGATCACAAATTCGAATAACTTATGCGTGATAGAATTGCATCAGTCTACGTTATTCAAAATTTAACCATCTACTCACTTTATTATCAAACGTTTCTTTTTATAGCATTCAATTCTACAACTCTAAACCATACTTCAGATCCCTTGACTTGACAATTACCTTCGCCATCACTCTTGAAAACTTTTGTAAATTTTTGTTTACCTTTTTTGTCTAGAGCATAAGTAACTGCAAGTTTTGGAACTCCTGGAAAAGAAGCGGCAGACCAGATGGAAAAGCCCAATTTTGGATTAAATGATCCTTTAAAAAAGGGAATGACACCATCACGACCGTAATGATAATTTTGATCACTTATATATCGATTGGGCAAAGGTGTAGAAAAGCTGTAGGATTTATCTTGAATTTCACCTCTAGTCAATGTACTTTCCACGCAATATGGTAAATCTCGCTTAACAAAAGGTTGAGTAATTTTCTCAAGAAAAGCGAGATCGATCGAGGTCCAATCCTCCTCTCCCTTGTAATAACAAGCTTCTTTGCCTAGAGTTTCAATGAATCGTAAACCATGAGCAAATTCAGTGTAGTAGTGAATGACTATTTTGATAGGTTCTTCATGTGTAGCAAGAGGGATAATGGTGACAAGTTTGTCTTGATCAAATGTAGCTTTTAATGCTGGTATAGCTGTTTGACCATCTTTTGGACCTATAGTTTGAAATTCACGGCCATCGACAGTAGCAAATCCAATCTTTTGATCATATTCTATTTCCCTTGGTTGAGGAAATGTGTTGCAAGGGCCAATTATAGTAGGCTGTAAAAGTTTAGCGGTAGTCCAACTTGTAGTAAGTACAATGGCGACAAGAGCAGAGAAGAGCATGTTTTGAAGGTAGTTTGTTGAGGGGCTTTTGTTGAATGAGAAGGGAGAAGGTGAAACACACGATCTTGTACACCCTTTTAAATTACCAACAAAGTAAAAAGCTCAGAGGAGAAAAAGGGATTATCCCTCTTTATAGCAAAAATACGGAGACCGACAAAAGCCACTTGCATGTACGAGTCTGGATACAGCAAGATGTGGACGTAAACACACACTATGCTGAAGAAACAAGAAAATAAAACCATGATTTGATCTTAGAGAAAAGGCTTGTATGACACGTCATCATCCTTTTTGGTTTGTTGATTCAATCTATTCATCATCAGCCTTTCATTTAAGATATATGCGACATGGAGAGAGAAAAGATGAACAATTTGATTTGCTTTTAGAGCAGGAGTGGAAGAAGTAAAGAGTAAAGGAATGGCTGGATTATATTTAACAACAATGAAAATCCTTTTCCTTAATGTGCGGGATTGATAAAGAAGATTGACTTGACAGAGTCCCACTTTTCAGAATCTAAGACTTGGCAAGGACCTTTTTGAGATTTGTAGTATTCAGTAGTGTAATCCTTGTCACCTTTATTCATTTTGTAAGTAACTACCATCTTTGGAATAGTAGGATAAGCTGCTACACTCTTGATAATGAAACCATTATTAACAATAAAGGTAATGGTCACAGCTGAATCTTTGCTACCGTGAATTTTATTGAAGCTAGCATCGGTGGTAAAAATGTTTGGTGAAGTTTCATGGAAAAGACTATCTTTATTAATAGTTTCTCCAGCTTGAAGGTACGTTCTTGTACATTGCGGTAAATTGTTCTTGTTTGTTGGTACAAAGGAAATACTTGTAACAATATAAGGATCAATTCTGTCCCAACCCGTTTCCGTCTTGAAATGACAAGCTTCTTTTCCCAATGTTTCCAAGTATACTTCATCTTCTCGTTTCCAGCTGTATTTGTAGAGGATAAGTTTAACGGGATCTTCTTGTCCAGCCAATGGGGTCAAGATGACACCAGTATCACGATTAAATTGTACTTCAATAAATGGTGCAACAGATTTGCGAGTCTTTGAATCTACTACTCGATACAATTTGTCATCTTTATTTTCAAAGACTCTCTGCTCATCCAATACAACCACTTCCTGATCTTCAACTGTTAAAACTTTGCAAGGTTTTAGTGCAGGTTGACCTACAGTGGCGGCCAAAGTGGAGCTTGATGCTAATAAAACAGTAGCGAAAATAGAAAAGAGCATATTGAAAAGGTAAATTGGATGAGGAGAAAAAGGAAGGGAAAACTTTGAGTGAATTAGAACCCTTTTTATACCTTTTGAAGATAATCTTCTTCCTCGATCTCCTTTTTGTTTTCCAAACATAATAGGAAAAGGATAAAGGAAAGTGGCGTATTCAAGCCTTTCCCCTTTTACAAAGACCGACAGAGCCAATGGCTTACTTTTTGAACCAAGGAAGGGCAAGATTTGGCAATAATGGAAAATAAGGCGTTTTCAAAATAAAACCCCTCGCATATCTCTTATCCTCTTCCGTAAGCTGGCTGGCGGAGTACAGAGTAAAAGATGACGACGGAGACTCAAAGAGGCAAGCAAAGCCACTTGATCTCTCCTTTTTTGTCAGTTACAGTCACACTTCTACGATCAACCTCTTTGTCTAAAGATTAAACGTCAAGATAATCAAGACATCGATCTTAACAGTCCTTTTCATCAAATTTCTCCCAATCACTATGTCACTGATGCTAATTTTTATCACATGATCAGTAATATAACACCAGCTGTCTCTGGTGAATTTGTTGCAAACACTGGCTTAACCATCAAAAGCGTTGCAAGTTATACTAAGATTTTCAAAATTGCAATCACCTATAGAAAAGCACAAAGTGGGCGAGAATCATATTACCGACTATTTTATAATAAGTGGAAAAAGGTACTTGTCAAATTCAAGATTCTGACAATTGGGCTTCTATTAGAAATATCGCCTTTCTCAAGGAGTAGTGGACGAAATTTCTCCTTTCTGTATCTATTTTCTTAAGTTTTCAATGCTCTACTCTTCATTTGTTCGGATCACCCACTTATCAAATTTTTTCTTTTCTCTTCATGTCACACACAAAATAAATTATGCAAATAACTTACCAATTTTGCATTATAGCTGATTGCGAAGGAGGGTGTTGTGGGTATACCCTACTTGTACCTTACTTTTCCGCGTCTGACTTTTGAATTTAGGTGATGTCTCTTGCCTCACTAAACGACCGAGCTTTACCGAACGGAGTGGATACGACTTTGGCTAAAGGTGGATTTTTACATCGGTATTCCTATGACGTCCCTATTGTTGTGCAACGTGTACAATTTTGAAAGAAGAATCAATCACTTTGTTGAGCAAGTTCGAAGGGTATATAAAGAATGTAAATTTTTTGCTTACTCAAGGTATTCTTCATCCCATCCTTACTTTCCCTTTTCAGTCTATTCTCACCTTCTACTACCCAAACCTTTTATCCTCCAGATGCGCTTCGCCACCGTCCTCCCTTTGCTCTTGGCAAGCTCAGCAATGGCTTTGACTGCAAAATACCCCGATTGCATTGTAGCCGAATACGGAAATGGTGATTTGGTAAATGAAAAGAAAACCGACTTTCTTCAAAAGCCTGAGGGTAACTTTATCAGCTACCACCGTCGACCTTATGCGGCAAGTAGCGTTACTGCTCAATTCCACAAGAACTTTGGTTTGATCATCTCTACAACATTGCAAGATGTCAGCCCACGATTATTCGTCGACTTTTTGTATTCTGGAACTACTTCTCCTGCAAGTGTGACCGTTCAAGCTAACAGTGAAGTCAAGTCTTGCAAGGTAAAGGACTCTGAACAGTGGGAAAAGACACTTGACATGAGATACATCTTTGCAAAGGCCGAGTGAGTACTAGCAAAATATTAAAAGTATTATTAAAATGTGAAATTTAATCTTAAATCGTCCATTTTCAGTACTGGTGGTGAGGATGAAATTGCTTAATCTACTTTAAATTTATGGATGGAAGTAGCCTTGAGAACTGTAAGGTCAGTGAAGCTGGGACTGTATTAGAGTTTACTACTAATACTAACTACAATCAATGCTTTCCATGACATTAGACTTGTCCCTCCTGACAATCTTTAATTTGCTTCTTCTTCTTTCACTCTACCAGTAGTAATATTGGGAGATTATGGACTCTCTGTTACTCTGTTATGTAACCCTAAACCAAATCTAAAGATCACAAAGAAAAGTAGTAGATTTTTTTTTACCCATCCGGCCCCCCCCTTTTCTTTCGAAATAAAATATAAAATTTTAGCGTTTTTTTTCCACCTAATTATTTAGCCGTATTGCAGTGCGAACGATTAGTATTTTGGGTATAAAATTTGCATTTTTAAACAGTGCAAACGCAGATGTATAATTTCCAGCCCCTAGATCTCTCTTACACTATATCCTGCACGTCATCATTACAGCCTCATCAGAGTGACAAAGTACCGAACATTACAAAAATGTGATTTGCTTTACTTTTTTCATATTCTCCGACTCTACTCTATTTCGTGCGAGTGACTACGGCGACAAATCACGTAAAGTCGCTCTTGTATCCGCCGCCACCAAGTAACAAACGCCAAGCACTTGACTTCGGAATTCAAATAAGGATCTGACCTTTAAGAGGTACGGTTGTCTCTGTTTCTTCTTCTCTTTCCTTCTATCTCTCATTCCCCAAATAAGTTGATAAAGGTATATAAAGGGGTTTGATTTTATCAATCTACAAGAAATTTGCCTGTACTCACTTCATCACTAATTACTTTATCCGAGATGACGCGATTTCTAATGAGACTTGCTGCCATCTTTGCCATTGTCCTCACGACTGCCTCTGCCTTTATCAGCCTAGTGATTACTAGTACGCCTCAATGTAAGGAACACCCTCGAACCGGTCTGGAATATGACGACAATAAAAATTCTTTCTCTCTAGTCAAAGGAACCACTGACTTGTTTGAAAGTAACATCAAGATTGGAAATAGTGCTGCTGTTTTATATCGATGGCGTACAAGTGAAGGACTTATTTTTTCTACTGCCAAGGATTATAATGCTGAATTCAATCATACCATTATTTATACTGCAGTAAATGGTCAAATGCTACAAACTGTCATCGAACCTCCTCGTGTTGGTCTTGATTGCCATGTAGGAGCTTCCGATCATTGGAGTCAGCTCGTCCAGGTGAAATTTACTAAACGTGACGCACACGGTATGTGGGATACATTTTGAAAACTTCAGTCTCTTTTTAGGTTACTGAAAACTTCTGTTACCTTTTCAAAATTTTCCTGAAGGATTAAACGATAAATAAAGGTCACATATCAATCTGGTAGAGAAATTTATTGTAGTTTGCTTTTATTGCAGTATCAAAAGCCAACAATGACTTTTATTCGACTATAAATACTTTGTAATTACTTTGTCTCTTTTATTCCTTCTTTCCTATTATTGTTCTACGAGGATTTTCTTGTGTCCAATGAAAGTTACTTTAATCGATAGCTTTTCAGAAAAGGAGCCCAGTATTATGGACATATTAAGAGTAAGAATACAGGTGAGAATACTACGAGTAGAGTGTCAATGCATAGCCCTACTTTTGTAAAAAAGGTTCGTCCCTTGCGAACACTTTACAAGTTTACGTATTGAAACGGAACTCGATGGTTCTTGGAAGACGGAGATTCAATTCGATACTTATGTCGTCTTTTTTCCGTGACTATCAAGTAGATCAGATAAGAGAGGAAAAGAGTAAAAAGCAAACGATCCAAGACCTTGAGTGCCGTGCAAAGTATAGAGTCAGCGCATATTCTCCCCTCCCCATACATCCGTCTTACTTTCTTCAATCCACAAACAAATCATCTCTCACGGCTGCTATCATGCTTTTCTCACTTCTTACTACCATCCTCTTGGTTTGCTCTTCTAGTTTGGGTGCTGTTATAGGCACTAAACCTTGCAAGACATTCTCCATCTCTGATCCTGCTAGTATAAAGTACTATAAAGAGGCAATTTTTGCTACTGCAGATGATCGAATTTTTAAAGTAGTGGACCCATCCACTGGCAAGTCTATTTCACCTTACATTGAAGCAACCTTTGATCCAGATAATGGAGTTGTTTTTACTCCCCTAGCTGGACAAAACTCACCCACCAAGGTGGCTATCCGTTATCACACCAAAGGAAAAAATAGCAATATTTTTTTCCTTGAAACATTAGAAAAAGAAGCTTGTTTGGTCAAGTCAAATGAGGAATGGAACAGTATCGACCTTTATCTTTTGACTATAAATTCTTCTCCTTCCTCAACTTTTATTTTTCAAGTACCGTTCTGTGAAAAGACGATTCGTGAAGCAAATGAAATCATCGATATTGACAGTCCCTTTTATGAAACATCTCCAAATTACTTTGTTACTGGAGCTAGTTTTAATCATGTACATGGTGATGTTACTCCAGCTGTTGGTGCCAAGTTTGAATTCAAGACTGGATTCTTTATTACAAGTGTTGCTGCGTATCCCGATATTCCCAAGATTGCAGTTACTTTTAAATCAGCACAGTCTGACAAGGGTTACACAACTACCTATTACAAGACATTGGGCAAAGGATCTTGTCAAATTCAAGATTCTTACAAGTGGGCTTCTGTCAAAGGAATTGCTTTCGTAAAGACAAAGGAGTGAATCATGTACCTCTACTTACTTTTTTTGAGACAAGGTCACTCATCCGTTCACTTGCGTTCCTATCACATTTCCTCGTGTCACACACATACATAATTTGATTATTACTGATCAATCGAGGGACCACCAATTAAAATTAAACGAAACAGATCTGACTTGCTTGTCTCTCCCTGAAGGGTGGCTGATGTTGTTCAAAGAGACGTGCTAAGTACTTCGACTGCATCTATAATCACCATGCTTGCTTTTTCTCTGCCCCAACTCTCAGTACAGCTTCTCAAGTATGAGCATTGCAACAAGACAAAGTATGCTTGGAGTTATGGGGAAGAAATCAAATTCTGTTATATCTTTGTGTTGGTTTGAGATACACGATAGAGTAACAGAGAGTCCGTAATCTCCTAATATTACTACTGGTAGAAGGAGCTGATTGAGACAGACACTGGCGGTCTATGTACTTCTGTTGCCGGTGGAAGATATTCAACAGCCGTCAAAACATAAAAAAAAAGTCCTTTTCATTTTATAAGCTTCACTTACATTGCATATTTCAAGACTACATTATCACACGCAGCCGTGTCTGTCTTTTTTTTTCGCTTCTAAAAGTGAATTCTTATTGACCACTGTGACTATAGAGAAGATTATAATTTTAGTATTTTTATGGTCTCGAAGCTTAGTCTTTTACCATGTATAATCTTCCCTAATACTTACTCAGCTTGTTTGACAATGTATCGCAAATCAATAGTTTTATCCCACTTTTCAGAGCCTTTTACTTTGCAATTATCAATCTCATTGTCAGAGCCAAATGTTTGGCTTGAATGACTTTTTTCATCAATGTAAGTGAAATCAACAAATAATCTTGGACTGACAAATTTGGACTTTGTTGAAACGAAAAGACCAACTCCTCTAGTAAAAGTTGCCGTTACCACTCCAGTATCAGCAGGTTTTAAATTGTGACTCTCAAAGTGACCTGGATTTATTTCTTTGAAATCGGTTCCTGCCTTGCTAACTATGTCACCATTTGAGTATTCAACTTCATCGCAGATCTTTATAGGTCTGTTTAGAGCCAAAGCAGAGCTTGCCAAGAGCAAGGAAGAGATGATGGCAAAACGCATCTTGAAGATTCAAAGAACGAAAGAATAATTGAAAGGATGGGATGTAAAAGGAGATAGGTGCAAAGTATATGGCGAGAAGACTGTTGTGGTCAAGAGAAAAAAGAAAGGCAGGCTTTTCATTCCTTGCGAAAATATTAATCGAGCACTCTTTCTAGAAAGTACTCTAATTTTATAATCAAGCTTGATGATACACGTTGCACAACCATCTGGACGTCAGTGGAATACCGATGCAAGTTATCCACTTTGATTGATATAGTCTCATCCGTTCCGATTGACAAAGCGGTCCGTCAAGTAAGAAAAAAAAAGAGATAGAAGGGTGTGATAACATCACCCTCCTTATTCGCACCCAGCCAATGTCTTAAATTGAATGTGGTTAGCCAATTGACTACGCCTCATTTTCCTTTATTTAGATTTAATTTTTTGTGTGACTTTACAGGATCTTGCCTTTTGTTTTGTAGCTCCGGGTTTATAGCTTGCTCTCTCAATGGAAATAAAAGAAAGAAGATACAAATATCAGACAAAACAAGAATAATTAAAATCAAAGACGGGGCTCTTTATTATTATTTAATATCGATTACTTGCAAAGAAAAGAAAATGACGGGTCTGAAAGAGAAAAGAGAAGATCTACAGAAGTTTATCTCCTTTTGACTCGTTTTTGTATCTACCCATATTTATTTATCCCGACAAATGGCTGCAATAAGGACTTTTGGTCAAAACTTTTATTTATTTCTTTACTTTGGAAATATAATAAGAAAACTACTTTACTCACCCCCCCCCCTCTTCTTTTTTTTTTTTTTTTTTTTTTTTTCTTTAATTCTTTAATATTTTTAGTTTATTTTTCAAAGCTGCTCTGTAATAAAGGCTAATCGTTTCACTTGAGTCCAATTTTCTGATTCTTTTACTTTACAAACTTTCTGGAATGCAGTCTTGACATGACAAATGGAAAGAGTTTTTGAATTGGTAAAGTGTTGAAATTGAATAGAGATTCGAGGTGTAGAAGTAAAACCTTTTGCAGTAGAAATATAAAGTCCTTTTCCATTGATAAATTTAGCCGTTACAGAAGGTTCAGTATAAAAATTAACTCTTCTACTAATAAAGTTTTGACTTTTTAATGGAATGAAATTACTATTTTCGACGAGATGATCACGATTATGAATAAAAATTGATTCTTCACAATCTACCACAAGAGCATTTGAAAAGGTAGCAAGTAGTAAGAAGGGAAGTGTAGAGTAGAATAGCATTTGAGTGTGTAGTGAGTATTTTTATATCTCTTGATAAAGAAGCAGCAGAAAGACAGGCAAGAAAGAGTTTACTATTTATATATTTTTATGCAATACCAAGTCATTGTGACCATATATACTCTTTTCATACATATTTCATGAAGAGCAAAACACTGGTCCCTACTCGAGATTTTCATGGAAGCCACCTAGCAATTCATTGCATTTCGAATCAAAATAAAGCCACAAGTAATGCAAGGAACAGTACCTTTCTTGGCGCTTGTGATTGGCGGCAATTTGAGGAGAGGAGGAGGGGAGATAGTGGGAGTGGCGGCGATGCACCATGTAGAGTCCATAAATAGAAGGAAAATTGTGATGTGTTGAGGTAGATCGTCACATTATGTGCTTTGACTTGAAAAAAAAAAAAAACAAGAAGCCGAGGCAACATTAGTATAGAAAAATGCTTCACTGAACAAGGAAATACTCACACTAATTGTGACTAATCTGATCGAGAAATGCAATTCCATTTGCTTGAGTCCACTTGTCGGAATCTTTTATCTTGCAAGATCCATGCAATTTGGCAAGAAAGGCGACAGACATTTGTTGACTAGTTGATGTTTCAGTTCCAATCAAATAAGCTGCACTCAACAAGGGCGTCTCATCGTAATTTTGACGAGTAGTGACAATGAGACCTTGACCAGTCTTGAATTCCGCAGTAATGAAAGGAACAAGATGTTCGTTGATGGTACTATCGAATTGATCTTTAGTTCGAGATACAAACATCTTGTCACTAGCAACAGTCATCTCATTCGTCTTGGTGATGGGTATACAGTCGGAGATAGGACCATTTGGAAGATGTTGAGACGCTTCCTTGACAAATGTATTGATGTTGTTTACTTGTTGCCATGCTGAAGATCCATCTACAAAACACCTTTCATTCGCCAATGTCTGAATAAAAACTTCATTAATCTTTTGATTGGCAGTGTAGGTAATGGCAAGAGCGGAGGCTTCCGAGCCAGTTTGGCGAAGAAGTAGTCCTCTGGTGTTGTCATAATAAGCTCTCACAGCTGGCACCAGATATCCAATTTGATTTTTGACTGATAAAGGACTGGTAAAACGATGAGTACCAAGCTCATTTGTGAAGCTTGCTGTCAAGAATGACTTTTGAATAGGTGTAAATGCTTTACAAGGAGCCACAGTTGGTGTGGCTATAGCCGATGTAGCAAGCAAAAGAGCAGCGAGAGTAGATGTGAGCATGTCAAGGATTTAAAGAGGGGTGATGAATGTACAGCTGATGAGAAAAGAGATACTGTCTGTATTTGTACCTCTTTGGTCGACACTTGCGCGCCCCCCCTCTATTCAAATGCAGCGTGAGTATTCACATTGGACATGTGAAAAGGTCCGATTTGATACGCCACAGATTGGTCCGTTTCAGCCTTCCGCCTTGGCTTGCGGTAGATGATTCAATTGGTGACTGTTTTCATGGCGCAACGAAGGGTAAAAGTAATGGCGGCATCATAATATCATTTCGCAAGTGAATTGGACGCTGTTTAAAGATGGCGTGCAGGTGTTGGTTTTGAGTTCCGCGGAACAATATCTTTTTCTTCTTCTTCTTGGGTCGGGGGCGTGTGACGTGACTGACCAAAGGCGCGAGAAAGGTTGCGTGCAGCAGGGCCATGCTCTCTCTTTCATTTAAACATTATAAGATCTAGCAATAATATATATCCCTCCACTTTGCTACAAACCAATGACAGAAAGGCGGACTTTTCGGCAACTGAATCTACTCACATCTTAGCACTGTCTTCTTGAGGGCCAGCATTGTATCCACTATACCACATTGCAAAGGAATAATAATCAATCCAAGAAAAACAAATTAAAGAATGACAGACAAGCCGACAAATTTGGGAATCGGACTTGATGAAGAACCAACAATCCACACTTCCAATACTTCTGAATCTGGTTACGATGGTGCAACAGAAGATGCAGTCATGTCATATGGCGAGCATGCTGGTGGATTAGTACCGGCAACCACTACGAACACTCAAAATGGTACTGGTAGTGGTGGGCACACTTCATCTTTAATTCAGGCAAGCTTGGGAAAAAGTACAGATGGGTTAGTATTATTCGACCTTACAACAAAGAGAGGAGCAAGAGTAGCATTCAGTTCGCATGTGAGTTTCAAAACTACACTAGGATTAATCTCGATGATGATGTCGATTCGCTGAACTCTTTTCAAAATTGCTTTACCTGATCATTTGTACCAAAGTGCATGAAGACTATCTTGGATCTGAAATTGCTAGGGATAGGCTACGATCGACAAAGACTTACATTTACCCAAATTCGAAATGACTTGGCAGCTAGAGTTGCTGATAACGTTACTGTTCCCACATTGGAATTAGCAGATGGATCTCATTTAACAGATAGTTGGAATATTGCAGAATATCTTGCTGAAACACATTCCAAAGGTTCATTATTATTTCCAACAACTTCTTCTAAACCTTTTGCTAAATTCGTAGAGAGTTTATGCAAATTTTTATTAGCTCCCAATTTAGGACCATTAACTCGAGTCAAGATTCATGATCATCTAGATGAAGATTCAAAAACATATTTTGAAAGTGTTAAAGTTGGAAAAGCAAAAATGGATAAATACAGATCTTTGTCTTCAAGTGAAATAGAAAAATATATTGATGGTTGTGTTTTAGCATTGGAACCAGTTCAATCAGCTCTAGTAATTGCAAAAGAGCAAAGTAAATCAAATCAAGTTTGGTTAGAAGGAGGTCAAAATCCAACTCATACTGACTTTGTTCTCTACGGTTGGCAAGGTGAGATGTGTAAATCAAGTTTCTGGTATAAAGTTAGTAGTATATGCTGACCTTGCGCCTTTTTATTTAGTTTACTCTCGTGTTGCTGGTCCTTTCATCACCAAACAAATTTGGTGTCGTCTTCCTGCATTGGCTAAATGGGTTCAAGATATGGACAATTGGGCAGGAAAAGAGATTACTAACGATTACTTTTAATACAAACTTTTCTCTGTATCTCGTTGATTGTTCTTTCTAATTTCATTAATCATTTTGTTGAATTTGGCATGAATTGTATATACAAGACTATTGGTCTGCCAAAAGGAAAATCACTTCCTCAGGGTTAGGACCGATTCTTTTTTTTTTTCTTTTTTTTTCTTTCCCTTCTTTCCCTTCTCACTGCCCTTTTTACGTGCCATGACCCCAAGGATTTACTGCAAATACTTTGAGAACCGGAGGCGCCTTTTCCATGTCTGCTGTGATTACAACTGGTACTGTTCTCAATTCCTTGATTTCCTGAACATTATGACCTGTAGCAGTCACATTGGCACCTTCATTCGGAATGACTTCTCTATTAAAACTTTTTAGTCTTTGTACGCTACCTTGAGCATCTTCACCACTCCAAACTTTCCGTTTTGCTTCTTGTAAATCATCATCATCATCTTCCTCGAATAATGCTGCTTCTGCATCTTGACTTTGACTACTCATTCGCATCTCCAATTGTTGAGCATGATGTTGAGCTAAACCTCGAATAGCATCCAAATGACTATCATCATTGTGTTCACTAAGCCATTCAATTGTATCCTTACCCTTCTTCCACCAAAGGCTCAAAATACCATCATGATCATCATAAGAATAGTGTTCTACTGGTATTTGATCCACATGAACTCGCTTTTCAATACCAAATTCATGAACGACAACATCAAAGGCGGAATCAAGAACTCCCATTATGGTAGCTGATCGTATCACTGGTCCATAACGAACAGTAAGATCATGAATCAGTAGACAGAGGAAGAGGTGAGCACTCTGTTCTTGAGCCAATTCAGCTGCATCTCTCTTTACATTACACTGTTGAGCAATCTTGGCCATTCCTTCTCGATCCACAGGAAATTTATCTGAATTAGCCAAGACAGTATCCAATTGTCGATGTACCATGACATCAGCATATCGTCGTATAGGACTGGTAAAGTGGGTATAGAGGGGTACATTTAGTGCAAAATGACTATACTTTGAAATATCAACCATTCCAGTACAAAAATACTTTGCTCTTAGCATTGATTTGGTTGCAAGAGATTCAAGTGTTGACTTTGCCTTTGTATCTTGAATTTTACCCAAACTAGCGTAAAGAGCACCACTGCTACTAATATCCACCTCGAAACCCATCTTTTTCGCTCTTCGTTGGAAACCATCCAATCGTCGCTCCAATGGTTTGTCATGTCTTCTCAACAGAGCTGTATCAGGCAAACCGGCAGCAATTTGTTGAGCGACAGACATATTGGCTAAAAGCATAAATTCTTCAATTAATTGATGAGCTTCCGTTTGTTCATAAGCAGTAGCATCCATAGGAAGACCACTTTCATCCAATTTAAAGGCCAACTTTGTATTGTCAATTTTAAGTGCTCCATTTTCAAAACGTCTCTGTCTCATCTTACTAGCCAAGTCGTGAAGAAGTTTGATATCACCTTCAACTTCCAATCTATTTTCTACCTTTTCAGCGGGTAAGCCTTTTCCATCAATGACCTTTTGAGCGTCAGAGTAAGCAAGTTGAGCGCATGATTTGATGATTGTTCTTCCCATCCAAGTTCCAATCACTCGAGCATCTTTATTCATGGTAAAGACGGCAGAATACGTAAGACGTTCTACATTAGGTACCAAAGAACACAATTCTTCACTGAGTGCAGGTGGTAACATTGGAATCATTCTTTCGACCATATAAACAGATGTACCTCTTTTGCGAGCTTCACGATCTAGAGCAGATCCAAGTTTGACAAAGTAAGACACATCAGCAATGTGAACTCCAATTTCGTATAGACCTCCTTCTAATTTGGTAACACTTAGAGCATCATCTAAATCTTTTGCTGTTGGAGGATCAATACTAAAGACTCGATTGCTGCGAAAGTCACGTCTAGTCTCGTATTCTCGTTCGGGAATAGACCAAGGCAAAGGTGGAAGACATTTGAGTGCATTTTCTCCAAATACTTCATCCAAACTCAAGCACTCCTTGAAAATAGCGGCAGAGAGAGCATCACGATTTCCTACAACACCAAGCTCTTCAACAAGTGTTCCAAATGGATGTAACGATGTCAATGGCCATCTCTTGATGGAACAGAGAAATAAACGATCCTTGTAAGCTTCTTGATCCTCCCAAAATTCATTGGGAGCCTGATCCGCAGGAATGGCTACAAGAGGACACCGTTTGTCACTAGGTCGGAACCAGATAATCTTGGGACGTTGTTGATTGTTGTTGTCATGTATAGAACCATCTCCTCCTTCCCTAGCTGCTCTCTCAGCTTGTTGCTTTTCTTTCGTGGCCGCACTGCTAGGTCGAAGAAGACCAATAGTACCACTAAAAAGCTTGCTAGGCACTCGTTCAATTATTGCTACCACATGTCCTGCTAGAGCAGGTGGTCCATCTTCATTCTCTTCTTCATCTTCAATCAGCTTTAATTGACTTCCTTCTACCTCCAAATCATCCTTTGCCTTGTCTGGTTTACGATTACTGGCCAACAATTGTTGCGATCCTGGTCCTTGTTCTTCCTTTCGCTTCTTTTTATCCTCTTTTTCCTTTTTAATTGACCAGACTTCTGTTGGGTCAAGTAATTCTACAGCAACGACATCCCCATCCAATGCTCTATTACGATCCTTGCTTCCACTAATAAAGATATCTGTTTGCAACACTTCCGTAGCTACATATGCATCTGATCGATTACGCTTATTCACTCGTAAGACACCCACTACAATCTTACCAGCCGCAAGTAAAGGTGGTAGACTTGCTTGAGGTAAATAAGAACCGAAAAGTGCCTTGCGCTGTACGGCATTATTTCCACCTTGCATTTGTTGACCGAAGCCACCTCCCATCAAGGCTGGATTAAAGCCTCCTCCAAATGATGGTGTCTTTCCATGTCCCATCATTGGACCTCCAGGACCACCGGAGCCAGCCTGAGCTCTAAATTGATTGAGTGAAAGAAGATGTGCCTGAGCTTGTGCCAAATCAGTCATTTGCGTAACAGCTGGTGAAGTACCATTGATGCGCCATGTTTGACTACCAGTTCGACCATGCCCTCCTCGGCCTGGTCCTCCACCGCCGCCGCCAAATCCATCAGCAAGGTCACTCAGTCCTCCCAGGTTCATTGCAGATAAATTCACCAACCCTCCACCAGCCATGAGATACTCTGGGGATAAAGAGGAAAGCTGTACGGAAGGATGGCTAAAGTGACCCACATGATGCGTAGTGGGTGGTTGTTGATTTTGTTGTTGAATTGCCTTTTGTTGATCCTGAGGAATGGCGGGAAAAGTAAAGTCAAGAGCTGAATTAGAGTCTCCTTGCGATTGAGCATTCTTGTTTAATACATTAACAGAGTGTCTTCGACCATGACCACGAGGAAGTTGCTGCGTGGAAGCAGATTGCGGTAATTGTTGATTGAAGCCTGATCCACTGAGACTAGAATTCATACCAGCAGTGGAGAAGCTACCCATTGGACCAGATTGCGGTGCATGACTTTGGATACGTCTGTGAGCAGAGCCACCTCTTTGACCACCAGCTTGCATTCTACCCTGTTGTGGCTGTCCTCCAAGAGCAGAGGAAGGATTGAATTGGACTTGTTGCTGTAGCAATTGTTGTTGCTGCAATTGAAGAAGCTCAATTTGTTGTTGGAGCGCCAAATTCTCTGCAAAAATGTTACCACCGCCCATGCTTGCCGTCTGACCATGTCCACGCATGCCCAAATTAGACAAGTCGCTATCACCTCGACGATGAGTATCAAAATTGGCCATGCTCTGACTATTTGCATGGTGACTATTTCGATGATTATTATATCCCCTCGTGGGATCAAATGTTCTACCACCCATAAAGTCGGCAATGCTACTTCCATCATCAGTCATGGCTTCTTCTCCACCTTCCACTCCTCCCATGGAACCACTGTTAGGTAGAGCATAGCCCATCTCCGCAAATCGATCTTGTAGTGATAAGTTTCTCTGATGGGAGCCATGGTTGGAAGATGTATTGTTTGCCGCAGCGTGACGAGCAATGGCACTTTGAAAAGCGGCATTGCCAGCGAAGCGAGGTCCACCTTGTCGATTGACAGCGGTATCAGCCTGATCACTAACAACATCCTCTCCTAGACTGGGTAACATGCTAGGTCTACTGCTGAAGCTTTGAGAAACAGTGTGAGATCCCAGTCGAGTGTTGTTGTTTTGAAGGTTGAGTTGTTGCTGTAATTGAGCTTGTAATTGCTCCTCTTGTGCAGCCAAGTGTGAGCCAACATTTGCCAATTCGGAGTCTACATCTCGATCAATAAAGGGTGGCGTGTTAGATGAAGGACTGCTCTTGAGATCTTGTATGAGATGCTGCAAATTATTCAAAGCTGTAGATGGATCAGACCCCTTCTTGGGTGCGTGCATACTGCCAGAGGTTCCTTTGGTGTTACCTAGAGATCCAGGTGCAGAGCCGCCACTGCTAAGTGTTCGACTAGATCTAACTTGAGAACCTGTGGGGGAACTACTTGTCCGCTGTGTCTGGCGTTGAGTACTAACTGCACTATTGTTTGTTCCGCTTCTTTGTGTTTCTCCTCCTCTCGTTGATGTTCGAGTACTACTAGTGCCACCTCCTCGATTATTTGGCGTTCCTCCTGTCATTCTGTCCGGCTTTCCCTTTCTTGCAGGATCAGACATTACTCAGCTTTGGTGTCGGACTCCTCTGTAGTCTGTAGATGTGATACTTTAGTAGAGAGGAGTAACGGGTGTCAGAAATTGCGGCTATTAATCACAGCATAGCCGCTTTTTCGTCGTTTCTCACCTGTGTCTTTCAGCACGTTATAATGATATCCTCGCTCCACTTCCCAAAGAGATAAAGTTGAGTGTGCTTTGTATGGTTAGATGGGCTTAAGGGTGTCAAATTATGTGAATTGATAAGTGAGAGTTGTTCTTGAATGAGAGATTTGCTGGATAAATTCTTGGAAAAGAGAGCGGCGGTGGTGGGTGAAGTCCGTATTACGAGATTGTATGTGAGAATATATAAAGAATGAAAAGAGAATGAGAAACAGGAATCCAACAAGTTATATATTAATTAGCCAGCCCTTGTCAGATGGAAGAAGAGAGAGTGTGTGTGTGTGTGTGTGAGAGGTAAAAGGGGAAAATTACCTTCTATTCTTCTCTGCCAGCACTGGCCTTCTGATGCAATCAAAGTGAACAAGGGGTGGTTTCGTGTTGGGCTTTGCTAAATGCAAAAAGTGGCGGCGTCATGTAACACACGCTTCTAATTAGCAGACTATAAAAAGTACATCAAATCAAAACCAGCGCGTCAGCCGGCTCAATTTTAAGAAAACCAACCAACAAACTAAATAAAAGCAGGGGGATCATGCATCGGCCGACACTAGGTGAAGAAGAAAGCACGGGCCATACGGTTCATTTTTTTTTTTTTTTTTTGGATGAGAAGCCTTGCTTGAATCGGAACTTTGATAATAATTAATAATTCACATTCAGCTTCTTTCAGAGATTGGATTCCTATTTCTCGCTTGCTTTTTCGGAGACCTTACTCGATCCTTCGCCATGTCGCTGTCTCTCAAGGGAAAGACTGCTTTTATAACTGGTGCTTCAAGAGGTATTGGATTAGAAATTGGAAAACTATTAGCTCACCATGGTGCCAATGTAGCAGTAGCTGCCAAATCATCGGATCCTAATCCTAAGTTACCTGGTACGATTCATTCTGCCGTGGAAGAAATTGATGAAATAGGAGAAAGGACAGGATCAGGAAGTAAAGGGTTGGCAATCAAGCTGGATATACGTGAGGCTGACAAGGTTCAAGATGCTATTGAAAATACAGTAGAGAGGTTTGGCGGGATTGATATCGTGGTTAATAATGTGAGTAATTAAGCGCCAGTAGGAGCATTTAGTGTGTGCTGATGACAATTATATGCAGGCATCAGCGATCAATATGAAACCAACAGTAGATCAGACACCGAAAAGTTTTGATTTGATGAATAGTATAAATGCTCGAGGGACTTGGTTGGTATCTCGATATGCACTACCACACCTACTTCGATCTTCTGAACAGTCTCGCAATCCTCACATTTTAACACTTTCACCACCACTCAATTACTCCATGTTCTCTATTTCTCCCTCGGGTGCTTTTCCTTCTGACTTTAGTCAAACAGCATCAGCATACGCAATAGCCAAAATTGGAATGTCACTTTGCACTTTTGCACTTGCTGCTGAAACGCACGGTAAAGTTGGTTGTAATGGACTTTGGCCTTTTACACTAATCGGAACAAGTGCAATGAAAATTGTTAGTAAAGATGCAAAGACTGAAGAGAAAATGTGGAGAAGTCCAGAAATTGTAGCAGAAGCAGCTATTCGAATACTTCAAGAAAATGGTCAAAGTTTCACAGCACAATGGATCTTAGATGAGGTCTATCTGAGGCGGAAACATGGCTTTAGTGATGATCAAATTGCTGCATTCTCTTTAGGAGGAAAAGATACACCTTTAGACTCATTAAAGGATGATCTGTACATTACACAGGAGATGCGAGACGATGTCCGGAAAGCAAGAGAAGGCAAATAATGTACAGTAATTGTCTTGTTAGCAAGAATTGCAATTTGGGAATCTATAGCATCTTTTTAATAAACCAGGTGGCTACTTTAACACCCCAATGAACTTTGCGCTCCTCTCGTGCAAACATGGCTTCTCCTACCACATCTGTTGCATCCTTGCCAAGCTCTTCCACTTCCTCACCCAATCTCCTCTGCATCAACTTGCAATTTGTAGCATCGATGAGAAGAGTGCATTCAAGATCCAACGACGCAGATCTCGTCCCAAAATTAGAGGAACCCAATAAACTGACTATTGGTCTAATGGTGCCCGGAGAATAGAGCCAGATGCCTGTATCAAACAAGGTTAGTACTGTTTTATTTTTTCCTTCTGTTTCCTTTATATTTCTCACCTTTTGCATGATATGTCCAACCCTCCTTTGACCACTCTCGAATGTTGACTTGCTGATCACGATTTTCTGCCTTGAGTGCTGCCCAGAACAAACTTTCTAACCAGGTATAGGCCGCTGGTAAATGTCTACTAACACCCTTTGATCCATAAAATCCATTTGCTTTTGGTGAAGCAGTAATTATTTTACTCTGAAATTGACCCTTTAGAATGAGAGAGGCATACTTTGGGTTAAGACTGAAGTAGCCAGTAGTAAAGTCAAGTCTAGAAGAAGGTGACGTTGCTTCCTGTATGATTAGTGGTACACAAGTGGTCTCTTGTCGAATGCCTATAGGTCCCATTTGCAAGAGTGGTACAAGCTGAATAGATTCCGCTGTATAATTCTGTTTGGAAGCAATTTGATCATTGTGCCACTTTTCTGTGAACTTGATCACTTCCTGCTTCATTACTTCCTTCCATTTCTTTGGTCCTTGACTTGTCTCTTCGCTGGTGTCTGGCAGTTCCTTTCCTTGATCCCATGTGAGTTGGAAAGCTGAGTGGGTTGAGTCCACATTTTCCTGTCCTACAGATCTTAAATTATGCGAATATCTAGCTGCAATCATAAAAAGGGCATACATGTACTGACTAAGTTTCTTGTCGTATACACTCAGATAACGATCCCTCCGATTGGTAAAGTAGTCATTTGATAAATTGGCGCCACTAATCATGACTTGATCATCTCCACCATATATTTTCATGTGTTGCAGTCCCCAACCTTCCACGAATCGCTTTCCAACTGCCTTTTCTAACCATCTTGGCAGACCTGGAGCTCGATATAGTCGGATTTGGACACGATTTGAAAATTCAGATTGAAGCTTGGCTAATAGAGACGCACATGATGTAGAGTTGGATGTACCTTTGTAAGGCCCTTCTCGAGTAGATCGGAGGCTGTCGACCAATATAGTGACATTAAGTTCCGGTTTGTTCAATAAAGCATCTCGTAGATGAGAAATCTAAAGAAAATTCTTGTATAAAATTAGTAAGGCCCTGGAGGCTCCATTAGCTATATGCTCACCAGATCTATTTCCGTTTTTCCAACATACAAGCTTGCGATAAAGATTCTTCTTTGTGCTTGTTTTACAATGGCAAGTAGCTCTTGGTAGAAGTGGGAAGGTTGCTCCAATAGCTTGACATTTGCTGAAGGTATTGTAAAGCTAGGTAGTCGGTGCTTTTTAGCAATTGTTTCACTCAAAGTAATTTTACTGGATGAAGGCTCGCTTTTCAATAATGTCGAGTACAAGCGAGGATAACTATACAGACTGTTATAGATTGGACGTGACAACTTGCCTGACGTTTTGGCTGCCAATCTCACTGTCAATACCACCATCATGCTTACTTGTCAGATCAGCGACAAGTAGTGAAGGGAAGAAACGAGAAAAAAATAAATGGAAGAAATCCAATCGAAAATAGTGTTGGTCGGCGCGTAGGACAATGCAAATCCAATCTTTCAAAGTTTGCGTTGTTGGAGGAGGATGCATGATGCCGTCTATTTGGGCAAATCTCTCCAATGGTACGCTTGAGGCATTGCTGTCTGTAGTGAAGGTGGAAGAACGTTTTTACCTGTTTGCTCATCATATTCGACGATATGTGTTACTTCTACCATTGGTCGACCTGGACACTTTCGAAAAACTCGTTCGATTGGTTCACATGAGACATGATCATTGTATTTGACTTTGCAATGATACTGAAATAGCTCCAGCAGCTCGCAATTTTTATTGTCGTCTTTAGCGGCCTTTGTCATTGCAGCAAGCGATTGAAGTGAGAGCAAGTCGATGAAAGAGAGTGATGGTGGAAAGAGGTCAAAAGAACGCTTTCGTGGATAGGAACTGTGCGGCGCGTTTATTTTTTGAAATTCTTTCTTGTTCTTGTACATCAATCAACAACTTCACATAAGAAGGGCGACAATGCGATGGTAGAAGGTATTAACGGTGTTCAGACTTCATCATCCGCTACTCCAGCGGACCTATCTGCACAGATCGATGCCAGTCTCAAGTCTCTCCTTGTGCTAGTAGGGCAGTCGCTGAAAGCAAAAAGTCGACTTCAATCAACACTACGAATACTTCGAACCAAGGCAGCCTCACCTTTACACCCATTGAGCAGCGAAGAGCTAGTTCTTCTTCAACAATATCAAAATGGGCAAGGGCAAGGTGTCCCAGGCCTCAGAGCGCTCGAAAGGGAATGTGTCAGGTACGACGGGCTGGTAAAGGAATTGGGAAGTTGGATTAGCAGAGCAAAGGAAGCCTTGGAAGAAGAAATGGAAAAAGCAAAAGCAAGAGAGGAAAGAGAGAGAGAAGAACAGAGGGTAAGGGAGGCAGAAGAAGCGAGGAAATATGCTGAAGAAAGGAGTCAAGCAGAAGCAGAAGCAGCAGAGAGAGCAGCAAAAGAGGCTAAAGAAATCAAGTCGGAGGAGCCCATCAGTCAAGCTAGCAAGGCAAAGGATGGCGATGCAATCATCATTGATGATGATGACGATGATGATGATGACATTCCTTTAGCTGGAAGGGCTGGAGGCACAAAGTCATCCACCGAATCTAATAATGCGGCAATTGACTTGACCGACGACAGCCCGCTCGGCGGCAAAAAGCTGGCTTTGGCAAATGATACAGTTGCAAATCAGATGAATGCTCCAGAACAGCCTATGCCAATTACCGATCCAGCAGCTCTAATTGCTTCATTAACATCGATGAGCTCAAGTAATAATGGACAAGGTGACAATGCAAACTCTATGGCTTTGGATAACTTCGACTTTAGCCAGCTAGGCATTCAACAAATGACCGATAGTATGAGCGGAGGAGAATTTGGCAATACTGATCAAATAAACAATTTTCAAACTGATCAATTGGATGGTTTCAATATGGACTTTTTAGACTTTAATGCAATGGGAGGCGATGATACAGGTATGGATACTGGTGGAATGGTTGATTCGAGTAATCTATTTGGCAATATTGACTTTAGTTCCATCTTGGGAGGTGATACGAGGAAAGAATAAGGATAGTAGCATTGCAATTAATCAGTGACATACATATTTTGGAATTTGTACATTTGAGTAAAGTTTGTTTTCTTTAAGTGTACCAAGTTGGCGTAGGCCAACCATCTTCTCTAGGTCCGAGGAGAGCATATCGACCAACTTCAGCTCGCTTGTGTGCAATGGGATCGTGCAAAGAGTGCGTTCGCAAGTCACGATAGGCAACATCAAAGCCATTCTTTCCACTAATACTTCGAGCACCTTGCAATTCATATACTTTACTAGTAATTTCAAGACCGAAATCAGTTATATTGACCTTGGCAGCAGCAATTCGAACAGCTAGATTAGCACGCTGTTCGGCAGTAACATTTTGCCTTGGAGTTGTATGAAGAATATCGCTGGCTTGTTGAACAACTTGATCGATTTGGGCTTCGCTAGCCCATAATCTGGCCTGGAGAGTTCCATACCCGTCTGTGTACAGTCCCTTGGTCAACAAGAACAATAATCATAATTTTTGAAATTAATTGCTCTCAAACTCACCTTGAATGTAGAATTCGTCAGTTCCTCGAGTGACGGGAGATGGAGTGTATGGCCAACCACGAGTATTTGCCTTTGTATATTCTAAACCTCTAGCAAGAGAACCTTGAGCGATACCCAGATAAAAGGAGGTGAAAACAAGTTGAATAGCTGGTAAATTTAAAGTATTGTAGGGTCCCAAGGGTATAAATTTGCCTTGTTCAAAACCAAGAGCATCTGACCAAGGTACTTCCACCTTATTAATCTTTACACCACCAGATTGAGTGCCTCGCATACCCAATACATCCACCCATTCATCTCCATAGATGATACCTGCTTGTTTACTAAGTACGGGAGCAAATACATGGGGTGCATTTGGGTCAACTACTCCATCTGATCCAACGAGTGTTCCTTCCAGAATTCTGAATACAATAAGTTACTTTAGTTTCTTCTTCTTCTTCTTTTTTTTCTTCTTCTTTTCTCATACATCATTCCGAAGCAAACACTCACGTTACATCACTAATTTTGCTTCCAGTACTAAATGTCTTTTTTCCATCAAAAATTAATTTGGAAGGATCACTTGGATGTTGAGTGACTAGTAGATCATCATCTCTTGGATTAACTGCTCCTCCAATAAAGTAAGAATTTTCAGTCAACCAATGTTCAATTCTTGTTACTTGTTCATCTGTTCCTACAAGAGCAGCGGCCCAAAACCATATATAATGATAACCTAATAATTGACCCAAACTACCATCACCTTGAGAAACAATTCGTACAATTTGGTATGCTTCTTTCCAAGTCTTTCCTGCACCTCCTGCAGACTTTGGCCCCAGTAATGTTACTAATCCAGCATCTTTTAAGAGTTGAATTTGTCGAAATGGTACAACATTTCCACGATCACGAATAGCTTCATCAGCATGTAAAAGGGTAGCAACTTGTTTAGCTCGCTCGTAAAATTCTTCAGTACTTTCAGGTCGAGAAGTAAAAGTTGGATAGTCAACTACTTGAGGATCCTCTTGAATGCGACTAGATGCTTTTGAAGAACCATTACTGGGAAGAGGTTTGGTAGCACGAGAGGTAGCAGCAGAGGGAGCCATATTTTACAGGGCAAACGTTGACTTGGATTGAGGAGGGGTAGGGGTAAAGAAGAAGAAGAAGAAGAAGATGACGGAAAGTTTTCTCTTTCTACTTGGCTGTCGTATTACCGGATCGTATCTTTTTCCTCCTTTGAACATGTCTCTTTCTCTCATCGTCTCACTATCGCTGCTGCTGTTCCCCACCTTTACCCTCCTCATACCTAGATGGCGCCATAGAGTCGGAGGTTAAGTTTTGATCTGTGCGAGAATTAAAGTGACTATAATTTTTACAATTTTTATTTTTACCTTTTTTTTTTTTTTCAGAATAAGAATCTTCATAATTCTACTAGCGTCTTTCTTGCGTGCTCACCAATATATTTCAAGAGAAAAAAAAAATTGAAAATGACGTGCTCTGTCAAAATTGAATGAACAAGACCGTGAGTGTGTGTGTGTGTGTGGTGTCTCTCTCATAGCGCGATAATTTTTTTTGATGATGACTAGCTTCGTGTGATTCTCTTCTTTCATTTCTTCTTCCTATCACATCTCCACTTTCTTCTGGTAGGGCAATGCTGTCGGTTTCACCACCTGCTTCTACAAGTTTTGAAGAGAGATACTTGGCATACAAGGGAGTAGAAAGGGATGGTATTGGTAGCAAATTGGAAGAAGTAGTTCAAGATGCCATTTTAGGTTCAGCGTGGGATTTAGCTCCTCCTTCATCACAGTCACAATCTCCTTTGTCTGATGTCAGTCTTGACTCACCTCATGCAGAGAGTCAAAGAAGTGATTCACAAGATCTCACTTCATCTGGATTACTCATTCGATCAAAATGTCAAGGTTGGGAAAGAAGTTTTGAATTACATCATGATTGGCCTGTTCCAAAGATAGAAAAGGATGATGAAGTTTTAATTAGAAATGTGGCAGTAGGCCTCAATCCAGTCGATTTCAAGAGGTAAGTGATGGATACTACAACACTTTTAAATGATATTATATTGAGTTGGATGTTGTTTCGCTTGCCAGTGTCTTGTATAATTTTGGTATTGCAGGAACACCGTGGATACTTGGTAGAGATATTGCTGGAGTGGTAGAAAAGGTGGGATCAAATGTGCAAAATTTGAGTATAGGACAGAGGGTATGGTTATGTGCAGATTCAAGAGATATTCGTTCAGGTGCCTATCAAGCATTTAGTATTGCTAGAAGTGCTCATGTAGGATCACTTGGTCAAAGTATCACAGATGATGAAGCAGCAACATTGGGAACAGGACTAGTCACTGCTGCTATTGCTGCTTATTGGTTTTTTGATTGGAATCGTGCAATAGCTTTAGGAGGCAAAAGAATGCCAAAAAGTACAAGAATGGACGAGGATGAATCTGCTGAGAGGAAAAGTAGTCATGATTGGGTGCTGTGAGTAATTGTTTATTTTCTAAAAAGAGGTATGTCGCGCTCATACTTTGTTCTCTTTTTTTTTCAATAGTATCTACGGTGGTGGATCAATTACTGGCATATACTTGACTCAATTAGCAGCACTTTCAGGTCTGAAACCCATCTGCATTGCTTCCCCTTCCAATTTTGAATATCTCAAATCATTAGGAGCAATTCATTGCATTGATCGTTTTGTTGAACCAGAAGAGTTACAAGAGCAAGTACTGAATATAGTGGGTGAAGAAGGTGTCAAATATTGCATGGATACGGTAGGATCAAAGACTGCCACCATTTGTCAAGGTATACTACGATCAAAAGGAAAACAAACGGGAGAAATAATATGTTTAGCAGGTGATCCCAAAACAAAAAGTATCAATTCATCACACGATCGACCAGCAAAGATGCGTAGAAGTGCTAGTGGTAAAAAGACTGCCATTGACGCAATAGAAGATTCAAATCGAACTGTTATTGTACACAAGATTAGTTTTTCAACTACATTTTACGGTGATGATGTATTTGCAAAAAGTGTTATAAATGATGTTGGTACACTCTTGAATACTTTACATTTACAACCAGCTCGACCAGAAATATACCCCGATGGATTGGCAGGAGTTAGAAAAGGTTTGGAAGCATTACGAGATAATCGAGCACCAAGAGCAAAAAAATTGGTAATTAGAGTTGCAGATACTCCTCATTCTCATTTTACCAATTTGGGTGTAAGAACAGAACTTGGCTGGAATGGGGCAGCATGAGATGTATTATTCTTGCAAATTGCTTTTTAAAGGATTCTGAAAGCACATATGTAGAATTAGTATGGGGATAATTGCTTCTTAATGAAATTTGCTTTCATTTTTGCTGAAATTTTCCTCTGGATAATTAAAATACTAAAGAACAATTTTATTTGCCTGAACCAGAAAGAGGTAGTAGGATATATTTTCAACTCATTGAGAAATCTTTAGCAGAGTAACACCAACTAGCCATTTCAATCTCTTGTTTACTTTGCCTTCTTTACAGTCAGGCTACAAAAGGATGGAAGTATAAATTCCCTTACCCATTTGGACAAAGATTGAGACCGACTTAAACCATCAAATGTATTTATCAGTGACTGTTTGGGAAAAAAATGAAAGAAAAAAGAGAAACTCATTAATTTAGTAAACTACAGCGCGTATCCTTCAAAAAAAATATGATCATTCTACAATCCTTCAAGAAGTGAGCCTATTCATTGTTCCCAATTCATCCCCCCTGTGATCATGTAATTGGCTTGTAAGGGAAAAAAATTATGTCGCTGAAGCTGTAAATAGTTTTTGATAGCAAGATGCGCAAAGTTGCAAACTCAACCTGAATGGCCTGCGCTTGTAATGAAAAGACAATATAGTCTGACAATGCGGAACAAAGTGTGCAATGCTATTACGTTTAAGCTACCTGGGAATTAGGAATTAAGTCGGAAGTTTCATTTGTAACGTTTGTCTTCTACACAATTTCTATGCTGTCGACCTCTATTGATTATTGAAAGGACTGATATTATCGACAAGGACGACTAGACGGATCGTTGACCAAACTTTTCTACTTATTTGTAATAGCAATTAATGATCAGGCAGTTGCGTAGAACACAAGATATAACGAGGTCTTTTTTCATCAAAATTGCATCTGTAAATTATTTACTCGTGAAGATTTATCCCGTTCAGTTCAATTAGGGATTTATAAGTAAAATTGAATCAGAACTTCCTTCACCTGGTGATACTAGACTACCATGTCCGCACTCCTAAAACTAAGAGAACATCAAGTTTAGAACAATATCATGTTTATAGATCTTGAATTTAAACTTACAGCGTCGTTTACATACACATACAAGCGCCACATTTGAATATAAGTGCTTAACTTTTCAATTCAAGAATTCGTACGAAATTTTTTTTTTTTAAAAAACACCACAGAAGGCCGCAAGGCCGCATACCGGCCTGAGGAATTAAAGTCAGGATTAGCAATTAGAGTTGAATGAAAGATGAACATATTCTCATTTGTCTTTGCAACCGCAATTAGCAATTTTGACTGTCTGTTGATGAAGGATGCTTTAATGGAATCCTATCAGCGGTAGCTATCGGCCGTATAAACTTGGTGGTAAAAAATGTGTATTGCTTTTGAGTAATGACTTTCTTAATACCACATTTGCAATTCTTTGAACCATTTCTTACCTCAAAGTGACTGAAATCTATCGGTGCCAAGCAATTCTCGAGTAATTCATAAGATGTATTTTTCAACTCTTTAGTTAAGCGTCAGACACCTAACCTTGATATTGTTATTTCTCCATCAGTAGGGGCCAGAATAAAGCAAGATTTCCGTACACGGTAGACGAGACCTTTATGATGAAGAAAATTAGTTTGAAGATCAGACTCTAACAGTCAGATATGTACATAACCTGTTCTTGTATCAAAGAGTGATGCTTTTGAAATCTGAAATTTTCTATTAAGTGATCATTTACTCTTGTGATAGTGATAGAGATGTCTCTTGTTGAAGATTTGATAAGCAAAAATCCTTACATTTCTTAGCCATCCTGCGTATCTCTATAGAAGTACAAGTTAAATCAGCAATTAGCCTCACATTGGTCTCGTACTGATCTGTTTCCGGAGGGTTGAGAGAACGCGTATTGCGGGGATGGTAAAATACAATCGAGGACGAGAGAAGGCTTATCATAAGCGCGTTCATTCTTAAAACGTTTAGAATACAACAGCAAAAGAAAGTAATAGAAAAGATGTAAGAGACAGTGAATAGAAAGAAATAAAAAAAAACAAAGCAGAAAAAAAAAAAAGCAAAAATAATTTTCGACACCTGCAGGATTTGAACCTACGCGGACAAAGTCCAGCAGATGACATGAGCTGAAGCTTAGTTAAAGTTCAAGTCATTTGAATATAAATGCTTAATTTTCGAATTCAAGAATTCGTACGAAAAAAAACCTTTTTAAAAGACACCACAGAAGGCAGCATCATATAATCAACAAAGGAGTCGAAAGGCCGAAAGCCGCTTACGTAATGATATGTATGCGTATCAACTCGTGAAGAATTGAATTGAATCGGAACTTTCTTCACCTGTTGATACGTCTAGGAATTCTCGCGTGGCCAAGGTCGCTCCGTGAAATGACAAGTCCTATCCTCTGCTTAACACTCCCGACCTCTAGTACTATCTTTGCACTTGTGATACGCTTTCTTGAGAAATTGGAATTATTCCGAAGATTATTCAATTCGAAACCATGTCGGAAATTTTGTTGTTCTACAGGGATACTCCTCAAAAACTCATCAATTTCCCATACAGGATCTCGCAGACCCTTCACAAGACGTGAAGTAGAAGCTTTCCGAGATGTGCAGTGCATTTTAGCAAGATAAAAGTTGATGACTGATCTGCTAGCTGCTTTTAATGAACATCGTAGTCTCTCGAGATTCTAGAATCCAAGACACTAAGAATTATTAAAACGACATCTAAAGTATATAGATCTGTGTGTGCAACACCAAGACCAGAGGGAACTTCTCTCAATTTCGTGTTATTCTCACCTTAAAAACCAAAGAATTTATTATTAAACGCCATCTCTATATTTGGCATTCATTCACGTGCTTTCATGTAACATGTCTCTACAATGGTCTCTTTCGACTTTTCTCTCTTAAACAAAATGGTCAAGCAAACCCCAGTTGAAAGAAGGGCAAGGGACGCAGCAAACAAGAGAAACAAGCAAGCCAAGATTAGGGAGCGGAAGCATCAAGAAGCGGAACGAAAGCTTCAAGAAGCTGTGCAATCGAGAAGAATTGACGCTTATCAAGCTCAAAAAGCAAAAATGGTGGCCCTAAAGGCTCAGTGGGAAAATTTGGGGTTGTCCCATCCCTTCCGCGGGGATGGACTAGGTATAATTCAATTTTTAGAAGAGGAATTTCTGGCGCGGCGCCCAGAGGAAGGAAATTTTCCAAAGGGTGAAGTCTTTCGCACAGACAGGAGCTTTGGTATAGAGGATGTGCTCAATCATCTTCGGGAGACTGCAACTGAGGAATTAATTTTCTATGACACTATACAAATGGATCAGGTTTCTGAAGATCCCGAATGGACCTTTGAAGGTTATATGGAACAATTCAATTTATTAAAAGATCCAAGTCAGGAAACAGATGTGATGAAGTTCAGGTCACCAGCTTTCCTCAATATTTCAAAGCTTGACTCTCCTTTTCTTGAAGACGTGGTACTGCCACCGAAGTACACTGAGGATGCTATAAATTTTCCCCATGGTGACATCTTGGTCACTTCTGCAGGGACGATTACGAAGGTGCATGTGGACTTTTTCCTTCTTGGAGTGCAAGCTCATGTAATTCACGGCATTAAAGTCTTTTTCTCTTGGCCACCCAATGCTCATAATATGGGATGGTATGCTTCTCGTCACAATCAAGCTAATTTTGCTAGTCCTGCCTTGGCTTTGGAAAATCTCACAGACATGCATTTAGCTTTTGTCAAGGCTGGTCAGAGCATCGTTCTTCCACCAGGCACTTTGCACATGGTTATGTCGCCGCTCAATAGTGCAATCATCGGAGGAAGGCTTATTCCCCACGCATTGGACAAAGATATGGTCAGAAGGGTGCTCAGGTCAGTGGAGCCCAACTCAATAGGATGGCGAAAGTGCAAAGAGACACTAGAAGGCGAATTAGAAATTATCGGAGATTATGGATGCGCGGGAAGTCAGCTAGTGGAGGATATAGACTGGACGCGTAGAAAAATAAAGAATAAGATGGACGAGTAGTGGCATCACTCCAGGAGCCGTAGAAGTCTGATTGTTGGACCTACTGGGATGGGACCTCGATTCCTGGTGGTTTAATGTAATTTTCTTGTTTTGATATTTTTTTGACCACGAATTTTTTGACCCCTTGCATAAATTTGAGCTTCGTCAATATGCGTTTGAGAGTGATTTTGACACTTGAGGTTGATAGATATGATCCATTAGATGCTTTTGATGGTTGTATCACCAGTGACAGACGTCTCATGGAGCTGCAACAACACCTGAGACATTTTCCAAACCGTCGGTATCTCCAAATTTTGGATGTCTCGAGGTGCAGCTGCCCTGCAGCTCGAATATTAGAAAGTTTATAAATCAATATTAAGCTTTCTTACATCTTCTTAATTTACCGCGCGCTAGATTCGCCAAAGCCCGAAAATTCAACTTTTCAGGGGCTCTGCCAGTCGAGGTAACATAGAAAGCCACGAGGATATGTCTGACTATCTTATTTTTGGCCGCGGCATTTACCCCACGCGTTTTGGCATTACCTAAGGGTAATGCCAAAACGCGTGGCTTCAACTTTTGTTAGACTTTGCCGCGGCAATTTATGCACCTGTACCTAGAATCGCCCTGTTAGACATCGAAAGCGCGTAAAGTTTATCATACTAAAACCCAAACCCTGCTTGTATCCTACCCGCGTAAGCTGTCATTTGCTCTGCTAAAGTTTAAAATCATTCTAATATTGGAATCGCCTAAGCTACCATGCACTCTGCCAAATATAAAACTCAGCTTGTATCCTACTCGCGTAAGCTGTCATTTGCTCTGCTAAAATTTAAAATCATTCTAATATTGGAATCGCCTAAGCTACCATGCACTCTGCCAAATATAAAACTCAGCTTGTATCCTATTCGCGTAAGCTGTCATTTGCTCTGCTAAAATTTAAAATCATTCTAATATTGGAATCGCCTAAGCTACCATGCACTCTGCCAAATATAAAACTCAGCTTGTATCCTATTCGCGTAAGCTGTCATTTGCTCTGCTAAAATTTAAAATCATTCTAATATTGGAATCGCCTAAGCTTCCATGTACTCTGCCAAATATAAAACTCAGCTTGTATCCGATCCGTGTAAGCTGTCATCAAATCTGCTATTGGTAAAATTAGTTCAATATCTGAACAGCGTAAGCATTTATTGCGTCTACCCAAGAGGACTTTTTTTTGCTGTCTGCTGAATATTAGACATACAGCTATGTCAGTCAAATAACAAAGTCGTTCTTCTTCTCTACCTGAGTAAGCCATTGTCGTATCTACTCGCAAGGAAGATCATTAATAAGATATATTGACCATGACATCTCTTTACATTTTTATGTTTTCTTATACATACACATAAGCTAAGAGCCACTCTATTCTTGAATTCGACGCCGGAGAAATGCTTCAGGTATTCCCCAAAGATCATCTAGTTCTTGCTCTTCTTCACGGCTTGAATCTTCATCATAGTAGCAGTCTTCATCACCTAGGAAATATTCTTCCTCTTCTGGAACTTCCTGACTTGTTTCCACGGCATGCTCTTCTTCATCCAAATAGTACTCCCTCTCCTCTAGACAATCATCCTCATCATCTGTGGCTTCACTCGCCTTTGCAGAGTACCTCGGACGTTTATTCGCAGTCCAGTCCTCCTCTTCACTGTCATCGTCTTCGCTCTCTTCTTCTGATCCATCTTCAAGTCCTAAGAAATCCTCCTCCAGACCATGTTGCTCCAATGCATCTTCCCAATCTAGTTCGTCTTCTTCTCGGTCCCGTCGTGCAACAGTCCCCTCCTCTAATAAAATGAGTTCTAGGCCATCTTCCTGGTCAGCCTCTTGTTGCATCATTTCTGCGACACTGGTACGAGTCGAAGTGAGATTAAAAAGAGGAACCTTGACACCTCTGCTCACTGCTTCTTCTGCTTTTCTTTTCAGAACATTACTTTCGCTAATGTACTGAAAATAATCGATAAGACGGCGGTCGTCTAGGCTTCTATTACGTAGAAGGTTGGCACATCCTAGCATAATTCGGACATTACCATCTTCATAAGGCCTGTTGGGGTCTAGGCGATCTATCCCAAAGAGTGCCAAAGGGGCAGAAACTCCGGAAATGTCCCACGCAAAACCATTGCCATTCCAACTTCCTCTCACCAGGTCTTCCAGAAGCTTTGCTGTTAAGGAAGAGTACTTTGTCTTTCTTTTTAAAAATTTGGCCGCTTGCTCTTCGCTACGGGTGTTGCTGCCAAGGCGACTACTAATCCATGGCTTGATGAAGACTTGTAATTCATCTCCCAATACCTCTTTTATTTTGGAAGCTGGTACCCGTTTCAAGTGCTTGCCATCTAATTCCACTTGCCATTCTTTCTTGGCAATCTCCCCAACCAGGACCAGGAAAGATTCGACAGAGTACCAATTTTTAAACATTTGGCAGCCATTGCAAACAGCTTTGACGTTTCCCTCGCGATAAGTTCCATGTTTTACTGCTGGAATAGTTCGGTCAAAGCTTGCTCTGTTGACCCTTCCCAGATATCCCTCCTCATCACTGGTGCCTTCATGAATAAATTCAGACATCCGGACTACCAGATCCCGGTTGCAGTAATAGCATTTGTCCATTTGCATATCCAGAATACGGCTGAATAAAACAAAAAGCTCTTGCGCTTTGCTGCGGTCACCATCTCTATTTGCGGCATTCCTTGCTTGACGATGAATGTAAGAGTGTCTCTTGCCGTTGAATACCTTATTACGCAAGTTCCAGTGAGGCATACAATATCTCTTTGTTCCTTCTGGAAGCACAGAACGTTCCTCACATTTTCCAGCGAGACATAGACCTCTCTCCATCCTGTAAATAAAGCGAGCTTTTACCTTCTTCCTACCATTATCCCAAGCAGTATAATACTGTTCCACTTGTGATTCTGACAAGAAATTATAAAGGTCAAAGTTGGAAACTTTTACCTCAATAGGAACCGAACAGAGGCGTGCCAAAATACCACACATAGCTTGTTTGTTGAAAGCAGAAAGACCATCATAACTTGCTATGTCGGCCGCTTTACTAAAAAAAGCTTTAATCATGTGTAAGGCTTGATGGTGTGTGACAGAGCCATATATGACAATTGCACGGTGAGCCACTGGAACTTCGACCATAAACTCGTATATCGACAGCCGTATCTCCAAAAATTCCCTGTGCCACCTCTCCCTGGTGGTTTCCTGGTACTCGTTTTCCCTATTTTTTGCCGTAGTAGTCGATCCTCCTCTTGGTCTCTCCATTGGAATAGGAATTGCTGGTATGCTTCGCCTTGTAAGAGCTGCACTTAAACCAAGAGGTGTTGCCAGAGGAGGTCCAGCAGGATCTCGTGGAGGAGGAGAGGATAAAAAAGTGTCGATAGAAGCCAGAAATTCATTTGAAGAGTTCCAATTGACCTCAAGGGCCTCAATTCTCAATCGATGTGCTGTTTTTGCTAATATTGTATGCTTGAATATACCATAAGCCCTTAATTTACTACAAGTACGGCTTAGTCCAAGTCCTAGTGCAGGTCCAACAGCACTGTGATACATCTTACCACTAACGAAAGTCCTGAAAATGATATCCCATCGCTCCCAAGTGATGTGTCCTACTGCTGTTGAACGCTTAACATAGTAAGCCATTAGCTTGACCATCTGAAAGGTGTATTGTTTGAGCTTCGAATACGTAAATATTTGCGCAAAGTCCCCTCCAAGCTCTTGTGTTAATCTCTCATGCTCTTCTTGACTTACGGATAACTCAATGAAGAGCATAGTATCCACTCCCCGGTGAGCAACCACATTCCAATCAGAGACAGGATTAGTTGCAGTTGCACCTGTCTGAATTAGGAACAAGCCTTCCTCTTGCGGAGTATGCCGCCTTGCTTGACGCGAAGGAGTGTTTGGTTGTCTACGTGGCATGCTGAAGAAAGCTGGAAGATGAGAAGTGAGTGTAGATGATAGTGTAGAAACATTTGATAAGCATAGCAATTTTGCTCTAGGCAATCACTGTGCATGCTATTATTTTTTAAGACCCCATCACCCCCTTCTTCATCATTGCGGCATGCGAATCTTCTGCGCAAATCTTAAAATTTATGTGAACTTCTTCCCCTGCATGAAGCAGCGATGTACAGCCTCACTTTTTCTTTCTCAGGCAGGCGCGCATGCTGTCCAAGTCGGGTAAGTGAAGAGGAACTATGCTAAACAGTCCTGATGTAACTCATTGACGAGATGCACGGCTCCAGTTTCGGAACGACAGAATAATCACGAAGTAATACACGAGCATGAATTGATCTTGCTTGACGGTCTTATGCGCATCACGGTGAAGCAAATCTTACATTCCGCACTGCGATGCCAGTAACTTACCGCACTGATCAACGGAAAGAAGCTGGAGTAGTGGCGCCGGCCGCGCGCATGAACTAAGCGGCGAAAATACGTGTACCACATTGGAAGTCTTTAAAAGCGAAGAACACCTTTTCAGAGTGATTAGCAGCCTAAAGAAAGCTATCAAATTTATTCTTGCTCCGCGTGTCTTTGCGATCTGGTCGCAGGTATCTTCAGAACCTATGAATGCTTTCAACTTGAAATTTATAGAATATCATGTATCTTGTATTATGTTATGTATATGCACGATACTCATCCACACTACAGTAGAACTTAAACAAACTTTAATTATCTTTCCAAAGTAGCGTAATCACCTCTGTCATCGTATCGTTCGAACCTGCGCTGGCAGAGCCTAATTGGTCGATCGCCGCGAGATTTTCAGCATAATTCAAGCAAATCTCCGCGGGCCGAGGGATGTTGCTGCCCGACCGAGAGTAAATTTTTTATGAGGCCGAACACAGATATCAACAGGTGAAGAAAGTTCCGATTCAATTCACTTAGAAATTTATAAGTAAATTGACTCGGAACATTCTTCACGAGTTGATATGTCACTTTTTTAAAGGTGTTTCCTATCCACGCACCCTTGCGTATAACTTTCGAACGCAACTTTTGGTTACACTCGAAACTTGCATGTCGTATTATATGTGCACCTTGGAGGTAATGTTGTAACCTTAATGACACCTTATCCAAGTGGTCTAAGGAGATTGGCTTGAACAATACCGTGATTTTTCGCGGTGCTAAACCAATTGGGCTCTGCCCGCGCAGGTTCGAACCCTGCAGGTGTCGAAATTTTTTGTCAGTCCTTTTCCACGCGTATATGTCCAAATTTTTTCTGATCTTTCGCCATAGTCACTTGACTTTGCACTTGCTTCTATCTCATTCTCGACGAGCTAGCAAAACGTTCAGTCTGGTTCTGGAGATGTGCAGCATTACCAATGACCCTTTGACTAGTCAGGCAGGATTATGTCATTGTAAATCAGAGTAATAATCATACGTTTTGGATCTGAAGAGCGTGTATTGTGAGAAAGAGTGCTACTGTAATTATTTCAGAGGGAACGCACGAAATGGCTCAAGCATGTGCATTGCCATGAGGCTGGTCCGTATGGAGCGAGAATAAGGGGAAAAGGTCAAAAGTAATCAGATGGGGAAAGTACGATGGATATGAAGACACAGATGGAAATTACGGGTCGCGAGAACAGTGGAGGGAAACGAGGAATGATGTATCAACAGGTGAAGGATGTTCCGATGCAGTTATACTTGTGGAATCTCCTTTTCTTCTACCAAGTCTGCCTCCGTGACCACTTGGATAAGGTGTCATGCGATTACAACGCATGACAACTAAAGTTGATACATATACTGACAACTAAAGTTGATACATATACTTACAATCTTCTGCTTTTGCGGGTCAATGCTTTTTGCAATCCTTTCGCCCTTATTGCCTGGAAATAAGGAATATCTGAACAGTTAAAATGGCCTCGAGACTTCGCTTTGTATAGCGCAGAGCTCTGTATAAGTTAGATTTAGGGTTAAGACGCTATTTTAAGTTTAGGCTTATTAGTATGAAGGAGAAATGTAGGGTTATCTCAATGAGATTCCGAAGATTGACATTCTCACGGATAAAAACAGTCTCCTACAGAGTGCAGAGTAGCCTCCTGATATTATCTACGCAAGATTCTCTGTAGTCTTAGAATTTGTCGATGATTTTATCATTAAGATTCAGATGAAGGTTCTTTGTTATGAAAACAACCCCTTCTTGGATTCAAGATGATTGAAGATATAGCCAATTTATACGATGAGGTGACTACTTTGAGGCCAAGGACAAAAAAGAATGGATTAGCAAATTAAAGTTGGATGTATCAAATAGAAATGTTATATTTAGGAGATTATGAAGGAGAAAACATCAATTTGTTGTAAAGGAGGAATCAGTGTCAAGGTAAGTTACAGGTACATATGTAGAGTTGTAGAACAATGTGATTGTTAAGAACAGTGAAAATAATCATGAGGAACAAAGGGGTTGCACGATAAACTAGGAGCGCGTCAATCAAAGTAACTTTAAACCTATGTAGGGGGATTTCCACCAAAATTGTGGTCAAAACTTTCTCAACAAGAAAGAAAGTTAGATGGTCAAGGTTGCAGAGTTCTTTTCGGACTTGAAAATAGATCTGAAACGTAGATTGGTTATGAGGGAATTTAAGCGATGGTATACCGGACTTCCGATATCATCAATAAAGTGATAGAAACCCCTGGAAATAGGAGAAGAGGCGATATCAATTTGTTTTGAATAAATTTGTTTAATAAGAAATATTTGTTCTATTTTGACATTTAGCGTGTAACTTGCTTTGTCTTGATGAACACGCTAAAAAAAGAAACGGGACTCGGTGTCGAAATAAATTTATTTTTTCAACTCTCTCTCTCTCTCTCTCTCTCTTTACTTGTTGCTTGTTTCGTTTTCTAATCTGAAGTTAAAAGAAAAGGCGAGGGTATTTCTTTTTAGCGTCTGACCTCAATTTTTTTTTAGAACGCTATCAGGCAGAATATTTGTTTAAATGCTACTTCTTCTCTCGATGACACATGAGTTCATGTGATGATAAAGTGGGGTCCTCCTTTATCTAATACTGCAAGGTTCTATACAATCAACGGCACTACGGGAATCTTACCGAGAAAATCTACTCTTTGGATGAGATCTGAATAAAAAGGGAAGATTGTCGTAGTCGCTTCCCCCTCCCTCCGACCCAAAACTTCTTCAACTTCTCTTTTTGAATTCTTCCCGTATCGTCATGAAGTTGCACGCCACTCTATTACCCATTCTCACTTTGGCTTTGCATTCATTGGCCTTGCCCGCCACGCAACAAAACAATCATGATGATACCACTCTTTTGACAAAACGACAAAGCAAGGGATTTGTTGGTAGATTGGCCAAGATGCAAGAGATCAAGACAAGTTTGTATGGACAAAGTACTCAAGAAGCAATTCCAGACAGCTTATATGAGCCTAGTATAGTGGAAGAAGACTCTGCTAATTTTCTTCATGCAGACGTATTGGCAACAAGTGTTGAAGCTTCTGCTGGATGTTCACAGTGTGTTTCTAGTTTGAGCTTTGCTGGTGCAGCTGCTAAAAAGTATGCTGTTGGTACACAAATGTGAGTTCAAGGTTAAAAATAAAGAAAAAAAGGGAGTGCTCTTGTGACTGATACTTGTAACGTAGTCCTGGCCTACCTTTCAAGACCAAGAATTCATGGGCAGGTAATATGCCAATCAATGCAGGAGCAGCCAATAGCTCTCTTTATTTCTTCCTTTGGGGAAAAGATGCTGCTACTTCGGGTGATTCAATTGTAATTTGGTTGAATGGTGGTCCAGGTTGTTCATCATTGGGTGGAATGACGCAAGAAAATGGACCTTGGCTTTATGAGAGTGTCAAGGAAAAACCCTACGTCAATCCTTATACTTGGACAAGGGCTGCTACTATGCTCTATGTTGAGCAACCTGTAGGAACTGGTTTTACAACTGGAAAAGTTACCAATACAAATGAAGATCAAGTATCTGCTCAATTTGGTAGTTTCCTTGACAATTTTTTTACCACATTTCCTGAATTGGCTGGCAAGAAGCTATACCTTACCGGAGAGAGTTATGCCGGAACTTATATTCCCTATATTATGAATTATCAATATACCAATGGCAATAAACACAACGTACAAGGTGGTATCATCATTGATGGTGTCATTACTGATGAAACCACTCAAACTGATTTAGTTGCTTATAATTATGCCGTTACCAATGCAAAGGCAATTGGATTGACTAGTAGTGATTTGACAAAGATTAAACAACATTCCGATCAATGTGGTTTGACAAATTACACCAATAAATACCTCAAATATCCACCAATTGGAAAGTTACCAAATTACAATCGAAATGGTTGTGATACTTGGAATGAATTTTATACATTGGCATTGAAAAGAAATCCCAATTTTGACGTCTGTGAGTGGTTCTATAAAAATGTGACTTGACCTTTGCTCACTCTCTCGATTCCCTTCTAATCTTTTTCCCTTAGATCGTTATACTACACCTAGTCCTTTCCCTACCAGCCCTCTTGGAGATCCAAATAGTCAATCTCAAAATACTTTCAAGACCTTTTTCGATAATTCAACTTTACAAACATATATTCATGCCCCACAAAAGAAGTGGAATCAATGGTGAGTAAGAAAAGATTCGAGCGTTTTATTAGTCAAGTCAACGTTGGCATGAGTGTATACTCACTTAAGAAATCTCTCCCCTTTTTTTTAACAGCAATACCGTCTTTGTCAATGGAGATCAATCACCTGCTCCGGATGCTAGTCCTTCTTACTCAAGCAACATTTTAACAAGCGTTGTTGAAAAATCAGTGGCTGGAATGATCATCATGCAAGGTCAACAAGGTGAGAGAAGAAAAAAAGAAATCTATTAAATTTTTGGATCTAGTATGTACTAAATTTAGACTTTGTTTCTCCTAAGATGCTCTCATCATCACAAATGGTACCAGTGTTGCCCTTCAAAATCTAACTTGGCATGGAATTCAAGGTTTCAGTAAACCACCTACGCAAGCACTCATTGATATTGACGGAAAGACTACTGGTACTTTTGTAAATGAACGTAATCTAACCTATGCTGTTGTTACTGATGCAGGTCATATGGTGAGTAAAGAAAAAGTCCAATCGAGAAGATGATTAAAGAAATTGATTGAAAAACTTTTATTCCCTTTTTTTATTTTTTTTTTTTTTTTTAAAAAAAAAAGATTCCCTTTGATGCTCAAGGTACTGGTTTAGCTGCTTTGGAAGTGTTACTTGGCCATCGAAGTTTTTCGGGCTAAGAAGTCATTTACGCACTCAAATTTCTTCCTCGCGGATGTATTTTGCTGCAATTTGAAAATATTATTAAATTTGCTTACTCTCCTTGCTTAAAAATGCTACTATACAAATTACCTCTTTTAAAAACCTGTCACTCCCAAAGGATCTTCGATTGCTTCTCTTTGGCCAGGTGGTATTGATCGAGTTGGAGAAAGGGTTGATGGTGGTATAGGTAAAGGAACTCTTTTAATTTCCGGTGATGGTGTCGATGAAGTTATAATTTTCCTACTATCTGCTTGTTTAAAGGTGATTTTCTGTTCTGATTCTACACTTCTCTTGAACCTTTGTCCAAAGTCTTTTGCTTTTGCATCCGCCTCTCTTTGTTTACTTCCTTCTTTGATTGTTTTAGTAGGTCCTCCATCCATGATAGTGGGATCAAATTCAAAAGTAGTACCTACAAGTACATCTCTACTATGTTTAAGTGTTGTAAGGCTAAGAAGAAAGTCAATTTCACTTTGTGTAGCTTGTCCTTCTTCCAATTCCTTTTTCTTTCCTACTACTTCTTCTGTCCAATGCTTTTCCAAAGCTTCAATAATTCGAGTGAGAGTAGTACCAATCAATTTGTTGCTCTGTTTCAAATCTTCCAATTCTCCCATCGCATCCTTTGGTGGATAATTTAATCGTTGAATATTTTGAATAGTAGGTGGGAAACCATCATTAGTTCCATTGTTTGCTGAATGTGATAAATATGCAGCATTGACAGTTTTTTGTACATTGTGAAGAGCACGATTAAATCCAGCTGATAAAGATTGAGTATATATACCTTTTGTCAAGTGTGATAGTGATGGTGAAGATAAAGGTAAATTGTACGCTGAAATGGGAGTCTCAGTAGTGGTCATACTTTGCCTTGGAGAAGAGGTAGGAATTTCCAGAATTTCTTCATTTTCTTGCACCAATTTCATCAATGTCATTTGACTAGGTGATTGTCTGATGTCCTGTGCTTGTTTAATGAGGGTAAGGGGAGATGATTGTTGAGCATATGTTGGATAGTTGAGTAAGGATTGAAAGGCAGTAGAGTAGTCGCTATCCAGTAATTGTCTTCTAATACGTATCAGCATAGCTACACATATTGCATCCATAAGCTCTAGTGAAGGATCCATTGAAAAGAGTCCATCCCATAGTGTTAGTGCCATAGGAAGCGGAAGCTGAACAGTAAAAAATCAAAGGATGTTAAAATCAGGCAAAATTATTATCTTCCTCCTTTCTACCCCTTCCCTATATTACTAACCTCTCGTGTAAATATGAGTCGAATCCATCGAATAGCAAAGAGTTGCATCTCAACACCAAGTGTTTCAAGATGAGTAGCAAGTTGTTCATCTGTCGAGATTAAAAGAGTTTGAATATTTTCACATCGTTTTAAAATTGGAAACTGATGAGAAGATAACATGTAAGGACGAAAAAGTTTTGCTATATACTTGTCTATTCTACTCACCTTTGTGTGATTTCGCCACTCGTACCATTCCTTGGCTCTATTCATAATTAATTCAAACAGAACAAAAGTGTCTGCTTCAATCCATTCTTCTCCTAATGTACTCCTCTGATCCTTTGCTGGTAGTGTAGTAGTAGTAGTAGTAGTAGTAGTAGCTTCCTTACGAATCAGCCAACAAACTGCAGCAATTTCATGCATACCTTGTCGATATCCAACATTCCCATTATCTTCCATTAAAGACCAAACAAATAAGATTCGTACCAATTGCCTTTGAACAGTATTTAATCGTAGTCGTTGATCTTCAGGAAATGCCCTTTCTACGTCCACCTTGATCTGATCTAGCATGGATAGAGAAGCAAAATACCTATGCCATGGGTTTTTATCTGACAAGCTTAATGGATTGTTGACTTCCAAAGGGGGTGCAGTAGGTCTATCGTGTCGAGTGATAGTATTTTTACTACTACTACTACTATTACTACTGCTGCTACTACTAGCTTGGCTACTACTCTCTGTTTGCATCTCTGTTGGATAACTTCCATCTGGTGCTCTAGTCAATTCATTCTTTAGTGATAGGTATCTCTGTCGTTCTTTTGTCTCGGTCGTATTGCTCCATTCGCTACTTTCCTTGCCATGTGTGCTCAGATCGGATCTCCATCGAAGATACCGAGAAAGAGGATTGGTCATGCCCAGTAGATGACAATAGGACTGGTTGGATCAGTCTATCAAGGCGCGACAACCTAGAGCAAAATATAAATCTGAGAGACGTGCTAAAAGCTAAAAAAAGTGGAGAGAGACAAAGATCATTTTCTTATTGATTACAATTGAAATCGTGCGTGATACAGGGAGATGGTGATGTTACAATGATCTCTCTCTCTCTCTCTCTCTCTAATCAGAACCATAACCTTGCTTTCCTTTTTTACTTCTCTTTCTCTTCTTTTTTCTGTCTCCACCTCTTACATCATCTTTCTTTTCTAACATATACCTCACTCCTTCTCGACCTAAAATTGAATCACTTAATCCTTCTAATCTTTGTAATTTGCTCTCTCTTTTTTCCTCCTCATCCTCTCCATCTTCAGAAGAGTTGTCTTCTCCTTCAGTTTTAGAATTCTGAGCATCCGATGCTTTATCCAAAATGTTCTTCAGGTTGCTAGGTAGTGATTCACCATCTTCTTCATCTCGTTTTACATCCGCACTGGTAGAGAACCAATCCCGCTTGCCAGTTTGTAAAGGTAGAGGAGTAGGTATTGTAGCAGCAAACCCATTTGCCTTTGTCTGTTCATCTTCTTCATCACTCTCGTCATCTTCTATTCCTTGCCATCTTCCTGCATCTGCAAATATATCGACGCTATCATCGTCACTACTCTCTGCCTCTTCCTGCACTGTTTCTTTTGTAATCTGCTGTGATTTGAGCTTGTCAATGGCATTCCCTTCCTCATTAGATAGAATCTGAGTCACTTCCACTTTGTTTGATGGGATTACCCTTGATGGAGGTGGCATGTCAAATCTTTCCTGGTCAGCCTTCCTCTGCTTTCGAGCCATCTCATTTTCCTCTTCATTTCTCAATGTATCTTTCACCACGTCTTTTCCATCGCTTGTAGGTCTCGTCTCTTTCTCTACAACCGGATGTGGCTCCTTGTTCCCCTTCTTCTTTTTTCTCATTCGCTTCCCATCCCTCCAAATGTACTCTGATCCTTCTTCCTGGGCCTTTTCTTTGATCGGTTTAAATCCGGACAACTTGCTAATCGGAATAAATTTTGATTGCTTTTTTACCTCTTTTATATCTTCTTTTTTGGTGCCTATCGATCTTGCAGAGCCATATGCTCCCTCTAGACCATCATCATCATCATCATCGTAACCACTAGTACCATCCAGCTTCGATTTTTGTTGAGCTAAAAGTGCATAATCCAGACCTTTCACAAGAGCAGAGTGCTTAGCATCACCACCTAGAAACTCCATTTGTTTCTGTAGCTGAAAGTGGTAAGGTAGAAAGGATGTGAGAGCTTGTCATCATTACCATCTTCCATATCTTCAACACTCACATTCTCTCGCTCTTCATCATCAACTGCTTCTCTAATTCGACGTTCAAAATCATCCCTTAGCGTTTCCACATCTCTGTACTCGTTTACTTCATCTTTACCCAACCTTCTCGCCTCTGCTCTGTCAATGTACGATTCTCCCGTAGCACTGTTCACAGCAGGAGCCTTGATGGTCTCGGCCACAGGAATGTTTCCAATCTTGCTGCTACTTCCACTTACGTTCCTTGGTAGAAGGGGTTTCTCACTTCCACTACTTTCCTTTATGACTCTTTTGTTCTGCCTTCCAAATTGTCGTGTTGCAGAAGATGATGAAGCTTGCTGAAAGTCGTCATTACGTGGAGTGGAAATTAGCTGCCGGAAAGCCTGCTGATCCATGACAGCGAAATTAGAGATGAGAAGAAAGGCAAAAGTAATAAAATCTATAATGTAAAATGCCTTGACCACTCGGACATTTCGAATGGAAAATAAATTTGGCGCCTTAATCACTCGGACATGGGATTAAAAGAAAAAAAAAATTGAATTTTCACAAGTGGTTCAGGTCCTTTTTTACATGATTAGACCACAAAGGTAGCATTGATGAAGCAATCAAAATGACTGGTATCACACTTACCACCTCTCCTAAACCAGCCCATCTTGGTTCAATGTGAAAATTAATGAGAATACCAGAAGCGAGAATGATAGCCGCCACTGCATAAAAGCAACACCAAGATAGACCAATAATTGAATGTCTATATGTGATCTTGGCTACAGCAAGAGCATTGAGAACACTTTGACGTAAATTTGAACCTAGTAACAGAACATCGGAAGTGGTGGCAGCAATTTCTGAACCAGATACCAAAGAAAATGAAACATTTGCCGATGCAAAAGCTATGCTATCATTGACACCATCACCTACAAAGCATACCTTATGACCTTCATCTTGAAACTTCTTTACTAATTTAGCTTTATCTTCTGGTGAGCATGAAGACCAGGCAGCTGAGAAAGGCAATCCCATCAAGGTTGTAAATCGCTCCACAGATCCCTTGTTGTCTCCTGAAATGACCACAACTTGCAAACCTTTGCGTTGAAGATCAGAGATTAGACTGTGAGCTTCTTGACGAGGATCGTCAATCAATCCATATATGGCAACAAGACGATGACCAACAGTGACAACAAAGACGCTTTTTCCTGCATTAGTAAGTCTCAATACAGCATCATGCTCTTCTAGACCACAAAAGGAAGCACTACCACCACGCACTGGAAAGCCTTGATAGCTTGCTTCTATACCCTTTCCTGGTACGTTGATGATATTATCCAATTGTAAAGGTTGAGAATTAATTAGGGCTAGAGCAACACTTTTGGCAATCGGGTGTTCATTATCGCTAGTCAAAGTAGCTGCTACTCTATTTGCTCCATTGCAAAATTCTTCTTGACTTTCTACAGAAAAATTACCATTGCTGAGTGTACCAGTCTTATCAAAAGCAAATAGGGTAATACCATTGGTTGTATGGAGCGCTTCCCCTGAACGAAATAGAATACCTTCCTTTAATCCAATGTGCATCCCCATGGATGAGACCAAGGGTATGGCAAGACCAAGAGCGCAAGGACAACTGACGACAATGATAGCAATAGCATACTCTATTCCAGTAATACCTGACTTGGAAGGTGAAGAAGATCGAACATACCTTTCTACCAGTGCCCAAATCAGTAAAGCTAGAGCAGCACTAGTGGCAGCTACTGGAAGAATAAGAGCAGCAAGTCGATCGGCCAAATCTTGAAATTTTGAGCGTGATGACTGAGCTTTAAAAATGTTTGTTCTCATTTTTGAAAGAGAATTTTCATGTACCAAATGAGTTGCTTGAATGATCATGTCTCCATCAAGATTTCTTGTACCAGCAATGACGCAGCTTCCCTCTTTTTTAAAGACTGGAATACTTTCACCGGTAAAAGAAGATTCATCTACTCCACCAGAGCCACTAATGACTAAACCATCTGTAGGGAAAAGCATATTGGGATTAACTATCAATTCATCACCATAATGAATGAGTCTAGCATCGAGCTCTTCTTCAGCACTATCCTTTTCTTTATTGAACAGAACAACAGTAGAACTCTGTATCTTTTTCAAGGAATTGGCAGAAGAGGCAACGGAATGTCTAGTAATTGCTTGTACTGCCCTTCCACAGTAAATTAGTGTGATAAGTAATGCCACAGTCTCAAAAAAAGGTTCTGTTGTGTATATCCCTGCTTGATCCAATCCAAATGTAATGACTGAGAATGAATAAGATACGATGATACTAATAGTGACTAGAAACAATAGATCAGCTCGACGTAGATAAATTAGTGATCGTAAAGAGGAAGACATAAGCGGCCATGCATTGAGAAAGATCATTGTACTTAGACCAAGTGCAGCTGCTGTCCATCGAGTTTTGCTTCCAGGTAGATTTGCCCAAGCAAAAACTAGTGTAGGTATACATAATGTGATCGATAATAGACAACGTAATGCTACCCGGCGTGCGTCACGAAGTGCAGTGTCTCTTGTCTTTGCCTCTATCATTGGTACCAGATTGCCTCCATGACTTATCAAGTCAGCATTTACTTGACGTGGAAATTTTGCATCTTCACCTCGAACTCGAAATTGGATATTGTATGAGTTGAACGGATATTTTCGTTTTGTGACTCTGTATCTGTCGAGAACTTGTTGAGGTACTGACTTGTCTGAAAAGTAGTATGGCAATTCGAGATTGCCATCCTCTTCATCTATTTTCTCCGTCATCACCTCAACAGTAAAACCAGTAGCGCGAGCTACATATCGTGCAATGGCATCTGATTGAATTATCTCTGGATCATGAGTAAGATCAGCAGTACCTCCAAAATAATCTAATCCGGTGGATTTGACAGATGGAAGTTGAACCAAGGCTCTTGCAACGTTTGGAGTACAGTCTGGGCAGTCCATTCCTCCAATTAAGAGTCGAAGCTTTTCTCCTGTAGTCTTCTCTTCTACATCAGCAAATTGAGGCATTGTGCTACTTTCTGCTTTTGGCTTCTTGTCAGAAGGACACTTTCCGCAGCTTGACTTGACCTTTTCAATGCGTTCAGATGGCTGTGGCACAAAGCAGCATGCTTTTCTGGAAGTTGCATATCTTCGAAGTGTTCTACAGCATCGTCGAAGTTGCGCTTCAATTGAATCGGACGAGGATGGGGTTGAACTTTTTGTTTCACCTTTGCGAAACGATTTTCTTTGTTAGCATACCTTCTTGTACAAGCCAACTTCTCTCTCTTTCTCACCCTTAGCATCAGGACTAGCTAGTAGGACAATGACACAGCACTCGCAAAGCGTAGCTGTCAAAAGATTACTTTCAGTTCATAATGATCCACATCAACTCTATAGAAGCTAGCTCACCATCGTCTTCATCATTCACCTCATCTTCTCGTTGTACAACATCAGCTTCTGATTTTGCTTTGCACTTTGTCTCTTTCGCAGTAGTGGACTCGTCGGAACCTTTGGAGCAACATCCTTTTTTCTTCCTTTCTGGGAATGTAATACCTTCAGGTAGCGTAGTCTTTGCACAGCAGCCTTTCTTCCCTTCAATTGTCGGGACATCCTTTGGTAATGTCGATCTACAGCATAGTATGGGCTTTTCGTCATCTTCAACAGTCTTCTCAATGGCTTTTGGCTTAGCGCAACAACCTTTTGATTTAGAGGGTCCGTCCTTATCAACCTCTACTTGAGGCAAAACGTCATTCCGTCTGCACGGCATTGCGAACCCTCTGTCGAATGGATAGTGTTCAAATTCTCCTTTCACTATTACCTGCCTGAGTCAAGCTTGGCCAAAATTACCAAAGAAACGGGCAGACTATTACAGACAGACCTTGGAACGTCGACGCATGTGAAGTGAGAAAAAAAGAAAAAGCGGTGAGTCCCATAGGCATTGAAACTGTAAATGATTTCCAAAAAGAAAGTCTAATTCTGGCATTAGACTTCGGACAATTTTCGTGTAAAGGAATTCTTACTTTGTATTGAATGAAACCTCCTCATCAACCAAGGGTAATTTAAAAAATTAACTGGAGAGGTACACACTTACATTTTTTTTTTTTCTGTTTATTTTTTCTTTGATAACGCAATGCTAATCAGTTTGACGCAAAAAGAAGGGAAACCTGTTGTGTCTACTTTGTGGATCGTAGCTGACTGTAAAGGTACTACTCAAAATCAATAGAGCTCGAAGAAAAGAGAAGGAAAAAGCAGTTGATGTCGTACCCTCATTCACTTTCTTTATTCTAGCCTTGAACGGGAAAAAAAATCTTCGTCTTCGCATACTTGAAACATCGTTGCCCTACTGTAGTAGAATGATCACCCCTAAAGGAGAGAGAAAGTCAAGACCATTACGAAGAAAGACTTCTCATAGTGTAATTGAAAGGAGAAGACGAGAGAAGATCAATGAAGGTTTGATCCATCTTCAATGTACTGTACCAGCCTGTCGACATGAGCTGAGAGAGTTGCTAGAATGTAAAGTCAAAACAAGCAAGAAGAATAGCAAGCGAGATTCACAAGCTTTGAAAGAAGAAGTTGACAAGTTGGTAGAGGAAAAGGTAGAATCACAAATGGTACTTGAGAAATTGGTGAGTCCATATTCAACTAGTTATCTGATTCAAATAGTTGACCTGTGTATTTGCAGTGTATCATCAGCCATACAGTGGATTACATTGACACTCTTCATGCCCAATTAGAAGCATATCGACAGCTTTGCAAATGTAGCCCACATCTTCCATCTTATACACCCTCTATGACTCATGACAAGTTGCATGTAGAGGCAGGAGAAGCGCATTCATCATCATCATCATCATCATCATCATCATCATCGTCATCATCTGGCACTGAGAATAAAGGAAAAGAGTGTAAAGACTGCGCAAATATCTGCAAGGGTAAGCGACACTGGGGTAGCAACAATCCTTTACAGCTCAGTAAAAACACCGCAGCATATCACCAGGCGAATAGTCGTACCTCAAATCGACGTCAAAAGCGTAAGGCTGCACCTTGTAATCTTCGAGAAGTGTCCTCATCAAGCTCACCTGAACGATACAGCCAGAATGAGAAGGAGAAAGTGAAAGCTAACAATGAAGGCAGCAGCAGCAGCAGTGAATTGGAATTAGATGATTGGCATGATCACCAATTTTCTGCTGCTCAACTCTATACAAATGGTGGAAAATTAGCCAATCCAGTCTCTACAAGCAAGAAACGGAAAGTTGACATTGATTTTTTTGTCCATCATCGTAATAAAGATGATGCACAGGATGCTAAGTTGGATTTACTGGCGCAAGTAAGTGCTGCAAGTGACCGAGTATCGCAGCCAGTCATATAGCAATTGGTCGATCTATGAATGTAAATTGTTTGTTATACAGGATGATATGAGTAAAAAAAAAAAAAAATTTACTCTACAGTGTGGGTATCGTCAAGGCTTAAATTGGATAGTAGAGCCAAGCCAACCAGTAGCTTTTCCTTGTCATTCTGATTCTCGGTATAAGAGAGTAATGTTTGTTCGTCATGTTCGTCAAATTGGTTCCGTCTACGATACTTTAGTATCAATGAATGAGGTGATTGAAGCTCTTCAAAAGCATCATCGCTGAGGTAGGTGATTAATCCTGGTGCAATGTCAATCCGGTCCAAAGGATTATTTGAACCAGCTTTAAAAGGTAATGTAGGTGATTTGAACTCTGGATAAAATAGTAAAGCTTCTCTTTCAAGTTCAAACCACCTGCGAACTCGCTTCTGTTCATTGGAAAAGGAGGAGAGAGTGAGCCAAGCAAATCCAGATTTGGGTCAAATTATTATTTGGACGCACCATGCTATCACCTAATTGTATTGTGATTAAACCTTTAGCCAGGATAGTACTTTTGGAAATCTCTATTTCCCTTCGTAAAGTAGCTCTTCCTTCAACTTTGATTTTGAGTCTAGCTTGACGTTCTGCCTTTCTCACACGATCTCTCTCTTCTGCCAGTTCCATTTTCCTTTTTAAATCTCCTTTGGATTTAGCCATTCTCTCCCTATATTCCTTTTCCTCTTGAACCTTTCTTTCTGCTTCTTTTTGTCGCTGTTCCAATCCTTTTCTCTCTACCTCTTCATCACGTTGAAGCCGTTCGACGTGTTCTCTCCTACGTCTCTCTTCAGTCTCCCGCTTACTACGCTCAAACGCATCTAATCGGGACAGATTGGCCTGTTCTCTTGCCCACTTTGCACGCTGCAATCCTTCTGCTTCGTGCAATTCTCTGCTCCTCCTTTGCAATTCAGACAATTGAAATGCAATTTGCTTCCGTTGAGTTTGAAGTGCTTCTGCTTGTATCTCTGCAAACATTCCAGAAGTACTAGTAGATACCTTTACACCTTCTACTTCTGTCAATGTCCATCCATTACCCACTGGAATACCTTCGACTGAGTCTTTGTCATTTTCAGATCTCTCACGATTACGTCTGGTAAGCCAAGTTTCTCCTTCTAATCCTTGTTCTTCCAACTTCTTTGCTTTCCTTCTCGCAATTTCAATAGAAGCCTGTAAAGGTGGCATGTCTACGGTACTAAATTGTGTCGAATCTGGTCTAGAAAGGTTTGAGGGCTTGCCGGGCGCTCCTTGTGACTGTGCTCTCGTTCGTGCTCGAACGTGTCCCTCCAAGGTAATGATGGGAGGCAGTACTTTGGCAACTTCTATGATTTCTTTTGTTTCTGTCGGTGAAGAAGTCAAACTAGACTCTTGAGATGATTGGTTTCCGGAAGCTGATTCACTTGGAAAACTGAGTGCTCGTGGTGTAAAGGAAGATGTAAATGATGGGTTTTTTGGTGGTGGCATGCAAGGGGGTGGTGACAATGGGGGTGGTCGAACCTTTTTTTTAATTTTACCAGTGGACGCGACGCTTCGACTTTGAGTAGTGCTACTACAACAATTTGTTAAATCAGAGCAAACTCTTTGTTTGGCAGTAATGTCTGCTATAGCTGTATTTTCAAAAGGTAAAGGTAAGGCATCCTTGAGATTCCAAGATTGTTGTTCTTTCATTAGTCTTTTAAGTACTTTATCCCTTTTGGCTTCATCCGCTTTTCGACGCAACTTTTCCCTTTTTTTTTCTTTGGCTAGAATGATTACTTCTTGCTCCCTTTTCCAAGTCAAGAAATCTAATCGATCTTGTTCTAGTTCATCAATTTGCTCTCTTTCAACACTTTGATTGTAATCATGTAATCCATCAATGATGGTCAATCTCGCCATCTCCTCTTCTTCCTTCAGTGTAGGGTATGAATTTGATGGCAATGGTGAAAATTGTTTTATACTGCTTGTGCTGCCATCTCCCCTTGGTGAACCTGAAAAAGTACTGGCATTTTGAGGTACGTCGGGTGAGAAAGAGGTCAAATCTCCATTTTCAAGGTCGGTCTGCCTTTCGTAAATGTCCGCAGTTGCAGTCCGCTCCGGCATCGTGACTTTACAAGGCTAAGAAGAAGAAGTCAAGTCGGCGAGTATGAATGAGGTGGCGTTCCCAGATCAGCCTGGTAAAACCACTCTTTCAAAGGCTGACTTGCGATTATTGCTTGTTTGTACGATGTTATTGGAAGTAGAAGAGAATGGTATTGACCTACTCTAGGCTACCTGAATCGATCAACTACACCATCGATTTTGGCTCCTCTGCTATTCCCTCTCGGATCCTTTGCTCTGCTGCATACACTACATATAGGTCGTGCATGTTCGAGCCTCC